>JBBGZY010000301.1:3837500-4412500 GCA_037952925.1 Lithobates clamitans | reverse complement strand
CATGTATTTTTTTTTTTTTTTTATTCATTCAAATTTTGAATGAGAACATTACAAGACAGTGGCCTAACAGTCTACAGTACACAAAATAACAAGAACCACACCTATGACTAATACAGCATTCCCTTCACCCTAAACTCTGACCTAGGATACAGAAACTCCCAACGTGTGACATGCAAAGCTAACTAAACAAAAAATTCCACGCGTCTTTTCAGTAATAAAAGGTCGAAAGGCAGTCACACCGCTTGACCGGAAAATTTACCCCCTTCGTGACCAGGCCATTTTTGTCGATAGAGCATTGCGTTACTTCAACTGCTTGCCGACCAGCCGTCGTCGTTATATCGTGGCAGGTTGGCTCTCCTGTGCGAATCGCCGGAGGTGTACGTTGGCTCTCAAAGGCGCAGTTGCGGGTGGGCAGGTGCCCGCCCCACGGTGCAGGAGCGTGCCCGCGGGTCGAGCGGACTATGTCTGCCGGCAACCCGCGATTGCCTAGTACAGAGGCAGAATGGGGTTGTGCCTTTGTAAACAAGGCAAATCCTCATTCTGACAGGGGGCATGACAGATCTACTGTTCCCAGTGATCAGGAACAGTAATCTCTGTCATGTCCCTGGCAGCCCATCCCCTCTACAGTTAGAACACACCTAGGGAACACAGTTAACCCCCTTGATCGCCCCCTAGTGTTAACCCCTTCCCTCCCAGTGTCGGTTTTACATTGATCACTGCATTTTTATAGCACTGATCAATGTAGTAATGTCACTGGTCCCCAAAAAGTGTCATTTCGGGTATAAAAAAAAAAAAAAAAAAAAAAAAAAAAAAAAAAAAAAAAAAAAAATCGCAGATCACCGCCATTACCAGTAAAAACAAGAAAGAAAAATAAGTCCATAAATCTATCCTATTGTTTGTAGACGTGATAACTTGCGCAAACCAATCAATATATGCCTATTAGGATTTTTTTTCTTTTTACAAAAAGTATGTAGAATATATATCGGCCTAAACAGATGAATAAATTAATTTTTTTTAAAAATTTTGAGATATGTATGGAAAAAGTAAATTTTTTTCAAAATTGTCACTTTTTGTTTATAGCACAAAAACTAAAAACCGCAGACGTGATCAAATGCCATCAAAAGAAAGCTCTATTTGTGGGAAAAAAAGGACGTCAATTTTGTTTGGATACACCGTCGCACGACTGCGTAATTATCAGTTAAAGCGACGCAGTGCCGTATCGCAAAAAATGGCCTGGTCATTAAGGGGACAATTGCGCAGTCATGCAACGCTGTACCCAAATAAAATTAATGAATTTTTTTTACCACACACAGAGCTTTCTTCTGGTGTTTTTTTGGCTGACCATTTTGAAAAAAAAAATATATATCTTTACTTTCTGCTATAAATCATATCCATTAAAAAAAAAATTGCTTCATGAATTTAGCAGAATATGTATTCTGCTACATATTTTGGTAATGAATCCCAATAAGAACATACTGATTGGTTTGTGCACAAGTTTGAGAGTCTACAGACTATGGGATATATAATGGATTTTTTCTTTCAATACTAGTAATGGCGGCGATTAGCGACTGCAATATTGTGGCGGAGAGTCAGACACTGACACTTTTACACTTTGTGGGAACCAGTGATCAGTGCTTAAAATATGCACTGTCACTGTACTCATGACAGTGGCTAGGAATGGGTTAAACATCTAGTTCGATCAAAGAGTTAACTGTGTGCCTAGCCAGTGTTTTTACTAAGTGGTGCTTTTACTAAGGGATGTGCTGGATTTTATTCCCTGCTTTATTGCGCCCTGTCCAGGGACACAAAAAACATCCTTTACCCCCAGTCAGAACGGAGATCTGCGCTGTTTACATAGGCAGAGCTCCGTCCTGCATCTCTGCCTGATGATCGGTGGGATCGCCAGACATCCAGTGCCCGGCACCTACAGATCAGCTTCTGCTGTGAGTAATCACAGCAGAAGTGGCCCTCGCGTGTGCCCCCTAGGGGGCAGTGCAGAATCACAAACATACACGAGACTCTGCACATGAGGACTGTCCTGTAGCAGTAAATCTGCTGTAGGGCGCTCCTTAACTGGTTAAAATCGGCAATACTATTTAACAGCGAACAAATAGCCTGACTCAGGAAAATGGCACGAAAGACGTACATTATACCACACATGGAATAAACAGAAACGGTGAGAGGAGAATTAATCCATCTGCCCCAAACCTTATCAAACCTCTGAGGTACTCCTTTACTTGGATAAGTTGTAAAATGGGAAAGCCTTGTTCACCATGAGGCTAAGGAGGGTGCCAAGGTTTTTTTGAACAAAGATGGAACTGCAACCATCTCACAGAGACAGGCAGTCCATGGAAGTTAACACCTCGACACGAGCATCTACTGCTGAGAAGGGTCGAAGAAAATCGCCATGCAAGTTAATTGCATTTAGCTAAAGAAGTAGAAAGCCAAACTGGGGTGATGGTTTCCCATGACACAATACGGCGTACACTGCAGAGGAATGGTATGCATGGTTGTCGTCCACGAAGGAAGCTTCTCCTAAAGCCCATGCACGGAAAAGCCTGCTTAGAATTTGCCAGGGCCCATGCTGAAAAAGAAGACTACTTGGACTCTGTACCCTGGAATGATGAGACCAAGATAAATGTTTTTGGAACTGATGGCTTCAAAACTGTATGGCGTCGCAAAGGTGAGGAGTACAAAGAAAAACGCATGGTGCCTACAGTGAAACGTGGTGATGGCAGTGTCCTTCTGTGGGGCTGCACGAGTGCTGCTGGTGTCAGGGAGCTGCATTTGATTGATGCCATCATAAATTCACAGATGTACTGCTCTATATTGAAAGAGAAGGTGCTACCATCACTCCGTGCCCTTGGTCGTTGTGCACTTTTACAAAGAAAGATGTTGTAATATGTCGCCAAATTGTTCATTCCATGCCTATTAGACTTGGTGCTGTCCTTACAAACCATGGAGGTCATACAAAATACTAGATGTAGTCGTTTTTGTTGTGGGGTGTATTCATTTTTGCATCAACTAATTTGCGTAAAATTGTGTAATCTTAGTTATATTAACCTTACTTTTATGTAATGAGCTAAACATATGTTCTATAAAACTCAGTTAAAATCTTACCTTTACAAAAAGAGAGTGTACTCATTAGATATATATATATATATATATATATATATATATATATATATATATATATATATATATATATATATATTATATATATATATTTATATTTAGGGATCGATCGATTATTGGTGTGGCTGATATTCACTTTTTTTTTAGAAGTATGGGTAAAAAAAACTGACCGATATTACTGACATTGCTTCAAGGGGTTTTACCGGAGTAATGCATGCAGCTGCATGCATCACCCCGGTACCGTTCTTTAGAGCGGACGGTTGGCTTTATTGTAATAACCGATGCAACTCAGCAGCTGCTTGGCTGTTATTACAAGCAGCGGGAGGGGACATCCCGCCCTCCCACCGCCTTCCGCCGCTCGCCCGGGCTCCTCCATTCCACCGGGAGGCCCGAGCAACCAGCCGGCACATCCACCGGCTGGCCAGAGACCCGAACAAAGCCAATGCTTTATTCGGGTATTGGATCTAGCAAT
The DNA here is from genome assembly GCA_037952925.1 of Lithobates clamitans. Lineage (NCBI taxonomy): Eukaryota > Metazoa > Chordata > Amphibia > Anura > Ranidae > Lithobates > Lithobates clamitans. The sequence goes on along the minus strand of JBBGZY010000301.1, from coordinate 4,408,893 downwards.
CCGGAAGCGATGTCATGACATCACTTCCCGGATTACTGGCATCTTAAAAGGCACCAGTTTAAAAAAATAAAGCATTCAAAAACGCAGATCTTAAGGTTTTGAATACTTTGAAGTGCAGAGGAGGGGTTCGGGGTCTTAAAGACCCCTGATCTCTTCATAAAGAATACCTCTCACATGCCTATTACTGTCACAAGGGATGTTTATATTCCTTGTGACAGCAATAACAGAGATAAAAAAGTTAAATAAATGGAAAATGACAGTGTAAAAAAAAAAAAAAAAAATCAAAAAATGTACAAAATATCAGCAGGAGAGGTGGCTGAAATATTGGTATCGTATCAGCACCAGAAAAACAATATCGGCCAATCCCTCATTTTTATATATATATATATATATATATATATATATATATATATATATATATATATATATATATATATATATATATATATATATATATATACACACACACACACACACACACACACACACACACACACACACATATATATATATATATATACACACACATACACACACACACACACACATACACATATACACACACAAAATATATATATATTTTTTTTTTATTGGGGGCACCAAGTTTTTTTTCTAGCAAGAATATACTGATGATTTGTACACATAGGGGGGAATTGTCAGAATAGGCCTGATCTTCAAGTGGTTGAACAAAAAAAATCAGAAGTGATTTGTCTTGGTCTAATTTTTTATTTCTCAAAATCCTGGCATTTTTTACAGGGGTGTGTAGACTTTTTATAGCCAAGATAGATAGATAGATATTCAGTATACATAAAACAATGTAGACAAGTCTCAAATTTGAAGCAGTTGGAAATAACCAGTTTCTGCCAAATTACTGTCAGAATTTTTGACCAGTTTCTGTAAGTTCAGAAATAAAAAATGGAATCATAAAACATTACATTTTGATTTTTTTGGAATTTCAGCACTGCCGTGACCTGGCCTGTCTATAGCTAAGAATTCCACATTGAACTACACACATAAAAGGTATGTTTGTGACTGTGTTCTGTTCCGCTTTTCCTGACTTTTCAAATGCTCAAAAAGGACAAATTTGAAAGGAACAATTTGGTTCTTTAGAGCAGTGCCACGGATTGTCAACAAAAAACATGAAAAAAAAATTGACTTTTGAAATTCCAACTTGTCTATACATTGGTTTCCATCAATATAACTACTATTTGAATCTTCATTAGCAGTGGGACGCTTTTAAATCTAAAGAAAGAAATACTACAAATAAAATACAGAGAAGAGAAAAAAAAAACCCTTTCCTCACCATGAAAAATTCAATAAAAAATATGTACCTTGTTTTCATTCTTTCAAAACAGAGAACTAGCATGCCTGCGTTAGCGCTGATTTTAATACGATGTGTTGCCTAGCAACAAGGATGGGTTTCCTGGCAAGTGTGAATAGGATTTGAATTCACTTTTGGGGAATCCAACAAAATCAAGATTTACAACTACTAATGCACATCCAAATAAATGAATAACATTTATATAATCCTTGTTAATTACAAGAGACAGTGAGGATGTAATTAAAACATTTGGGACTGTTACTTTTGCATTTTCCAAACCAACATTATTGGAACACTGCTTGACGACTTCAGAATAAATGTGATTGCGTCATGTTAAATTTACCAATGGATAATTTAGAGAAATGGGATTTTTGACTCACTGTTGAAATCAATTTCCAGGAGTACAGAATAGGACACAGGATCTTGGTCTTACACCATGGTTATATGGGGGGTAAAATAAGCAGTGAACACGTCACCATTTTTAAGGTAATTATATATCCAAAAGGTGAGATTGACATGAAATTTTCACCACACATCGATAATAACCCATGCAATCCATACGTACTAAGAAAACAAATAAGTTACGTGCAATAAGATCGAATGATACAGGGAAAAAGTATTGAACACTGTTGTGGAATCTCATATTAGCCAATGTATTTCATATTGTATATATTGATTTGCATATATTTATTGATAATTATTATTATTATTTATATTATTATATAGTAGTGGTTTTATCAATATTATTATTCAATAAGTAAAGCAACAATTGTTAATCTTTAATAATGTATACTGTGTTTTCCAGATTTAGAAAGTCTTCATTTTTAAGTGTTGAACTTTAAATGACCTCTGCTTTATGACAAGTACTTGTAAACAGGTGTTCTCGAAAATGTATTAAGTCTACTGGATGAAAGTTCATTAGAATAGATTCAAGTTATGAAGAATTTTCTCAGACAGATAAGAAAACAGGTGGTTAAAATAATTAGGTGGAATACAGGAAAGTTATGTACAGAACATTAATTAAGTTTGACAGGGTCAAACAAAGGTCTGCTTGTGCCCTCATTAAAACTGTTAAAATACATGCATATAGTGAAACATATAAAACATCTGGTGGGGTTATTGAAAGTTAATTGTCTCAAAGTTATAAATCTGCAAATCCTTGAAGCTAGTATCAAGATAAGGAGAGTCTGATAACACAGCTGGGTGCCAGACTGTCTCTATACAGGTGTTTTTAATTGGACAAAACCAGTTATAAATCACTTTAATGAACATATAGGAATTTTGGGAATAATTAAGTTTATCTGGTTGTAGAACAGGTGTCAGATTTATGGTTGGTTACTTTGATGTAGATCTTAGCGACCAATCATATGTAAGAGATAAGTTGAGATAAGACTTGTAAAAGTGTATATAAATGCAAGCTCTGCAATTGTTAGACAGACAAGTCAGATAGGAGCTCATAAGGCTGAACTCTATGTATGCTGCCCTATTGCACGGGTCATGGAGGTCAGAACCAATGGGCAAGTATCTGTCCTAACTTGTCCCCTCGGACAAGTCAGATAGGAGCTCATAAGGCTGAACTCTATGTATGCTGCCCTATTGCACGGGTCATAGAGGTCAGAACCAATGGGCAAGTATCTGTCCACAACTTGTCTCCTCGTACGAGTCATAGAAGACTTCTTAACTTGTTCCAGAGTGTGGTCTCAGGTCAATTTCCCTCAAGAACTTGGTCGAGCTGGAGCCCAGAACTCTGTGAGGGGACCAGACCACTGGTCGACCGGCTGGTCCCTATCAGGTGACAGGTTCCCAAGAATTGGCAGTAAGGACCCATTCTGGTTCAAGGTGAGAACACTTCACAATTGTTTCAATTTGGTTAGAGGATAAGAATATTTATATCTAATATGCTTGCATTGTAAGAAACTGTATTAATTAGATTTGTATTTTGTAATACTTTGAACATAAACCTGTATGTTATCAGCTGTTAATAAACCTGCATTGCTGAAGTTCTGCCTGGTTCGATACTTTACTATTCTACTTCATTTGGTGGCCCGTACGGGGACAGCATAACCTCAACTCTGATCTTGCCTAACTCCATGCTGGTGAGGCACTGAGCTCAACACAATTTTGCGCAATTTATATCAGGTTAGCAGACACCTATTATTAGTTCTGCATTGTGTTGTGCCGTGTTTTACTAGCGCTAGGAGGGGCGGGTGGTTGTTGTTGGGGTATCGCTGTCCACCAGGCAGATCTTTGTGATGGCAGGTTGGGTTTTCTCAACTGTGGGTGCCTTAAAGTACATTGTACAGGATAAGATACCCTGGGTAGAAAATGTATTTATTTATTTATTTATTTATTTATTTATTTTTATTTTTTTTTTTATTTTCTCTTTTTCTTTTCTTTCAATTCTTTCTTTTCCGAAGGGGTACCCCTGTAGAGGGTTAATTACTCTCTATGTAAACCTAGGCGTAACATGCATGTTGTTTACCTGGACTGCAAAAATTAGTCAGGATGAAGTTTTGGGGACTTGAAGACCCCTGGAGAACTTGCGTAACATGCATGTTGTTTACCTGGACTGCAAAAATTAGTCAGGATGAAGTTTTGGGGACTTGAAGACCCCTGGAGAACTTGCGTAACATGCATGTTGATTCCCTGGACTGCGAATTTAAGTCTGGATGAGGTTTTGGGGACTTAAAGACCCCTGGAGAACTTGCGTAACATGCATGTTGTTTACCTTGACTGCTAAATTTTGTCTGGATGAGGTTTTGGGGACTAAAGACCCCTGGAGAACTTGCGTAACATGCATGTTGTTTACCTTGACTGCAAAATTTTGTCTGGATGAGGTTTTGGGGACTTAAAGACCCCTGGAGAACTTGCGTAACATGCATGTTGGTTTCCTGGATTGGTAATCAATCAGGAGAAGGCTTTGGGGTTATCAGATCCCTGGAAAGCCTAAGTTAAAAAAAAACTGAAACAGTACTGATATGTAGCTACTAGTAGAAAAGGTACCTTTGTGGTGTAAAATAATACTCATGAGTTTAGGAGGTTGATGTCAGGAAAGGTAAGTCCTGACAGGTAAATAAGGTGAAGGTTTTGGAGCTCCATTTGTTAACAAAGTTAAAAGGTATGTATTGTCTTTGTGCTATAAGTGTATGTATTTATATGTATCTGTTATAACGGTCTGTGTACTAACTGAGTTAAGATCAGGTTGAGACATTCCTGATCGCCGTGGCAAGCAGGGCTTGGCGGTTTTTCGTGTCTTAAGACAAGCGTTTTGGTAAGGAGACGTATGCGCGTACGGTGCCTATTGGCTTTAATCTGAGCACTGCTGTCCATAAGTAATTACTAACCAACCTGTCAGTTTTAATAATTTTGTGAATGTTTGTATATTTATATATAGTCAGGAATTTGTGTTCATGCGTATGCATACTTTGCTAGGTGGAGTGACTATGTATTGCTATATAGAAAACAGAAGATAATGACATTTTGTTAATGAATGTTCACAAATGTAAGTTAATTTCTTTGTAATCTTTGTAGACTGTTAGGGAATATTGTATGTGTGAGGGAGACTGATCATCTTCCATATTAGGTTAGAATAATTCTGTAGTGGTTGTAAAAACGTTGGTGTGAAAGGACCCTGTGTGTTAGTTCTATGAGTGAATTGTAAGAAGTATGTAACTGATGCTGAATTCTGCATAGTGTATGATGAATAGGGAAATGGTATGTATCTTCCATACAAATACAATTAGAACTTTCTGTGTCATATCTTTGATTTCGTGACACTTGTTATTAGTATTTGTTAGGAGGATTTATATTTATATGAGTTAAATGTGTGTGTGCGTTTTTTTTTTGTATGAGGTGTAAAATGAATCCCTATGTGAATGATTGTATGTGTCTTTCGTAGAGAGGCTAGGGATTGATACATCTATGGTGACTGATTGACTTTAGCGTCAAAGTTCTAAATGTTATTGGCAGTGAGTGAGTGTGTGTGTGGAAGGCACGATTCATTTTTTATTTTTTTATTTTTTATTTTTTATTTTTTTTTTATATTCTTTTGAATATGTACCTCAGCTAGTTAGCACCATTAATGAGCTGAGGGAGTTAGAAGTTATTTAAACTGTAGAAAAAAGAAAGTTGTTTGTTTTAAGTAATTTACGACACAAAGTTCTCCCATATTTTTTTGTGTCCAGCATACTGCTTTTGGAAGGAAAATATCTGTAGATAAATACAATGTTGCTAATGTAATTAATGTCATGCTTAAAAACATTTTACAGTTGTAGGTTTTACATGTTAAGCAAGATAATGTATTTCTTTCAGTATGAGTGTAGGAGAGCAGAAAAGTATAGTCACCATTTTAGAAATAGCTGTCTGCACGTACGTGCAACAACTACATTAAATCATCTTAGTACAGAGTATTAAGATGACCTGTCACAAAGATAAAAGAGGCACATTTAGGGGAGTTATGTCTGGTGCCTTTAGACAGACACTGGATGAGCTGACCATAAAATAAATAAATAAAATAAAATCTCAGAATACGTTCTTATTCTTAAACATTTGTTGATTTTTTATTAGAATATACACTGTAGATTATAATAGGTATTTTGTCTTTTATATTATGATCTGTAGTAGTGTAAGGTGCATTTTATTTTTAGTATATCACTCTTGTAAGTAGGGTGCTTATTCTCCCTTGTAGCTTTTGTTGTTTATTTTGTCATGTCCCTATCTTATTGTACAGTATTATGTATACTGTCATCTTTATATATTTGCCTACTTAGTAGTAATCACAAAGATAGTAATGGGATTTATTTATTTGGTACAAGAAAACTCCAAATTTATTTTTGTTTCTTATTTTCTAAAAAGAATAGTGAAGAGTGATGTATGGTAACAGTGCTACCATCTTATTATATGTGCTATATGTAGCACATACAGGGGGGTGAATTAGATAATTAGAGTCTTAATTTTTAATCTTAGCTTGTAAGCTCTGGTGAGCAAGGTCCCTTATTGGTATTGGCTAGAACTTATTTTGTCCTACCTGATTACAATATTTAGTAATTATCAGGTTGATTATTAGTTTGCCTAAATAAATAATTTGTTTCTTTATTCCAGGAGCAGCCAGCACGTTTTCATATGTAAAGTTATACTTTGTAAAATTTCATTACTTTTGATTTTTTATTATTCAAGTTCCTAGTTATGCTACTACAGGTGGCAAAGTCAGTTTTTTGATTAGGGTCACTCTGCATTAATATGATCTAATTAACAATAAAATTTGTATATAATTATTCTTAAGGAAGGGACATAGTAATGCACATTTTCTTAACCTCTTTAGATTTAACAGACTGTGCAAGTGACCATGTAATTTTATTTTGATTTCTTTTTAATTATGAACAATCACAATGTAGTTTCACAAAATATAGTTCTTCAAAGTCTATTTTGTGTGCCTGTATATAGACTTTATTGCAATAAAAGAACAAAGCTGTAGATATAGATATACTTTAATAAAAGTCTGCTCATTTTTAAAGTAAATCATAGTTTTTCATATGGTCATGCAAATGTTCGAGACAACAGCTAAATGTCTGATGTGGGAAATTTTTTCCAGGATTGGAGTGTATACAGCACTGATATCAGATAATTGTACCCATTTTTATGAAAAATCAGTTCCATTTTGCACTATGCTTGGCATAGACGATAGAACCTTGTGTCCACACTCATATTCATTGGTGGATAGGTTGTATGGGCTGTTGTAGACCAAATTAAATACAATTTGCTGGGCCATATGAAACTTTGGATAGTTTTGTGACTAAGTTTAGGAGTTCTAGAGGCAAATGATAGTTGCTTATACTTCATGCTGTACAATGGGAGATAAAATGTGTCATGTGTTTAAAATAATTAACCAAATTGGTGTAGTTTTGTTTCTAAACAGATCCTTGTTTTAGATGTGATCTCTTGTTCCAATCAAAGCCACTAAAGGAATGTATGTCAGTAACCCTTGATGACTGCAAGTACATTAAAGATCATAAAAGGAAGTGGAAGAATTCACAATTCAAGTGTCAGTTTAAATCCACATTTGTGACAGTGACATTTTCCATTTCTATCGTAGTCAAAGTCTGACTGAGATTACCAAGAGTGTTATTCACATAAGTGCAAGTGGAATACATACAAGAGACTGTTGCAGACAAAGACATTGGAAGTATTTCAGTAATGGACAATGCTAATTAATTATATGTGATACTTTGTATGTAGAGACTTACTGTTGTTTTGTTTGTTATATATGTTATAAGTATTATTATTGTGAACACCTTAAGGTGGAACTTTGGTCAGAAAATTAATTCCTGCTGGGTTACTTGAGGCTGACCCCTTTTGCAGGTGTAGCTATGAAACAGTAAAAATAAGTGCCTATACTGTTTAAAATCCACTGTTCCACCCTGCTCTACACAGGCTCAGTTGTGCTCTATTTTTTTTGCAATGAATAAAATCTAGAGGCCAGTTTGCTGACAGCCAGAAATTCTACTGCTGCTCAAAGGTTCTGGGCTTCAGTAGAATGGTAGCATAATAATTAATGTGGAATGTATTTTTCTTGCTAATGAACCTTGTTTTATCACATTTTTGTGAGTAGAGTTCCACTTTGAGTAAATGTTCAATCATTATAAACAAATAGTTTTATCATTTTTTGGGAAAAAAAAAAAAAAAAAGAAAAAAAAAAAAGTGGGGAGGTTTAATGTAATGGGTATGACATTATCGCTAAAGACTGTATGCTATTGATGCTTTATAGGATATGTTATCATATTTGTCTTGATATTGTTTTATAATTCATGTTTTAAGACATAGGAGAGGTAGGCTACTGACTTAGACAGTATAGCAGTGACTGACAGAAGAGACCCATGCTGACTGTTATTGTATAACATTCTGCAGTATAGTATGTGCAGAAATGGACAAAAAGTGAAATGGTTTTGGGTTTAGCAAACTTTGTGGGAAGACTACAAAATTAAAACTAATGAAATTTCTGGACTGACTATATTGACAGTATGACATGACCAGGGTAATAGTGACTGATAGTTGGAGTCAAGATTAAGAAATTATAAGAATTTTACAATTATTGTATGGGAAATAGTATAGGTTGGGAAATGTAAAAGAATAGTATATATAAAATACTTTGTAGTGAAAACATGTACTTCAAGGGATTTATAATAATAAATATTATTAATATTTTAAGAGTATTGTATTGTGATAAAACTATATAGATACATGTATATTATTTTAGCGGATGTTGTAGAAATAATAGGAACACACTAAATTAAGTTATTAAATAAAATAAGAGTGTAGGAGCCATTGCTTTGTAGGTTGCCCTGAAATGTTTGCAGAGACCTATTGTATCCTGACACTGACTTTATTTTTATTTTTATTTTTTATAACTATATTTTTGAAGTGTATTTTATATCCAGACAAATATCGGGTGATCGCAGAAGACATGATGCAACTTGTTACAAATGTTAATTGCTACAAAGGAAGGATTTCATGCATAAAAGGAGGAACTGGAAAATCTGAGACTTGTATCCTTGCAGAACAGGTATGCACTGAACTTGTGTCTTACAGCATCCAAAGCAGCTTGTGCTATGATACTGGACCAGCAAATGATGATGAAGGAGATCTCTCCAGACACATCAAGCACTTGGCTAAGCTGAAAAGACCTATGCAGGAAAAGGCAGAGCCTTATGGGACTGAGTCTGCTGAATGCTCCTTGGGACCACATACTTGGCTTTCATTCACTAACTGAACGGATTGTTCCTCTTCCCTGTTATCCTTGATGTGATGTTGCTGAGTAACTGTTGCCTGTTGCAAGTAGTTTGTGGCAAGAATGATCACAATGCCACTGAGACTGACAACTATGTTTTCCGTGCCACATATGGAGAAGGACTTTGCAGCTACAGAAGAAGATGCAGTGTTTTTGATTGGACTGATTTATTTATTTATTGCAGCTACAGAAGAAGATGCAGTGTGTTTTTGATTGGACTGATTTATTTATTTATTGCAGCTACAGAAGAAGATGCAGTGTGTTTTTGATTGGACTGATTTATTTATTTATTGCAGCTACAGAAGAAGATGCAGTGTGTTTTTGATTGGACTGATTTATTTATTTTTTATTTTTTGGACTGATTTATTTTTATTTTTTTGGACAATTTATGTGATCAGTGTTGGGTGCATGGGGTCTCTGAGGAGCATGGTGGGTGATCTGTATTGTAATTGCTGTGAGGCTTGTGTGAAGCCTCAACAGGGGGGAAATGTTGTGGAATCTCATATTAGCCAATGTATTTCATATTGTATATATTGATTTGCATATATTTATTGATAATTATTATTATTATTTATATTATTATATAGTAGTGGTTTTATCAATATTATTATTCAATAAGTAAAGCAACAATTGTTAATCTTTAATAATGTATACTGTGTTTTCCAGATTTAGAAAGTCTTCATTTTTAAGTGTTGAACTTTAAATGACCTCTGCTTTATGACAAGTACTTGTAAACAGGTGTTCTCGAAAATGTATTAAGTCTACTGGATGAAAGTTCATTAGAATAGATTCAAGTTATGAAGAATTTTCTCAGACAGATAAGAAAACAGGTGGTTAAAATAATTAGGTGGAATACAGGAAAGTTATGTACAGAACATTAATTAAGTTTGACAGGGTCAAACAAAGGTCTGCTTGTGCCCTCATTAAAACTGTTAAAATACATGCATATAGTGAAACATATAAAACATCTGGTGGGGTTATTGAAAGTTAATTGTCTCAAAGTTATAAATCTGCAAATCCTTGAAGCTAGTATCAAGATAAGGAGAGTCTGATAACACAGCTGGGTGCCAGACTGTCTCTATACAGGTGTTTTTAATTGGACAAAACCAGTTATAAATCACTTTAATGAACATATAGGAATTTTGGGAATAATTAAGTTTATCTGGTTGTAGAACAGGTGTCAGATTTATGGTTGGTTACTTTGATGTAGATCTTAGCGACCAATCATATGTAAGAGATAAGTTGAGATAAGACTTGTAAAAGTGTATATAAATGCAAGCTCTGCAATTGTTAGACAGACAAGTCAGATAGGAGCTCATAAGGCTGAACTCTATGTATGCTGCCCTATTGCACGGGTCATGGAGGTCAGAACCAATGGGCAAGTATCTGTCCTAACTTGTCCCCTCGGACAAGTCAGATAGGAGCTCATAAGGCTGAACTCTATGTATGCTGCCCTATTGCACGGGTCATAGAGGTCAGAACCAATGGGCAAGTATCTGTCCACAACTTGTCTCCTCGTACGAGTCATAGAAGACTTCTTAACTTGTTCCAGAGTGTGGTCTCAGGTCAATTTCCCTCAAGAACTTGGTCGAGCTGGAGCCCAGAACTCTGTGAGGGGACCAGACCACTGGTCGACCGGCTGGTCCCTATCAGGTGACAGGTTCCCAAGAATTGGCAGTAAGGACCCATTCTGGTTCAAGGTGAGAACACTTCACAATTGTTTCAATTTGGTTAGAGGATAAGAATATTTATATCTAATATGCTTGCATTGTAAGAAACTGTATTAATTAGATTTGTATTTTGTAATACTTTGAACATAAACCTGTATGTTATCAGCTGTTAATAAACCTGCATTGCTGAAGTTCTGCCTGGTTCGATACTTTACTATTCTACTTCAACACGCTAACTGAAATTAATTTATTACTTCGTACAAAATCCTTTGTTGGCAATGACAGCTTCAAGACGCCTTCTGTATGGATTAACTAGTCGCATGCATTGCTCAGGTGTGATTTTGGCCCATTCGTCCACACAAACAGTCTTCAAATCTTGAAGGTTTCGTGGGCCTCTTCTATGAGCTCTGATCTTTAGTTCTTTCTATAAATTTTCTATTGGATTCAAGTCAGGTGATTGGCTGGGCCATTCTAGTAGCTTTAATTTTCTCTTTCTTTGAACTCTCGATTGAGAGTTTCCTTGGCTTTGTGTTTGGTATTATTGTTTTGCTGAAATGTCCATCCTCGTTTCATCTTCATCTGGCAGCAGATGTTTATCAAGAATGTCTTGGTACATTTTTCCATTCATCCTTCCTTCAACAACATGAAGTTTGCCAGTACCGTATGCTGAAAAACAGCCCCACACAATGATGTCCCCACCTCTAAACCTCACTGTTGGTATGGGGGTGTTTTTGGGGTGATGTGCAGTGCTCTTTGACCTCCAAACATGGTGTGTATTATGGCATCAATAAAAAGAGTTAATTTTTGGTCTCATCCGACCAGACTTAATTTTCCCAGTATTTCACAGGCTTGTCTAAATGTTGTGTAGCAATATTTAAACAAACTTCAACATGGAGTCTTGTGTGTGGAGAGCGTGCATACAGGCCATGGTGGTTGAGTGCATTACTTAGGGCACTTTCACACTGCGGCGGTGACAGCTTCATCTGTTATATCGGCGCTTTTCGGGCCACAAGCGGAGGCGTATTCAACCCCCGCTAACGGTTGAAGAAAGGGTTAGAGCGCTCATGTGACGGGGCAGCCGAATCGCTTTGCAGGCGCTTCAGCAGCGTTGCCCATTCATTTCAATAGGCAGGGGGTTTTGGAAGCGGTGTATACACCGCTCCCATCCCTCCCCAAAGATGCTGCTTGCAGGACTTTTTTCCCGTCCTGTAAGTGCACCGCCCAATGTGAAAGCACTCGGGGCTTTCACACTGGGAACGCATGAGAGGCGCTTTACAGGTTTTTAGCGCTAAAACACCTGAAAAGCACCCAAGTGAGAAAGGGGTCTTACTGTTTTCTTTGAAACAATTGTACCTGCTAATTCCAGGTCTTTCTGAAGCTCTCCACAAGTGGTCCATGGCTCTTGGACAACTCTTCTGATAATTCGCTTCACTCCTGTCAGGAATCTTGCGAGGAGCACCTGGTCGTGGCCAATTTATGGTGAAATGTTGTTCTTTCCATAATGGCCCCAACAGTTTATGGGAACATTTAGAAGTTTAGAAAACCTTCTGTAACCAAATGCCATCAGTATGTTTTGCAACAATAAGGTTGCAAAGGTCTTGAGAGAGCTCTTTGCTTTTACCCATCATAAGATGTTTCCTGTGTGACATCTTGGTAATAAGACACATTTTTATGCCATCAGTTTAGACTGAACCAACTGATATTAATTTGCATGTGAAGGGGCAGGATTGCGTCCTAATTACGGATTGATTTCAGCTGGTGTCTTGGCTTTTCATGCCTTTTTTGCACCTCCCTTCCTTCATGTTTTTAATACTTTTTCCCTGTGTCATTCCATTTTATTACACATAAAAAAAACTTAATTTCTGAAATTATTTGTTTTGGTTTCTTTGTATGTTTGGATTACATGGGTTGTTACCGACGTGGTGAAAATGGCATGGCAACAGCAACTTTAGAACTATATTTGCATAAAAAATGGTGACGTGTTCAATACTCCTGTAAGTAGCTACCTTCAGTTGAATAGAAACTGGCGAAAGACAGAACCTCATGGACATCCGCTTAAATAGCCTGGCCGCTTTCAGCTATCCTCAGGTTTGTAGCAAGCAATGGGGGAAATCATAAGGCTAGAGGCGAGGGACTGTGGATGCTACTGGTAAGCTGAAAACCCTACTTTCCAATCGCACAATACAACGTACAGAATCTAATGCCCCGTACACACGGTCGGACTTTGTTCGGACATTCCAACAACAAAATCCGTGGATTTTTTCCGACGGATGTTGGCTCAAACTTGTTTTGCATACACACAGTCACACAAAGTTGTCCGATCGTTCTGAACGCGGTGACGTAAAACACGTACGTCGGGACTATAAAACGGGGCAGTGGCCAATAGCTTTCATCTCTTTATTTATTCTGAGCATGCGTGGCACTTTGTCCGTCGGATTTGTGTACACACGATCAGAATTTCCAACAACGGATTTTGTTGTCGGAAAATTTTATATCCTGCTCTCAAACTTTGTGTGTCGGAAAATCCGATGGAAAATGTGTGATGGAGCCTACACAAGGTCGGAATTTCAGACAACAAGGTCCTATCACACATTTTCCGTCGGAAAATCCGACTGTGTGTATGTGGCATTAGTCTTAAACAATGGGATGGGCTGTTTTTGCATGACGCCCTCCCCATGTTTACATTGCACTAGCAGTCTGAGGGCTCGCTCCCGCACTGCAGCGCGCATGCGGCGGTGCTAGACATCGGCGTTTGATTGCTATGTGGAGAGTATGTCACGGCGTGACTCCTTCACATGTAAGCGCAAGTGCGTTCCGACGTGCTGACGCGGGATGCGCATGCACGAGCGTAATGAGTGACGCATTCCCTTTGATGACCGTGACTCCATTTAAGGCAGCGGACTAGATCTGACTGGGTGCTGCTGCTGGGATCCTTGGACAGACTGCCCTGTCACAATTTTTTGTCATGGTATCGATAATTATACCAATCTCTACACAGGATTTGGGCTGTTTTCAGTTTCATTTGCTGACGGCCCTTCTTTGGAGGACACTGCGGTATTTTTGTGGTCCCATAAGGTGTCTTCCTATGTATTCTATACTTGTCTTCTTCCATGCTTTAGGCCCATTGGCTGACTGACTATAATCTACTCTCCTATCCGTAGACTGTCTGACCACTGACCGCTGAGTTATATCAGATCATCCATAACGCAGCTGTGGGCTTTACAGGGATCCTTGTGTGGAATCTTGGGGGCCACAGGCTCTCCCTTTCCATTTCTCCTTGGGGGTTAATGGGACTCATTTATGGCACAGCAACATCTTGTTTTTAAAATAATGCTGATCTCTTGCTGATCGTTCTGTTGGTATGTTATCTTCTCCGTTGCTCTTGTTGTATTATGCTCTTTTCCCCGTTATATATGTCCTGATTAATATCAATGCTCTATTATAGAATGCAATATCTTTTGTGATCTTCTATGCATATACGCCCCTGATGAAGGGACCTATCTTGTCCTGAAACGTGCTGGGTACATAGAAGAAAGACCACAAATGCTACAAGTCATCACGTTTTTTGACAATATATCTGTTTTATTGGTGATGTATACACCTTTTTATATTTGTATCACTACAATGACATTTTATAAATCTGTGTTCTCATCAGTTACCTTTAAAGTCCCAACAGTACTGGCTGGGTATTTATTATTTTCACTTCTAAACAACGGGATGTCCGAAAGTAGTCCAACTGAGGGGTGGGCAACACAGCAACCAAAGCGGAAAGCTCACGCATCAAATGAAGAAAAAAAAAAAAAAAAGGCCGGGCAGACTCAGCAAACTATGGCACCTTCTGCCACGAAAACAACATCAGAGGAAGTCAGAACATGTACCTGCTAGAACATAGAGGAGATGCATGTGAACACAAGCCAAGATAGCAGCCTTGCAAATCTGAAAAACAGATGCCTGATGCAAAAAAGTCCATGAAGCACACACAGCTTTGGTAGAGAGTGCCTTTAAAAAGGAAAAGGAGAAAACCTATTCTTAATCTAAATGCTCAAATGATAACTCGTCTGATCCACCCCTAGCAATGGTGGAGCTAAAAGCAGGGAGACCCCTGCAGGAACCCGTGGAAAGTATAGAGAGGGAATTCAACAACCCAAAAAATGCAGTAGCTGAGAGGTAAACGCTCAGTGCGTACCACGTCAAGACCATTGGGAGAAAATATCTTGGGATCTTTCGGAGCAAGAAACTAGAAACTAGAAAAGAAGACCTCTTGTATACTGCATCCTTGAACACAAAGTTATTCTCCATGGGTGTCATGTTAAGATGAGAAATGACAGGATAAACAACAGGAACTTCCCACTTTGTAAAGAATGCTCTTGAACGGGACACTGCTGAGTGAAGCATTTTGTAAAAGTAAAAATCATCTCCAGATTAGGCAAGTCCCCATATGGGAAGGACGCAACCAGCAAGTGGACTGGGAAAGTCTTAGCAGATATAGGCTATTTAGGTGACCCCATGCTGCATACCTTGGTTTCCCCATCATGGTAAGCAAGAGCACACAGAATCAATAAGGTCGATTTACTAAAGGCAAATATACTTTGCAATGCAAGTGCAGTTGCTCCAGGGCTTAGTAAATGAGGTAAAGCTTCATGTTGCAAAGAATACCTGAAAGTATCAGTTTCAGGTATCTGAGCATTTGTGTGAGTACCGATACTTGTGCAAATGCTTAGTATCGGCACCGATACCAGTATCAGTGCACCCCTAAAAATGTATATGCGTTATTACATGCAGTACTGGGAAAAAAAAAAATAGAAAGCTGTATCTTCATCCAGAAAATACATACACAAATGCAACTCAACACTCAAAATCAAAATTGTACTGATAGCCAAACAAAATGCATATTAACCCCTTCCCACCCTGCCTATTATAATACTACATCCGGGTGGGAGCACTGTTATCCCAGGTGGATGTCATACAAGTTTGTGTGCCTTGTGAGCGCCCTAATACAGCGTAGCGGCCCGATCTGTGACCCACAGATTACTGTATTGGGCCGGCCCTGGTACCATGTGACCAATTACAGCAATCACATGTCAGTTGTACACAATGGCTTTCATTCATAGCCATTCATTGTGTACCACTGTGATCTCCGTGATTGGTCACAGTGATCACATGGTACAGGGCCAATTACAGCTATCACAATATTATACAATGGCACATGAGTCAATGGATTATAGTGATCCTCACTATAATAAGTAATCATAGTGTATTCATAAGTAATCATAGTGTAAAAAAAAAAAAAAAAAAAAAAAATCATGCTCACCTCCCCAGAGCAGAGCTGTACTGCTCTGGTGACCGTATGAAAACAAAAAAACAACAACTTTGTAACAGATAAAAAGAAGAACTGTAAAAAAAATAAAAAAAAAATAAAAAGTTATAAAAATTGAAAAAACACAAAATTTTTTATAACATACTGACACTGCCACACCAGTCATATGGTGACGCTGTATTGCTCTGGTGGCCGTATGCAAAAGATAAAAATCGAGACAGAAATTACAACTTCTAAAAACTCACCATGCCTCTTAGTAAATACCTCGGGGTGTTGTCTACTTTCCAAAAAGGGGGTCATTTAGGGGGCATTTGTACTGTCCTGGGATTTTAGGGCCTCAAGAAATGTCAGTATATAAGGACTGATCCATTTTCACATATACATACATATACATATATATATACACACACATACAAAAAAGTGGTGATTAAATACCACCGAAAGAAAGATCGGCCTCAAAAAATGATACAAATTTCATATGGGTACAGCATTGCATGACAGTAATTGCCAATTGGTAAGGGTGACAGCGCAGAGAGATGAAAATTGGCCTGGTCAGGAAGGGGGAGAAGTGTACAGTATTGAAGTGGTTAAAAATAAAGAAGCGCACATTGGCCTTTAAGGCTCATTTGCACCTGCGGCAGTCTACCTCCCCTCTGAAAAGTGATCTGCAGTGGATCAGAGACGTGCAGTCAAGGGAGGCATGCTAGGCAGAGCCTCAACTGCCACGAGCATAAAAAAAAAAAAAAAAAAAAAATTGACGAGGGTCATAGCTTGGCGACCAGGGGTCACAGAGACCCCAGATATGGGGGTTGGGTAGCTGAAGTGGTCAAAATATTGAGGCTCCTATCATCTATGGTTCTGGAGATACAAGGCTCCTTGCGCAGCCTGTCAGAAGCCAAATACAGTGCAGCCAGTTTAAATACAAGCTGGCACACTCTGTTTGCAGCAGACAGAGAGGGTGAGCTCACAGTGCCTCTCCTCACTTCTTGTCAGAGGCACTAAGCTCAATGGACAGCTCTGAGTCTTCGACCAATGGTAAAGTACCATTGGCCCAAACTGTCCAATAAAAATGCCGCAGTGGAGGCACGCCTCCCACTGCAGTGTCATAGAAGGCGGCCTGTGTCTAAAAGACAAATACTCCCTTCCAGCCCAACCCTCTTAACTAGAAGGAAAAAACATGTATTTATGTGTATAAGATTTACCCACAATCCCATGTTTTTCTCACACAGTTAAGAGGGAGAATAAGAATCTGCTGCTGCTGAAAAGGTAGAAGCTAAAACATATTATTATTATGCTATATGTTATATGTTATAAGATAATCATTTATTATCCATTTACTGTGAAATTACTGGTTTGAAGTTATAACTTCAAACATTAGTAATTTGTCCGTTAAGCCCCCTGCTTGAGTACAGATTTTGAAAATATAGTAAATTACCTTAAAAACAAATATAATAATTATTTGTATATTACTTACGGTAATTAACCCCTTGCTACCCAGGCCAATTCTGACACTTCTCTCCTACATGTAAAAATCATCTTTTTTTGCGAGAAAATGACTCAGAACTCCCAAACATTATATATATTGTTTTAGCAGACACCCTAGGGAATAAAATGGTGGTCATTGCAACTTTTTATGGTATTTGCGCAGCAATTTTTAAAATGCTTTTTTTGGGGAAAGAAACTGTTTCATGAATAAAAAAAAAAAAGAAAAAAAAGAAAAAAAAAACTACAGTTAGCCCGATTTTTGTATACTATGAAAGATGTTACGCAGAGTAAATAGATACCCAATATGTCAAGTTTTAAAACTGCGCACACTTGTGGAATTGTGCCAAACTTAAAAATCTCCATAGGTAACGCTTTATTTATTTTTTTACAGGGTACATGTTTAGAGTTACAGCGGAGGTCTAATGCTAGAATTATTGCTCTCACTCTAATGTTCGCGCCGTACGTAACCTGTGTGTATCTGGCTCTGATACTAGCCAGTGCCTCGCCGCACGTCCCTGCAGTGGATCGCTTTTCGAAGACCAGTACAGAAGAGCAGAGGCTGCCAGGCCTTCAGGAGGCATTTAAACAGGGAGGGTCTTTGTGAATACTGTGCTGCAAACAGGATGGCCCCATTTATGTGAACAAGTCATATTTCGTGGCGGTACTGCCCACCAAACCTGACACTGCGATATAATCTTAGCTGTATCCATGAAGCTAAGCAACGCAGCATGTGCAAGACCCAGAGCAGCTGCATGTAATCTTTTAGGTGGGTGGCCTGGGGGCAGTAAAACCATGACTCAACTGCCTGTGTTTGCTACTGCCCATGTGAAAGAGACCCTACAGCTTAAAAAAATGTTGTTTTAATTCAGACAACGGATTGCATTCATTTTCCAGGTCTGAAGAGAACTTTTTTTTTTTTCCAAAGTATAACCAAAATGGTGTTTGTAAATAACAGATGCAAGCAATTTACCACACACAAAGGCAATTCACTGCAATTTCTGACTATTTTATCTGAAACTAAAAATATAAAAAAAAAAAACTTAAATAGCTCTGAATCAAGGGCCACTTTCAAGGCAGTTCCTCTCATTTACCAACATTATGTGCGTTCCAAAATGCAAGATTATGTAAAATTACCAGTACAGGTACCTATGGCTCAGAAAACTCTCAAGCTATCTTGGCTTCTTTCATTCTGCAGAAGTATCCAGCCAGTAACTGTGTGACAAGAAGGATTTACTGGGCACCACGCAGGGAATGTATTTACAAGCATGGGGTGTCTCAATTTCCTTTAAAACATGATTTTTTACAATACAGGTGGAGAGAAGAATTACATGTTGGCATATTGCATCTTATTTTTTTCTAGGCGCCACAAGTTAGAAAAAAAAAAAAGAATAAAAAAAAAAAAACAAAGTATAAAAAAAAGGTTCTTATCTGAAACAACACAAAATTCTATCCAAATCTACAGATATAATGAAGAAACATTGCAAGAGGAAAGTGAGAGTATGATAAAAACTTATGTAGGGCTCATATGTCCCAGCCAATGCTACTAGGTATCTTGGTCAGGTGACTTACCGTGCACAGCACATCACTGCATGGGATTTAACCACTTATGGACCCAGCCTTCGTCTGACATTTGTTGTTTACAAGTAAAAATCTGTCTTTTTTGCTAGAAAATGACTTTAGAACCTCCAAACATTATATATATATATATATATATATATATATATATATATATATATATATATATATATATATATATATATATATATATATATATATATATATAACCATAAAGAATAAAATGGCGGTCATTGCAGTTTTTAATGTCACACGGTATTTGCAAATGTAAATTTTTTGGAAAAAAAAACACTTCAATGAATTTAAAAAAAAAAAAAACCCAAAAAACAATCTATACCCCGATTTTTTTTTTTTGTATAATTTGAAAGATCATGTTACAGCAAGTAAATAGATACCCAACATGTCATGCTCTAAAATTGCGTGCACTCATGGAATGGGGCCAAATGACGGTACTTAAAAATCTCCTTAGGTGACGGTTTAAAAATTTCTACAGGTTACCAGTTAAGAAATACACAGGAGGTCTAGTGCTAGAATTATTGCTCTCGCTCAGATGTTCGGGGGCGATATCTCACATGTGCTGCAAACACTGTTTACATATGTGGGCGTGACCTACGTATGCGCTCAGTCTGCGCACAAGCACGCAGGTACGGGGGTGCTTTAAAAAAAGAAATTATATTTACATTTTTTTCACTGTCCCTTTAAAAAAAAAGAAAAAATGTTTTGATCACTTTTATTGGTATCCCTTGCGATAACAATACAGCATGACAGTTCCTCTTTATGGAGAGATTATATATATTCATCACTTTTCTTAAAGCAAATTATATATACACACACACATATATATACACACACACACACACACACATATATACACACACACACATATATATATGTATATACATACATACATACATACATTTATACATACACGCACACAGTTGTGCTCATAAGTTTACATAACCTGGCAGAATTTATGATTTCTTGGCCATTTTTCAGAGAGCATGAATGAGAACACTAAAACTTTTCTTTCACTCATGATTAGTGTTTGGCTGAAGCCATTTATTATCAACTGTGTTTACTCTTTTTAAATCATAATGACAACAGAAACTACTCAAATGACCCTGATCAAAAGTTTACATACCCCAGTACTTAATACCGTGTATTGACCCCTTTAACATCAATGACAGCTTGTCTTTTGTGGTATTTGTGGATGAGGCTCTTTATCTTCTCAGATGGTAAAGATGCCCATTCCTCTTGGCAAAAAGCCTCAAATTCCTGTAAATTCTTGGGCTGTCTTGCATGAACTGCACGTTTGAGATCTCCCCAGAGTGGCTCAATGATATTGAATTTAGGAGACTGAGATGGCCACTCCAGAACCTTCTCTTTATTTTGCTGTAGCCAATGACAGGTCGACTTGGCCTTGTGTTTTGGATCATTGTCATGTTGGAATATCCAAGTACGTCCAATGTGCAACTTTCTGGCTGATGAATGGAAATGTTTCTCCAGTATTTTTTGATAACATACTGCATTCATCTTGCCATCAATTTTGACCAAATTTCCTGTGTTTTAGTAGCTCACACATCCCCAAAACATCAGCGATCCACCTCCGTGTTTCACAGTAGGAATGGTGTACCTTTCAGCATAGGCCTTGTTGTCTCCTCTCCAAATGTAGAGTAGGTTGTGGCCAAAAAGCTCAATTTTGGTCTCATCACTCCAAATGACTGTGTCAGAAGGTTTGAGGCTTGTCTCTGTGCTGTTTGGCGTATTGTAAGCAGGGATACTTTGTGGCATTTGCGTAGTAATGGCTTTCTTCTGGCGACTTGACCATGCAGCCCATCTTTCTTCAAGTGTCTCCTTATTGTGCATCTTGAAATAGCCACACCACATATTTTCAGAGAGTCCTGTATTTCACCTGAAGTTATTTTTATGGGTTTTTCTTTGCATCCCGAACAACTTTTCTGGCAGTTGTGGCTGAAATTTTAGTTGGTCTACCTGACCGTGGTTTGGTTTCAACAGAACCCCTCATTTTCCACTTATTGATTAGAGTTTGAATACTGCCGATTGGCATTCTCAATTCCTTGGATCTCTTTTTATATCCCTTTCCTGTTTTATACAGTTCAACTACCTTTGCCCACAGACTCTTTGACAATTCTTTTGCTTTCCCCAAGACTCAGGATGCAGAAACGTCAGTGCAGCACTGGATGAAAGATACAAGGGTTTGTCAGGAGTCCACACACTAATTACAAGCAAACAGATCACAGGTAAAGATGGTTACCTTTAACCGGCGCACGCCGATGTACGTTAGCAGAATGGCAGAGCTGGGCAAATGGGCGTACCTGTACGTCCATTTGAATTCCCCACAGTGCCATTGCGTGCGCGTCGGCCGGGAGCTCCGTGAGTCGGGTCGCGGGTCCCATGGACTCGATCGCCGCGGGGATACCCGCGATCGCCTCACGGAGAGGACGAACGGGGAGATGCCGTTGTAAACAGCATCTCCCCGTTCTGCCTAGTGACAAGTGTCACTCGATCTCTGCTCCCTGTCATCGGAGCAGAGATCAGTGACGTCACACATACAGCCCACCCCCCTACAGTTAGTAATCACTCCCTAGGACACACTTAACCCCTCCCCGCCCCTTAGTGGTTAACCCCTTCACTGCCAGTGCCATTTACACAGTAATCAGTGCATTTTTATTTGCACTGATCGCTGTATAAATGACAATGGTCCCAAAAATGTGTCAAAAATGTCCGACATGTCCGCCATAACGTCGCAGTCACAATAAAAATCGCTGATCGCCGCCATTACTAGTAAAAAAAAAAAATTATTAATACAAATGGCATAAAACTATCCCCTATTTAGTAAACGCTATACCGTTTGCGCAAACCAATTATTAAATGCTTATTGCAATTTTTTTTTACCAAAAATAGTAGAAGAATATCGGCCTAAACTGAGGGAAAAAAAAATGGTTTTTTTTATAAATTTTTGGGGGATATTTATTATAGCAAAATGTAAAAAATAATGCGTTTTTTTCAAAATTGACGCTCTTTTGTTTATAGAGCAAAAAATAAAAAAATAAAAAAAATCGCAGAGGTGATCAAATACCACCAAAAGAAAGCTCCATTTGTGGGAAAAAAAGGATGTCAATTTTGTTTGGGAGCCACGTCGCATGACCGCGCAATTGTCAGTTAAAGCGACGCAGTGCCGAATCGCAAAAAACGCTCTGGTCAGGAAGGGGGTAAAATCTTCCGGGGCTGAAGTGGTTAATAACCATTAAACCATAACTTTGTGTCAACTTGTGTGCAATATTATCAGGCCAAAATCGCCAGGGTATGTAAACTTTTGATCAGGGTCATTTGGGTAGTTTCTGTGGTCATTATGATTTAAAAAGCGTAAACACAGTTGATTGATAATAAATGGCTTCAGCCAAACACTAACCATGAGTGAAAGAAAAGTTTTTGTGTTATCATTCATATTCTCTGAAAAATGGCCAAGAAATCATAAATTCTGCCAGGGTATGTAAACGTATGAGCACAACTGTACATACACAGGAATTAGGAACAATGGTCTTCAATGGGTTCAAGCCATCTGGTCCTGGCGACTTATTTATGCTAAGTTTTTCAAGTCTATTTCTGATACTGTCTTCTATTAGCAATGAGGGTGCTTTCTGCAACGTTTTTTTTTAACATTACAGTCTTGGTTACTATACCCCCCCCCCCCTTCCTTTGTGAAAACTTAGGAGAAGAATGCATTTAAAACCTTTGCCTTCTCTGTCTATTGTAACCAAATTCCAGCCTCACTTTCTTACCGTTTATAGAGTTAAAGAATCTTTTTTTTTTTTTTACTCACCTCTGCTACGCGCCTTTCATGGTCAATTTTAGCTGCCTTGAAAACAAACAATTCTTATTATATTCTTTGTATTGTTGGAATGCTGACAATGACCCCTCGGCCTTGTATTTTTTAAAGGCCTTTCTTTTGCTTTCATATGCATTTTTTACGTTAGAGTTTAGCCACCCAGGATTAAATTTAGGTCTTTTATACTTATTTCCCATTGGAATGCACTGGGCAATACCTTTATTTACTATGTTCTTTAAGCACTCCCATTCTTCCTCCGTGTTTTTTGTTCCTAGGATTTTATCCCATTTAATATCGTCTAGCAAAGAGTACAGTTTAGGGAAGTTGGCTCTTTTGAAATTTAGTGTCCTTGTGCTTCTTTGATTTATACTGAAACAAATTGACCTGTGGCCGGTTTCCTAAGCTGCCCCAAATTTCCACATCTGCGATCAGATCTGTATTGTTAATGATCAGTAATCTAGTAATGCGTTCTCTCTTGTTGGTGCATTTACCAACTGACCCATGAAAGTATCCTGCAAGATATTTAGGAAATGGCAAGCCTTAGATGGATGCGCGGTTCCTTCTGCCCAGTCTATATTTGGATAACATTTCCCAGCCTTGCTGCCAATCCGACCTTTGACAGGAGGTCCATCTCCCCCTCATCCCTCACGTTAGGGGACCTGTAACATACGCCCACTATTACTTTCCCATTTTGTTCCTCCCTTTGGAGCTCCACCGACAAAAGTTCCACCTCCTCCCTAGCTCCATTAGTAATGTCGTCCCTCACATTCACCTGCACATCATTCTTGATATACAGGCATACCCCTCCCCCTTTTCTACCCTCCCTATCTCTACGATATAGGAAATACCCCTGAATGGTTGCCAGCCAATCATGTGAGCTTTCAAACCAAGTTTCTGAAATTAACAAAAAATCTAAATTATCCTAGAACATTAGCAGCTCCAGTTCTCCCATTTTGTTAGCTAGACTTCGAGCATAGGTAAATAAGCCTCGTAATTTTGTCCTATCGCATACGATTTGGCACGGGTTTGGAAAACCCTTATCGTGTTGGGACCATCATCACCAATCGGGTCATAGCTGGAAAGACGTATACACCCAGCACTGTATGAGATATTATCCACCCCTACAGATCCAGCTCCCAAAGGGTTCACACACAGGAGAACCATCTTTGGCAATTCCATTGTTATCCTTATACGGGGTTTAGTCATGATAGAGCCCTGTGTGGTGAAATACTTGGCGTCCAGACGGTTTTGTCAATATTTTGTTCCATGTTGGTCTTGTCTTGTTACATGTAAGCATCCATGACATGCACAGTTAATGCAATTTCAAGTATTTTCCCTGTCAGGGTTTTTTTTGGATTGGAATAACTTTTGATATTATTAAACTATACTTTTTATCACCCAATAGGTTACATTCTCGGTCATAGAAAAAGCCACCATTTCCTCCTTGTCCTTTAAAACAGGGATTACTTTTTTCCCCTACATGGTTGTCTATGGCACAGTTCACACCAGTGTGTTCCAGGGATAAAAAAAAAAAAAAAGTAAAAAAACCTTAGTTAGACTTACCGGTGACGGTATTTCTACGAGCCTTTCAGGACAGCACCTTGGAGAGAGCGTAGCTCCACCTCTTAGACAGGAAACATGGCGTGACAACGCCCCTTTAAAAAGCAGCTGCTTCCACCATGCCGTCAGTTGTTACCGAGAAATCCTCCGACATGCTGGAAAATATAATCCGACAATTACCAGGTCCTATAATTATACTTTACATATGATAACCAAGGGAGGGAAGTAGGCTGCTGTCCTGAAAGGCTCGTAGAAATACCGTCACCGGTAAGTCTAACTAAGGTTTTCTCCCTTCGCCTTTCAGGACAGCACCTTGGAGAGGATAACCGAGAAACTTACTTCAGGGTGGGACTACTGCCTGCAAAACCTTCCTACTAAATGATTGGTCCGAGGCTGATAGTAGATCCAAGCGGTAGTGCCTTATGAAGGTCGAAAAACTGGACCATGTGGCAGCCTTGCAGATTTGCTCAGGAGATGCCCCAGCCCTTTCTGCCCATGATGCCACCACTGCTCGAGTAGAATGAGGTAATACCCCTTCCGGAGGTTCCAGACCCAAAGATATGTATGCCTCTTTGATGGCCTGCTTTAACCATCTTCCAAGGGTGCTTTTGGAAGCTTTACCTCCTTTGTGAGTACCTTCCATTAAAACAAAGAGTGAGGATGACTTTCTGATTTCCTTTGTTCTTTCCAGATATATAAGCAGACACCTCCTGACATCAAGGGTATGGAAAGCTTCTTCTCCCGCTCCCGACGGTAAAGGACAAAAAGTAGGGAGAATGATTTCCTGTGTACGGTGAAAAACTGAAGCCACCTTTGGTAGAAATGCTGGATCCGTCCTTAAGACTACCCTATCCTGTAGACATCTCATGAAGGGCTCTTTAATTGAAAGGGCTTGTAACTCACTAATTCTACGTGCGGAAGTTACTGCTACCAGTAAAATAGTCTTTAACGTCAAGAAACGTAATGATGCTTCTTCTATGGGTTCAAACGATGCCATAGTTAGTCCCTGAAGAACTAAAGATAAATCCCATTTGGGAAAACTAACAACAGGACTAGGCTTTACTTTTGCCATTGCCCTAAAAAATCTGATTATTAAAGGTTCCCCTGACAGGGTTCTTTCCAAAAAAACTGATAAAGCAGCTACCTGCGTCTTGAGCGTACTTGCTGCTAACCCCTTCTCCAATCCCTCTTGAAGAAATTCCAAAACTGAAAATGTGGTACGAAAATCAAAGTTTTTACTGGAACACCAAGAATTATAGATCTTCCAGACTTTAAAGTAAATGTCTCTCGTCACTTTTTTTCTACTTGCAAGAAGGGTAGAAATAAGCTTCTCTGATAAACCCTTCCGTCTTAAGATTTGTTCTTCAGAAACCAAGCTGTTAGTTTGAGGTAAGCTGGATCTGGATGGAGAATTTGGCCCTGACTCAACAGGTCTGTCCTGATTGGTAATCTCCAAGCAGGTTTCACTGAGAGGTTCATCAAGGTTGAAAACCAGGGTCTTTTTGGCCAATAAGGAGCTATTAATATTAGCTCCGTGGACTCCAATCTGAATTTGGCTAACACCTTTGGTATCAGTTGGAACGGGGAAAAAGCGTAGGACAGATGGAAGTCCCATTTGTGAGCTAACGCATCTACTCCGAGAGCTTGATCCTGTCTCTGAAGAGAGAAGAAGACTGGTATTTTTGCATTTTCCTGTTTTGCAAAGAGGTCCACTTGGGGATAACCCCAACTCTTGGAAATCTTTTCGAATAATTCCTGATTGAGAGACCACTCTGCTTCCCTCATTTCTTTCCTGCTGAGGAGATCTGCTAAGGTGTTTTCCGTCCCCTTTAGATGGACTGCTGATAGAGAGGCCACATTGTTCTCTGCCCATCTTAGGATCTGATGCGCTAGACCCATTAGGGTTTTGCTTTTTGTGTCCCCTTGCTTTGTTAAATATAATACTGTCGTCATATTGTCTGACAATATTTGGACATGTTGATTCCCTAGAAATTCCTGGAGGGAGAGGAGGCTTAAGTGAACAGCCTTTAACTCTCTCCAATTTGAAGATCTTCTTGCTTCTGGTTTGGTCCAAACTCCCTGAACCGTTTTTTCTTCCAGATGAGCTCCCCATCCCCAGGCGCTGGCATCTGTAGTCAGCCTTCTGGTTACCGGAAAGACCCAAGGAAGCCCTTTTGAAACGTTTCCTAGGTTCCTCCACCACCAGAGAGACCTTTTTGCTCTCGCCCCCAAGTTGAATTTCTTCTCCAGAGGTTCCTGGTATGACCAATTCATCAGGATATCCGATTGCAGAGGACGGGAATGCAACCTGGCCCACTGTACCGAAGGAATTGCTGCTGTCAACAGTCCCAGGGCAGACATGGCTTGTCTTACAGAGATCTCTGCGTTGGATTGAAGTGTTATCAGGGTCAACTGCATCTTCTCTATTTTCTCCTGGGGTAGAAAAATTCTCTGTTCTATCGAGTCTATTTCGTACCCCAGAAACCTTACCCTTTGAGATGGAATTAAATTTGACTTCTGAAGATTGAGAAGCCATCCCAAACCTCTTAAATGTGTTTGAACTGTCTGTAGGTTGACCTCTACCTGACCCCTTGAGTCTGCAAACAGTAGCAGGTCGTCCAAATAGGGTACTATTGAAATCCCCTTCAGTCTCAGGGGCTCCAAAGATTCCGCCATCACCTTTGTGAATACCCTGGGAGAAGAGGAAAGACCGAAAGGCAGAGCCCGAAACTGCAGGTGCCAAATCTCCCCTCCCCCCAGATTGACTGCAAGACGCAGGAACCTTTGTGATGGGGGCGCTATTGGTATATGGAGATAGGCATCTCTCAAATCGATGGAAGCCATATGACATTTGGGGGTTAGCAAGTTCCTTACTGAGAAAATCGTATCCATCCTGAATTTTTTGTATTTTATGGATCGATTTAGAACCTTTAAATTGAGAATCAGGCGGAACTTTCCTGATGGCTTTTTGACCAGAAAAATGTGGGAGTAAAACCCCTTCCCCTCTTGATCTTTCGGAACCTGGGAAATTACCTTCTGTTGCATCAGTTCCTGTAACAGAGACTTCATGGCCAGAGCCTTTTCCCGATCCTTTGGCAGGTTTGTGATGTAAAACCGACTTGGGGGGCTTTGTGAGAATTCCAATTGATAACCCTTTTTGATTAACCCCAGAACAAAAGGACTCTTTGTTGTTTTTTCCCAGATTGGTAAGAAGTCCTGTAGTCTCCCCCCTACTAGATGGTCATTGTTTTTTAGGGGTTTGTTCTGGGGTTCTAAAGAGTACCCCACCTCTACCTCTTCCTCTCTGAGAAGACCAGGGTCTCTTCTGTGTGTGGTCCTTTTCCTTATCGGTTTGTCGAAAAGGACGAAAATTTTTCCTCTGCTGTACCGTTTTCTTCTTCTGTGGGAAAGCTTTCTTCTTGTCTGCTGTCCTGTCAAGGACAGTCTCTAGTTCTGGCCCAAACATCAGGTCTCCTGAAAAGGGAATTCCGCACAGTTTTACTTTAGAAGCTGAATCCCCTGACCAGGTCTTTAGCCAGAGTGCTCTTCTTGCTGAGTTAACAAGCGCAGAGGACCTGGCTGACATCCTGATAGATTCTGCAGAGGCATCTGCCATATATTTTACTGCCTTAAGCAGGGTAGGGAAGGACTCCAATAAGTCTTTTCTGGAGGTACCTGCCACAACATGATTTTTAAGTTGCTCTAACCAGCACTCCAGATTTCTAGCCACAACCGTAGCCGCCATTGCTGGCTTAAGATTAGCTAGAGATGAGTCCCAGGCTTTCTTCAGTAGCCCATCTGCCCTCTTATCCATAGCATCTTTGAGAATCCCCATGTCCTCAAAAGCTAAATAAGTCTTCCTAGATACTTGAGAAAAGGCAGCGTCTATTTTTGGTTTTTTATTCCACAATAGTTCCTCATTCTCCTCAAAAGGAAACCTCCTTTTGAGGGTTTTAGAAAAAAACTGTCCTTTCTCTGGATTCTTCCATTCCTTTTTAATAGTGTCTGTTAACACTTTATGCACAGGGAACACCCTGTGTTTAATTTCCTCCAGCCCCAGGTACATCTTGTCATGCACAGACAGCTGAGCTTTTTCTTCCTGGATCTCCAGGGTAGTATAAATTGCCTTGAGTAATTCATCCACCTCCTCAAGTGACAGCTTATATCTAGATGATCTTGACTCTTCTTCCACCTCCTCCTCCTCTGAATCAATGGTTGAGGGTGGAATGCTTTCCCTTTCCTCCTCCGACTCACTTTCCACCTGTCTGGAAGTGGACTGAGGGAAACTGGAGTGAGAACTCTGCTCTTGGCTGGAACTCTGGCCGTGCTTTACAAGGGAACGCACTGTCCCTAGGGCCTCTGCTAACTCCTTCCTCACAGAAGATAAGAGCTCTTTGCACTCTTGTGAGGATTCTTCTTTTACTAAATCCACAATGCAGGATTTGCACAGTGGTTTGGGCCAAGAGTCCCTTAACCACTTCCCACCCGGCCACTGCACATAAACGGCCGGGTGGGCTATCTCTCCTTCTGAGTGGACGTTCAGGAACGTCCCTCAGAAGGAGCGGGATCGCGCGCGCGCGTGCCCGCGCAGCGGCGTGATCCCGATGCGCTCGTGTCACCCGGACACGGCGCATCTCCGATCGGTAGGAGGGCTCTGTGATTGGCCCTCCTGATCACATGACGGCCGTGTCGAATCACAGCCGTCATGTGATGTATACACAGAGCCGGTTGCTAGGCAATCTGCTCTCCTCTCCTCACACGGAAGTTGTCAGTGAGGAGAGGAGAGCGGATCGCTGCAGCCGGCTGGTGATCAGTGAGTATGAGCTGTTTTTTACAGCTTTTTACTCACTGATCGCCAGTCTAGTGTCCCCACAATGTAAAAAACACAAAGTAAACACACAATGTCCCCAACACATGTCCCCAAAACACATGTCCCCAAAATACATGTCCCCAAAACACATGTCCCCACATAGTAAAAACACCTGTCCCCCACATATGTCCCAGTAAAATCACATGTCCCAATGATTATCTGCACACATATGTCCGTGATCACCTGTGCACATCTGTACATTATCATTTGCGCACATGTGTCCGTGATCACACGAACCAATTATTATACACTTAACGGGATTTTTTTTAACAAAAACATGTAGCAGAATACATTTTGGCTTAAATTTATGACAAAATTCGATTTTATTGGATTTTTATTAAAATAGAAAGAAGTAAATATTGTTTTTTTTCCAAATTTCCGCTCTTTTTTTCGCTTATATCGCAAAAAATAAAAAACGGAGTAATGAATAAATACCACCAAAAGAAAGCTCTATTTGTGTGAACAAAATGATAAAAATTTCATTTGGGTACAACATTGTATGACCGCGCAATTGTCATTGAAATTGTGAGAGCGCTGAAAGCTGAAAATTGGTCTGGGAAGGAAGGGGGCGAAAGTACCCAGTATTGATGTGGTTAAAAGATTTTTGCATGAGGGGCACTTTCTCCCTGTTCTCTCTGATTTGGCAGTAGCTTTCTGAAACAGAGAAACAAGAAAAAGCCAGGTCCTTTAGAACTAAGGCTTCAGAGAAAAGTAGTACCTCCAGCCAACACCCTAAGTGCCCAGAGTCTCACTCCTTTGCTGAACTGCTAATGGAAACTGTTACCCCATAGCAGACAGCAGCAGGTTTTGAATAACCACATCAAAGAAAAAACACCCAGTGATATAAAAGGAAAGAGGTGCCACCGCACCTCTCCTACCTGGGCCTGGCCGGGAACCTGGGCGCCTGCATCCGCCATTGCTGCTGACGATTCCGCTGTCTCCATAGTGCAATCCGCAGCTGCTGCACTGTGTACTAGGCTCCATGTGCCAAACAAAAGGAAGTCCCGGCCAGAGGACCCGCCGCTTCCTCCTGCGTTCCAGCAGCAGGAACCAATCGCTGCTACGCCCCGCCGGAAGTATCCGCCCACCGGAACTGACATCACCTGCTGTCCGGGATTCGGCGCCGCCATGCAGAGGCCTGGCATGGACGCTCTTACTGAGCACAACCGCGGCCCCCCGAACACCCCGGGTGGAAAACTTCCGGCAGACCATTACTCCTGTGAGCCGGAGAAGGAAGGGACCCTGGAGCACCCTCCTCACGTAAGGGAAGGAGCTGGGTTGGTCTGAGTACCCAAACGTGGAGGTCCTGCCAAAACCCTCTCCTTGGAGAGAGCGCAGCCCCTCTGGTTCCCCAAGCAGTGCTTCCACCATGGCGGAGGAAACACTAAAACTGACGGCATGGTGGAAGCAGCTGCTTTTTAAAGGGGCGTTGTCACGCAGTGTTTCCTGTCTAAGAGGCGGAGCTACGCTCTCTCCAAGGTGCTGTCCTGAAAGGCGAAGGGAGAAAAAATGTTGCATTTTTTCTGTAAGAACTGTACCGGATTGCACATACACGCATCAAAAATACACCCGACCTTGAGACTGAACTCTCAGGCTCGCTACGAGCTAATGTTAGCGCACAAAAATTGTTGCACAGCTAAATTTATAAAAAAGTTTGGCTAGCTTGGATCTCACACCCCAGAGCTTCGAAATATCTGAAAGATCCTAAAAACTACTAAATTTGTTTTTGCATTGCAAATTCTTCCAAGGTTTTGTAATTCGTAAAAAGTAACTTCCACTTACTCTTTCTTCTCCTCTTTTCTATTATGTTAAAGAACATTCCCTTGTTTACAGTTATATATCCTAATAGTTCTCAGCTTGATTAAAGTAAATCAAAAGTAGATACTCGTTGTCACGTACCTCTTATGTATTTAGAAGTCCAATATATGTTATCTTGTGACACTATTGAATCGATCTGTAACTGTACTTTTCTTGATATACATTTGATAATTTAATAAAAATCTTTAAAGATAAAAAACAAAAAAAAAAACCACACCCGACTCCAGCACCGTGAAAAAAAAAAAAAAAAAAAAAAAAAAGAAAAAGCATCTGGAATGCATCCAGAAATACATCGAAAACGCATAAAAAACGCACAGGTACGCATAAAAAAAACACTCATGCAAAAACTCACGCGGAACGAATTCCGAGGACAGTTTTGTCACGCCACCCCTTAGGGCTGGTTCACACCACAAAAACGCACTCCAGATCGTGTTTTGCATGTTTTCGTGATCGGGTTTTGCATGCATGTTTTTGCAGTGCATTTTCGGATGCATACCAGATGCTTTTTTTTTTTACTAGGGTCCGGTGCGTTTTTGATGCATTCCAGTGCATTTTTAATGCGTTTTACTGCACTCCAGTGCAGGAAAAATGCAGCATGTTCATGCACTGATGTGAACTATTCCATTGTAAACAATATAATCTCCTATCCATGCGTTTTTGATGCAGAAAAAAAAAAAAAAAAAAACAACACACACTGGACCGCATGTGGTGTGAACTGGCCCTAAAAGTAGAACCTTACCCATAACAACGTGATAAAAAACAAACCAAAAAAAAAAAATAACCTTCTTTAGCAATTAACATACATTCCACATTAACCACTTGCCTACAGGGCACTTACACCCCCTTCCTGCCCAGGCCATTTTTCAGCTATGAGCGCTGTCGCACTTTGAATGACAACTGGGCGGTCATGCAATACTGTACCCATATGACATTTTTATCATTTTACACAAATAGAGCTTCCTTCTGGTGGTATTTAATCACTGCTGGGTTTTTATGTTTTACTAAAAAATAAAAATTTTGTAAATAACATTTTTTACTTAGTTTCTGTCAATAAATTTTGTAAATAAGTAATTTTTCTCCTTAGCTGATGAGGCGGCACTGATAGGCTGAACTGGTGGGCATTGATGAGGCGGCACTAATGCTGCACTTATGGGCACTTATAAGTGGCACTGATGGCCACTGATAGGTGGTACGGATAGGCGGCACTGATGGACAGCAGTGATGGGCAGCACTGACTGGCATCACTAATGGGCACTGATGGCGCTATAATGTAAGAGATGCCACTGATCGGCTCTCGTCGCCACACACTGTCAGTGTGAGGCGAAAAGCACCGATTACCGGCCCCTCCGAGTTTACATGTGACCGGCTGTGATTGGACACAGCCGATCACATGGTTAAAGAGCCGCAGAGATTATTAACTATCTATTAACAGAGATCAGAGTCATTTGACGGTGGGCAGGTGGCAAGTGGTTAATAATTGAGCTACCAAAATTAGTGTGTGCTGTAAATTGCCTCAAGCATTGTTCTGGTTTCTTCTTGCTGGAGGCTGCCATTTTGTTGAAGCCCAGAGCCTCTGAACAACAGTAAATTATAAAGTGTAACTAAACCGATTTAACAGTATCAAAAAACAGTTACATTCCTGGAATGCCAGGATTCACATTTGCCTGTCACATTTGCTTGTGTACTCAACCAAACTGTCAAACCATCAAATGGCTGGAGTCATAACTGATCACATGTGCAGCATCATGGCAGTTGCAGATCAAACAGAAGCAGCTTAGTTGGCTGTAAAGGATAGGGGGGTTTAATTCCGCTTTAAGGCTGTCAGCAGATCGGTCTCTGCAAACTCGGCAGTTCCTAAAAATGAAGAGCAACTGAGCATGTGCAGAGCAGGATGAGGCAGTGTATTACTGGATTTAAACAGTATAGACCAGGGGTAGGCAACCCCCGGCACTGGTGCCGCAAGTGGCACACGAGACCCCTTTTGCCGGCACTTGCCTCCCTCCCCATCAGCAGAGCAGTGTCAGTGAGACACTAATGTATTCTAAATTCAGAATTCCCCATGCCATACCTGCACTGAGGGGGAGGCACTGTGTCCCCACACATTGTAAAAGATGGGAAACACAAGGAAGATGACTTGCTTGGTTGCCACTTCCAATCTCAGAAAGAAGGGATTTCACTGTGATTGAGAAAACCACAAACAGGTGACAGTTTGTGGAGTTACTGTTGAGCTTCTGGGAACTTTGTTGACAATATTCCTGAACCTTTGTGTCACTTACTACTGAACCCCGACACTCTGTGTCCCTTTAAGCCACAGCGAGTATACAGCGCAATGAAAATCACACCCAACCACTTTTTCTCGCAGGGGGTTCAGTGTTGAGCCAGAAGAGCAGTGGGGCAGATGTGAAAGGAGGTGTATTGGTGGGGCAGGAGAGCAGGGGGGTACATTGGTGAGGGCAGATGAGAAAGCGAGTTACAGTGGTTGGGCAGATGAGTTCAGTATTAGGACAGATGAGAAGGCGATTCAGTAGTGAGACAGAAGAGCATTGGGGTTACAGTGGTGGGGCAGATGAGAAAAAGGAGTACATTGATGGGGCAGATGAGCGGGGGGGGGGGGTTACAGTGGTGGGACAGAAGAGCAAGGGGGTATAGTAGTGGGGCAGATGTAGGAGGTACAGTGGTGGGAGGGATGAGAAGGGGGTTCAGCGATGGGACAGACCATCAAGGAGGTACATTGGTGGAACACATGAGCAGGGGGTTACAGTGGTGGGGCAGAATAGCAAGGGAACAGAAGTGGGACAGATGTACAGGAGGTACAGTCCTGGTGCAGATGAGAAGGGGGGTTTACAGTGTTAGGACAGATGATAAGATGGTTCAGTGGTGGGGCAGATGAGAAAGGGGGGGGGACATTGGTGGGGCAGATGAGAAAGGGGGTACATTGGTGGGGCAGATGAGAAAAGGGGTACATTGGTGGGGCAGATGAGAAAGGGGGTACATTGGTGGGGCAGATGAGAAAGAGGGGAAAATTGGTGGGGCAGATGTACAGGGGGGTTACAGTGGTGGGGCAGATGTAAAGGGGGGGGTTACAGTGGTGGGGCAGATGTACAGGGGGGGGTTACAGTGGTGGGGCAGATGTGCAGGGGGGATTACAGTGGTGGGGCAGATGTGCAGGGGGGGTTACAGTGGTGGGGCAGATGTGCAGGGGGTTACAGTGGTGGGGCAGATGTGCAGGGGGGTTACAGTGGTGGGGCAGATGTGCAAGGGGTTACAATTGTAGGGCAGATGTGTAGGGGGTTACATTGGTAGGGCAGATGAGCAGGGGGATACAGTGATCTGAGGTGTGAAGGTGCATGAATTGGGGCTGATCTGAGGTGTGAGTGCAGGATGTTAATTTCTCACTACTAAAGTAGTTAAGAGCCTTTACTTTATAAAAAATCCTTTTCGTGATTAAGGCTGCATTCACACCTGAGCGTTTCAAAATCACGCAATTTTGCAGCAATTTTGTTCAGGTCACCAATGTAAAAGGCAGAAAAATGCCTGTAATCTGCCCCAAAGAAGCTCATGGTTTTTTTTTTTTGAGCTTAGGGTGTTTTTCAGGCGTTTTGCTTCAGGCGACAAAAACCCTCAGATGTGAACAGGTGAAATGAATGGGATTTTGCTTGTTGGGCGTTTTTTCGGGCGTTTTAGGAGCTGAAACCGCTCAGGTGTGAATGCAGCCTGAGTGTGTGAAGTGGACATTATTTTGTTATAAAATCGGCACACTCAATTTCTTTGAAAACATTTTTCGGCACTCTGAGCTAAAAAGGTTGCCTACCCCTGCTATAGACACTTATTTTTAATGTGTTACATACATAAATCTGCAAAAGGGGCCAGTCTGAAGTGATCTAGCAGGACTTATTTTTCTGACTAAAGTTCCACTTTAACATGCAAAGCAAACTCACCCATCTCAATGCTTTATTTGGTTGAATGACTTTGAAACCCCCTACCCACCAACATTTCTGGCCATGGCCATCTTAAGTAAGGGCAGGCAGATGATTCATGTAGCATTTACTTCCTGGAATCCGTTTGACCTTAGCTCAGGCATGCAGACAGGAGGGTGTGCTGAGGAAGCTCCCCTCTCTCCTCCTCCAGATTAAAAAAAAAAAAAACTCCCATGAAACCTTCTGGGATGGCATAATTTTGGCCTAGGCCAGAAACCAGGGAGCAAATGAAGAAACATAAAAAGCAAAGTTCAAAACAAGTAAATATAATATACCATTCTATGGTATAGCATTTACTAATGCTAGCAGCACAAGGCCTCATGCACACTGGACGTTTTTACAGCAGCTGTTTTTGGCTTCAGACGTTTTTTTTTTCTACAGTCAATACACTCCCCATCATGTTATCCTATGTGTCCATGCACACATAGGCTGTTATGAGCAGTTTTTTGGGTTTAAAAAACAAAAAAAAAAAAAACAAAAAAAAAACACTAGTGTGTTCTGAGAAGAATTATTCGGACATTTTCAGCTGTAAAAGCGCTCCAACGTCAAAAAACGCTGATAAACGCCGATAAACGCTCAAAAACACTGCTCACCAGAGTTTAAAGGAACACTAAAGATAATTTTTTGTTTTTTTAAATAACAAACATGTTATACTTACCTCCACCGTGCAGCTCGTTTTGCACAGAGTGGCCGCGAACCTGGTCTTCTGGGGTCCTTGGGCGGCTGTCTCGGCTCCCCCCTCCCCCCCCCGCAAGGACTTAACACCTTCATGCGAGCTCCCTCGCATAGTGTTGAGTACTTGCGGGCGCGCTCCCGTGATAGAGCCAGCGGCCATAGCCGATCATTGTATCACTTGGCCCCGCCCCCGGCGCACTGCTGTCAATCACATCCAATGACGCAGCCAATGGCTGCGCTGCTTTCAATCCATCCACTGTAACCAATGAATGGCCAGGGTGAGCGGCGAAGAGGATGTCGGGGGCGAGCGCGGGACTTTCGAGGGGTCAGGTAAGTAAAACGAGGGGGGGCTGGGGGGGTCGGTATTGTTGGATGTTTTTTCACCTTAATGCATAGAATGCATTAAGGTGAAAAAACTTTTACCTTTACAGCCCCTTTAACATTTTTGATCCATTAAAAAGAACAAAAAAAAAAAAAGCTAAAAACCGCTAACGCAGAAAAACGCTACTAATACACTATTGCAAAAACGTTCAACTTTGAAAAACTCACTGAAAAGCTACTGCAGTTTTTATAATGTTATTTTTTTGTCCAGTGTGCATGAGGCCTAAGGATAAAAAAAATAATATATGTTGACTGAGTGAGTTTATTTCTGCTCTAATGAAAACGCATTTTCTTTAGTACAGAAATATAACTAAACAAACTAAATTACTTTTGTGGAGTGGAGGAATCAATTTAGCTAAGCTTAACATGGCTTATTATTACTGAAATACACAAGTATAATAGGCAACACATCAGGGAATGTACAAAAGCCTATTGTAAACACTGTGGTTTTGTGAGAGACTTGTATGTTTATACCTTATTGGGTGATCGCCGCATGTTTTAGGCCGCTCCATAACAGAGACCCACTTATCGTCATAGCTGAAGAGAGAAAGGTCAAGGTAAGGGCTTCCACTGTATGACTGGGCGCTGATAGGAAGCTGACTGAGAAGCCTCCTCACTGCCTCTGTGTGGCCTCCATACTTGGCATTCACAATTGTGTCTTTAAACCTACAAAACAAGGATTCACAAAATTACACCCGAAGATCAAACATCAGTGCAATAATCTATTTATACTGTAATAGAAAACAAACCATTATTGAGAAGGGTGCTTTGCAAAATGTAACCTTTCCTAAAACTGCTTACGTGAATTCACATTCCAATCTCATTTACTAGAGATGAACCGAAATATCGTAGGCGAAACATATTGTCCAAAAATGGCGTTTTTTTTTTTTTTTTTTTAAGCGCCAAAATGACAAAGTGCCGATAATGGCTCCGAAAACGCATGCGATTTTGCTGTAATTTTACGGTGCTTGCAGTGTGTTTTTTCTAGGTCACGCGACTCAAAAAACCGCATCAAAAAAGTAACACGGGTGTGCGTTATGGATGCGTTCTTGCTGCGTTTTTACTGCATTTCAATGGGTAGGTGCATTTTTGGTGCGTTTTTTTTTAACTTGACCAAAAAATGCAGCAAACAAGATTTTTAATACCACAACAGTAGAGCAGAGGACCAGTGTGAATTTAAATGCATGCATTTTAAGAATTTAAAGGGATGAATTTTTCTTAAGCTTTTCTTGCGCTAAAAGGTGTCGATAATGGGCGACAATAAATTCATATTCATTTAAAGAGTTACTACACCCAGGACCCTGCATTCACTATATCTGGTCTCCCACAGTACACAGAACATGGAAATGCAATTATTTTAGTAAATATAAACTGCTAAATACCTTTTCTCATCAGCAGTATATAGCAGTCTTGTGACTTCCACCAATGTCTGGTTAAAGCTTGTAGGAGTTTTCATTCTCCTCTGTCTTATGAGGCAGCAGGACCCCTGACCCTCTGTCTGGACAGTGCTGATCACATGCACCCCCCCCCCCCCAAAGAAAAAAAAAGAAACTCTCTAGCAATACACACCAAACTGAGCATGTGCAGAGTGACTCCAAAGCAGTGCTAATTTGTCAATGAAAACGTTTTTGTCAGCGGTATTTTTACAGTGATGCCCGTCACCCCCTCTGTGCGGCCCATCCATGCACTGTGTAGGTGAAGAGGATGTGTGGACAGGAAAGTTTCAATCAAGCAGCTGAAATATGAAGCCGGGGACTTGGCGAGTGAGAAGTCCAGCACTGTGACCGTACTCTACCACTTCCCCTTGAATCCCTTCCTGCCATCTCTCTCCCTCCTCCTCTTTCTTATGTTGTCCCCACTAGAACCTTTCCTTAACTGCAAGCAAAGAGCTTTCTTTCTTCAGACTATAATAGTATTTGGTTCTATGTGCATTTAAGTGGGCTCTCCATTCCATTACCTCGAGGGATTGCCATTTAAGAGGTTAAAACAGGAAGTGAGCAAAGGTGATATCACCTCCTCACTGCCTGTCAAATGCCTCTGAAAAGTGACCTAAGCATGGATCACTTGTCAGTGGAGGGACAGTGCCTGCTGAAAGTGTGAACAACCCTTTGGGGTCACACTGGTATGCTGTGGTTTGGCCGCAGTGGTGATGTACTCGCAATTTTCCTGCATGTTTCTCCTGGTTATAGCCGCAGTCCTAAAGACTACTATGAGGTTGCACATTTTTGCCACATATTTTGAAAGCGCACCAAAAGTCCTGCATGTTTTATGTGCTTTCAGAAAACCCTAAAAAAAAGTGCAACCCAATATTAGTCTATGGGACTGCGGCTATAACCAGGAATAACATGCAGGAAAACAGAGTACACCACCACTGCGGCCAAACCACAGCACTGTGCATTACAGGCCTCCTCAGACCATCCAGAGCGGCTAAATCTGTATCTGTGAGTTTCTTCAAACCTTAAAGTGGTTGTAAACCCTATAAAAAAACCTGCAATACAAAAAGGCATAATGAGCTAGTATGCATAGCACATTAGCTCATTATGCATCGATTACCGGAGATTGAAGCCGTCCTCGTACACAGCTCCGGCCGGCGCCATCTCTCCCGGAGTTACTTCCAGGTATCGCGGGCTCTTGCGCTGCGATTGGCCGGAGCTGCGATGACGTCGCGCATGCGCACGGGAGCCGCCGGTAACGGCACAGTCTAACTGAAGCAACGGCACGTACGTCCATTGCTTTAGTGCGCATGTGCCGATGTCGTCGGCAAATGCAAATACAGGGGATATCTCCCTCAGGTTTAGGAAATATCCAGTGTAGCTACAAGTAAGCCTTATTATAGGCTTATCTGTAGCAAAAAGTGGTTGTAAAGGGTTTACAACCACTTTAATACCATAAATAACAGGGTGGATTTGATTTAAATCACGACTTAAATCACTAGTAAAAATGCTTGATTTAACCACTTGCCGACCGCCTAACGCAGATATACTGCGGCAGAGTGGCACGGACAGGCAAAATCACGTACCTGTACGTGATTTGCCTTCCGCGGGTGGGGGGTCCGATCGGACCCCCCCCCGGTGCCATAGACGGTCGGCTCTCGTTCGCGGGCGATGGGAGGTGAGGGGGAGGCCATCCATTGATGGCCACCCCCTCCCGATCGCTCCCGGCGAATGAAAATGCTTCCTTTCCCTCTGTAATGTAAACAGAGGGAAAGGAAGTGATGTCATCTCTCCTCGAGTCGGTCTTTTCGTCCGGCGCAGAGGAGAGAAGACATCCAAGTAAGTGCACCAACACTACACTAACAGTAGAACACGCAGGCACACTTTTCACCCCCCTGTCACCCCCCGATCACCCCCCGATCACCCCCCTGTACCCCCTGTCACTCTGACACCAATAGCAGTGTTTTTTTTTTTTTTGCATTGGTGTCAGTTTGTCAGTTATAAGTGTTAGGGCAGTTAGGTTAGCCCCCTTTAGGTCTAGGGTACCCCCCCTTAGGTCCAGGGTACCCCCTAACCCCCCCCTAATAAAAGTTAACCCCTTGATTACCCCCCGTCACCAGTGTTGCTAAGCGATCGTTTTTCTGATCGCTGTATTAGTGACACAGGTGACGCTAGTTAGGGAGGTGAGTATATAGGTTTGCTGTCAGTGTTTTATAGCGACAGGGACCCCCATATACTACCTGCTAAAGGTTTTAACCCCCTGATTGCCCCCTAGTTAACCCTTTCACCAGCGATCACCGTATAAGTGTTACGGGTGACGCTGGTTAGATAGTTTGTTTTTTGTAGTTTATTATAGTTTATTACAGTTTATTATAGTTTATTATAGTTTTAGGGCACCCGCCGTTTATTACCTTATAAAGGTTTAACCCCCTAATTGCCCGGCGGTGATAGAAGTTAAGTTTTTAGGATCTGATAAGGTCTGCGTCGCCCCAGGCAGCGTCAGGTTAGCGCTAGTACCGCTAAAACCCACGCACGCAGCATACACCTCCCTTAGTGCTATAGTATCTGAACGGATCGATATCTGATCCGATCAGATCTATACTCCCCAGCAGTTTAGGGTTCCCTGAAACACAGTGTTAGCGGGATCAGCCCAGATACCTGCTAGCACCTGCGTTTTGCCTCTGCGCCCAGCCCAGCCCAGCCCACCCAAGTGCAGTATCGATCGATAACTGACACTTACAAAACACTAAGCACACAACTGCAGCGGTCGCAGAGTCAGGCCTGATCCCTGCGATCGCTAACAGTTTTTTGGTAGCGTTTTGATAGTCGCTAACAGTCAGGAGCTTTTTTGCCTGTGAGTCTCACTAGTGTACCCCTAAATTTAGAGGCCAAAATGGCAAATCCAAGGTACACTAGTGAAGAGGCCTACAGGATTCTGAGTATGACAGATAGTGAAGAGGAAGTCACTCATCTGTCAAGTTCAGGCTCAGAATACGAACCTGTAGAGGACAGCGGCTCCATGACAGATAGCTCTGACGACGGAGTTGTGGTCCCTGCTAGGGTCAGGCGTACCAGACCCCGAACTTATGCTGTCCTTGAAGTGCATGAACCGCAGGGCTCTCGTAGGGAGCAGAGAGGTACTAGTGCCGCTACTCCTTCTGGTGAACTGGCAAGCACCAGCGGCCTAGTACACCCTGGTCGTACATCCAGCACTGCAGTATCACGTGGTGACGTGGCGAGTCCCATAAGTGCAGTTCAAGCTGGCGAGGTGGCAAGCAGTAGTAGTGTCCCGCTGCCACCAAGAAGACAAAGACAGGCCCGTCGTGCCCATAGTGCCCTTCCTGCTGCATTGGCCAATCCGAATTGGGAACCTTCCACTTCTGCAGCACCCGTACTTCCCCCTTTCACTGGCCAACCCGGAATTCAGGTGGAAACAGTTGACTTTACGCCACTCGATTTTTATTCGCTGTTTTTCACCGAAGATCTCTATAGATCTATTGTGGACCAAAGCAATTTGTACGCTGGTCAACACATCGCCACTATTCCCCAGTCCACCCTTGCCAGAGATTGGAGACCAATTACGGTCTCCGAATTTAAGATCTTTCTGGGCCTTTCCCTCCTCATGGGCATAACCAAAAAGAGTGAGTTGCGGTCATATTGGTCCACTGACCCAATTCACCATATGCCCGTGTTCTCTGCCTCCATGGCCAGGGCACGATACGAGCAGATTTTGCGGTTCATGCATTTCAACAACAATGAACTCTGTCGTCCTCGTGGAGACCCTGCATACGATCGGCTCTACAAAATTCGGCCCCTCGTAAACCACTTCAACCAACGTTTTGCAGACTTGTTTACCCCCCATCAAGTTGTCTGCGTTGATGAGTCCCTGATTAAGTTTTCTGGCCGCTTGTCCTTCAAACAGTACCTTCCCAGCAAGCGTGCCAGATACGGGGTCAAGATGTATAAGCTCTGTGACAGGGCCACAGGCTATACATGTAGATTTATGGTTTACGAGGGCAAAGATAGTCACGTAGAGCCGATAAACTGCCCTGACTACATAGGAAGCGCTGGCAAGATAGTGTGGGACTTGGTGTCACCCTTATTCGGAAAGGGGTACCACTTGTACGTGGACAATTATTATACGAGCGTGCCACTTTTTAGTCACTTGTTTGATCATCAGATTGGAGCATGTGGCACCGTGCGACCTAATCGCCGGGGCTTTCCCCAGCGGCTTGTAGAGTCCCGTCTTAGGCTGGGGGAGAGAGCCTGCTTGCAGTATAATAATTTGCTCGCTATGAAGTGGAGGGATAAGAAGAATGTTTTCGTTCTCACCTCCCTTCATGCAGACACGACGACCCAAATTCCTACGGCGACTGGTGTTGTGGAGAAACCCCTCTGTGTCCACGAATACAACCTTAATATGGGAGGGGTGGACCTCAACGACCAGTTGTTGGCGCCGTACTTAGTTGCCCGTAAGGCCAGACGCTGGTACAAAAAAGTGTCTGTTTACTTATTTCAATTGGCTTTGCTGAATGCTCATGTGCTATACAGAGCTTCAGGACGGACTGGATCCTTCCTTAAATTCCAGGAAGAGATCGTCAGAGCCCTTCTGTATCCAGATGGTGCTCCACCTCACCTTCCCAATCCAAATGCAGTAAGCCGGCTGCATGGGAGGCATTTTCCTTATGTCCTCCAGAGTACCCCTTCCCAACGAGCCCCCCAAAAAAGATGTCGTGTCTGCAGCAAGCGCGGATATAGGCGTGACACCCGCTATTATTGTCCCTCCTGTCCTGACAATCCTGGTCTATGCATTGGTGAATGTTTTGAACGCTACCATACACTAGTGGAGTATTAGCGTAGGGTTCAGCACGGCACAGACTAGGCACACTAACACAGGGTCTCCCAAGATGCCATCGCATTTTGAGAGACCCAAACCTGGTACAGTTACAGTTAAAAGTTAAAGTTACTAAAAAAAGTGTTAAAAAAAAAAAAAAAATACAAAAAAAATAAAAAAAAAAAAATACAAAAAAAATAAAAAAATAAAAATACAAAAAAAATATAAAATAAAAAAACCAAAAATAGTTGTCGTTTTATTGTTCTCTCTCTCTATTCTCTCTCTATTGTTCTGCTCTTTTCTATTGTATTCTATACTGCAATGTTTTATTGTTATGTTTTTATCAGGTTTGCTTTATAGGTATGCAATTTTTTTATACTTTTTTATTGTTAACCACTTTTTTGTTTTCAGGTACGCCATTCAGCTGCAGAGCGGATTTATTTATCTTGACAGCAACAGCGTTTGCTCCCACGATATATAAAGCCGTGACTCCAGCGCTGTCGGAGGTGATTTCACCACCACAGTTCCATACTTCAGCATATATGCCGAAGCGTGGGGGCAGTAGTGGGTGGAGGAGCAATTTGCTCCTGCCTTTTGCGGGAGGATGCCCCCATGCTTCGGCATATATATATTTTAGGTAGGCACAGGTTGCGTTAAATGTTTTATTTTTTACTATGTTTTTTTT
This sequence comes from Lithobates clamitans, assembly GCA_037952925.1. Classification (NCBI taxonomy): domain Eukaryota; kingdom Metazoa; phylum Chordata; class Amphibia; order Anura; family Ranidae; genus Lithobates; species Lithobates clamitans. The sequence continues at coordinate 4,365,659 of JBBGZY010000301.1, read as the reverse complement.
GTATTTGCTTTGCAGGTATGGTAAGGTATACTGTTATACTGTAATGTTACTTTGTTTTTTTGTTAACCATCATTTGCTTAGCAGGTACGCCATTCAGTTGCAGCGCGGATTTATTTATCTTGACAGCAAAAGCGTTTGCTCCCACGATATATAAAGCCGTGACTCCAGCGCTGTCGGAGGTGATTTCACCACCACAGTTCCATACTTCAGCATATATGCCGAAGCGTGGGGGCAGTAGTGGGTGGAGGAGCAATTTGCTCCTGCCTTTTGCGGGAGGATGCCCCCATGCTTCGGCATATATATATTTTAGGTAGGCACAGGTTGCGTTAAATGTTTTATTTTTTACTATGTTTTTTTTTGTATTTGCTTTGCAGGTATGGTAAGGTATACTGTTATACTGTAATGTTACTTTGTTTTTTTGTTAACCATCATTTGCTTAGCAGGTACGCCATTCAGTTGCAGCGCGGATTTATTTATCTTGACAGCAAAAGCGTTTGCTCCCACGATATATAAAGCCGTGACTCCAGCGCTGTCGGAGGTGATTTCACCACCACAGTTCCATACTTCAGCATATATGCCGAAGCGTGGGGGCAGTAGTGGGTGGAGGAGCAATTTGCTCCTGCCTTTTGCGGGAGGATGCCCCCATGCTTCGGCATATATAAATGGTGCATGTATGCCCATCATTAGAAGTGGGCGGATGAAGGGAGGTATTCTAATGGTGGGCATACCCACCGATCAATATCTTTTTTTCGTTCAGCCCACAGGCTGCATGAAAAAAAAGTTTACAATACAAGGACCAGCAACGTACTGGTATGTTGCTGGACTTTGAGTGGTTATACCAGAATGATGCCTGCAGGTTTAGGTATCATCTTGGTATCATTCTTTTCAGCCAGCGGTCGGCTTTCATGTAAAAGCAATCCTAGCGGCTAATTAGCCTCTAGACTGCTTTTACAAGCAGTGGGAGGGATTCCCCCCCCCCCCCCCCACCGTCTTCCATGTTTTTCTCTGGCTCTCCTGTCCCAACAGGGAACCTGAGAATGCAGCCGGTGATTCGGCCAGCTGACCATAGAGCTGATCAGAGACCAGAATGGCTCCAATCATCTCTATGGCCTAAGAAACCGGAAGCTACGAGCATTTCATGACTTAGATTTCGCCGGATGTAAACAGCGCCATTGGAAAATTGGGAAAGTATTTTATCACACCGATCTTGGTGTGGTCAGATACTTTGAGGGCAGAGGAGAGATCTAGGGTCTAATAGACCCCAATTTTTTCAAAAAAGAGTACCTGTCACTACCTATTGCTATCATAGGGGATATTTACATTCCCTGAGATAACAATAAAAAAGATAAAAAAAAAAAAAAAATGAAAGGAACAGTTTAAAAATAAGATAAAAAATCAAAAAATTAATAAAAAAAAAAAAAAAAAAAAAAAAAAGCACCCCTGTCCCCCCCTGCTCTCGCGCAAAGGCGAACGCAAGCGTCGGTCTGGCGTCAAATGTAAACAGCAATTGCCCCATGCATGTGAGGTATCACCGCGAAGGTCAGATCGAGGGCAGTAATTTTAGCAGTAGACCTCCTCTGTAAATCTAAAGTGGTAACCTGTAAAGGCTTTTAAAGGCTTTTTAAAATGTATTTAGTTTTTCGCCACTGCACGTTTGTGCGCAATTTAAAAGCATGTCATGTTTGGTATCCATGTACTCGGCCTAAGATCATCTTTTTTATTTCATCAAACATTTGGGCAATATAGTGTGTTTTAGTGCATTAAAATTTTAAAAAGTGTGTTTTTTCCCCAAAAAATGCGTTTGAAAAATCGCTGCGCAAATACTGTGTGAAAAAAAAAAATGAAACACCCACCATTTTAATCTGTAGGGCATTTGCTTTAAAAAAATATATAATGTTTGGGGGTTCAAAGTAATTTTCTTGCAAAAAAAAATTATTTTTTTATGTAAACAACAAGTGTCAGAAAGGGCTTTGTCTTCAAGTGCTTAGAAGAGTGGGTGATGTGTGACATAAGCTTCTAAATGTTGTGCATAAAATGCCAGGACAGTTCAAAACCCCCCCAAATGACCCCATTTTGGAAAGTAGACACCCCAAGCTATTTGCTGAGAGGCATGTTGAGTCCATGGAATATTTTATATTGTGACACAAGTTGCGGGAAAAAGACAATTTTTTTTTTTTTTTTTTTTTTTTTGCACAAAGTTGTCACTAAATGATATATTGCTCAAACATGCCATGGGAATATGTGAAATTACACCCCAAAATACATTCTGCTGCTTCTCCTGAGTACGGGGATACCACATGTGTGAGACTTTTTGGGAGCCTAGCCGCGCACGGGACCCCGAAAACCAAGCACCGCCTTCAGGCTTTCTAAGGGCGTAAATTTTTGATTTCACTCTTCACTGCCTATCACAGTTTCGGAGGCCATGGAATGCCCAGGTGGCACAAAACCCCCCCAAATGACCCCATTTTGGAGAGTAGACACCCCAAGCTATTTGATGAGAGGTATAGTGAGTATTTTGCAGACCTCACTTTTTGTCACAAAGTTTTGAAAATTGAAAAAAGAAAAAAAAAATATGTTTTTATTGTCTTTCTTCATTTTCAAAAACAAATGAGAGCTGCAAAATACTCACCATGCCTCTCAGCAAATAGCTTGGGGTGTCTACTTTCCAAAATGGGGTCATTTTGGGGGGTTTTGTGCTATCTTGGCATTTTATGGCCTTCAAAACTGTGATGGGTAGTGAGGAGTAAAATCAAAAATTAACGCTCTTAGAAATCCTGAAGGCGGTGATTGGATTTTGGGGCCCGTATGAAGCTAGGCTCCCAAAAAGTGCCACTCATGTGGTATCCCCATACTCAGGAGAAGTAGCAGAATGTATTTTGGGGTGTAATTCCACATATGCCCATGGCATGTTTGAGCAATATATCATTTAGTGACAACTTTGTGCAAAAAAAAAAAAAAAAAAAAAAAAATTGTCACTTTCCCGCAACTTGTGTCAAAATATAAAATATTCCATGGACTCAACATGCCTCTCAGCAAATAGCTTGGGGTGTCTACTTTCCAAAATGGGGTCATTTGGGGGGGTTTTGTGCCATCTTGGGATTTTATGGCCTTCAAAACTGTGATAGGTAGTAAGGAGTGAAATCAAGAATTTATGCCCTTAGAAATCCTGAAGGCGGTGCTTGGTTTTCGGGGCCCCGTACGCGGCTAGGCTCCCAAAAAGTCCCACACATGTGGTATCCCCGTACTCAGGAGAAGCAGCTAAATGTATTTTGGGGTGCAATTCCACATATGCCCATGGCCTGTGTGAGCAATATATCATTTAGTGACAATTTTGTGCAAAAAAAAAAAAAATTGTCACATTCCCGCAACTTGTGTTAAAAAATAAAATATTCCATGGACTCAACATGCCTCTCAGCAAATAGCTTGGGGTGTCTACTTTCCAAAATGGGGTCATTTGGGGGGGTTTTGTGCCATCTTGGCATTTTATGGCCTTCAAAACCGTGATAGGTAGTGAGGAGTGAAATCAAAAATTTATGCCCTTAGAAATCCTGAAGGCGGTGCTTGGTTTTCAGGGCCTCGTACGCAGTTAGGCTCCCAAAAAGTCCCACACATGTGGTATCCCCATACTCAGGAGAAGCAGCAGAATGTATTTTGGGGTGTAATTCCACATTTGCCCATGGCATGTTTGAGCAATATATCATTTAGTGACAACTTTGTGCAAAAAAAAAAAAAAAAAAAAAAAAATGGTCACTTTCCCGCAACTTGTGTCAAAATATAAAATATTCCATGGACTCAACATGCCTCTCAGCAAATAGCTTGGGGTGTCTACTTTCCAAAATGGGGTCATTTGGGGGGGTTTTGTGCCATCTTGGCATTTTATGGCCTTCAAAACTGTGATAGGTAGTGAGGTGTGAAATCAAAAATTTATGCCCTTTGAAATCCTGAAGGTGGTGCTTGGTTTTCGGGGCCCCGTACGCGGCTAGGCTCCCAAAAAGTCCCACACATGTGGTATCCCCGTACTCAGGAGAAGCAGCTAAATGTATTTTGGGGTGCAATTCCACATATGCCCATGGCCTGTGTGAGCAATATATCATTTAGTGACAACTTTGTGCAAAAAAAAAAAAAATTGTCACATTCCCGCAACTTGTGTCAAAAAATAAAATATTCCATGGACTCGACATGCCTCTCAGCAAATAGCTTGGGGTGTCTACTTTCCAAAATGGGGTCATTTGGGGGGGTTTTGTGCCATCTTGGCATTTTATGGCCTTCAAAACTGTGATAGGTAGTGAGGTGTGAAATCAAAAATTTATGCCCTTTGAAATCCTGAAGGCGGTGCTTGGTTTTCGGGGCCCCGTATGCGGCTAGGCTCCCAAAAAGTCCGACACATGTGGTATCCCCGTACTCAGGAGAAGCAGCTAAATGTATTTTGGGGTGCAATTCCACATATGCGCATGGCCTGTGTGAGAAATATATCATTTAGTGACAACTTTTTGTAATTTTTTTTTTTTTTTTTTTTTTTTGTCATTATTCAATCACTTGGGACAAAAAAAAAAAATATTCAATGGGTTCAACATGCCTCTCAGCAATTTCCTTGGGGTGTCTACTTTCCAAAATGGGGTCATTTGTGGGGGTTTTGTACTGCCCTGCCATTTTAGCACCTCATGAAATGACATAGGCAGTCATAAAATAAAAGCTGTGTAAATTCCAGAAAATGTACCCTAGTTTGTAGGCGCTATAACTTTTGCGCAAACCAATAAATATACGCTTATTGACATTTTTTTTACCAAAGACATGTGGCCGAATACATTTTGGCCTAAATGTATGACTAAAATTGAATTTATTGGATTTTTTTTATAACAAAAAGTAGAAAATATCATTTTTTTTCAAAATTTTCGGTCTTTTTCCGTTTATAGCGCAAAAAATAAAAACGGCAGAGGTGATCAAATACCATCAAAAGAAAGCTCTATTTGTGGGAAGAAAAGGACGCAAATTTCGTTTGGGTACACCATTGCATGACTGCGCAATTAACAGTTAAAGCGACGCAGTGCCGAATTGTAAAAAGTGCTCTGGTCAGGAAGGGGGTAAAACCTTCCGGGGCTGAAGTGGTTAATTCTACTCGATTTAACCACTTCAATACACCCCCTTCCTTCCCAGACTAATTTTCAGCTTTCAGCGCTGACACACTTTGAATGACAATTGCGCGGTCATGTAACACCGCACTCAAATGAAATTTTTATCATTTTTTTCACACAAATAGAGCTTTTTTTTGTGGCATTTAATCACCACTGAGGTTTTTAATGCTACAAATAAAAAAAAAGAACAAAAATTTTCTAACAAAAATGCATTTTTCTTAGTTTCTGTTATCAAATTTTGCAAATAAATAATTTCTCTTGATAAATTTTGACCAAAAACGATGCTGCTACATTTCTTTGGTAAAAATAACCCAAATCAGTGTTTATTTGGTGTTGGCAGTGATGGGGGACAGACAGATTTTTTTTATTGGGACAATAAATGTGTATAGGGACAGGGGTATATCAGTGGTGCTTGGTGTACTTTTGTATGGTGATCTGTAACAGCTCTCTGTGTAAAACCATCCTCATACAGAGAGCTGTCACAGATCTGCAGAAATGTAAATATTGCAGAATATAGAGCCTCATGCTACATAAACTAAGCTCCATTTCATGCTGAACAAACTAAATTATTAGTGTATATTAATTGGAAAACTATCTTTAGATAGATTTTTAATGCAAAAGCATTTTATTAAAATAAATTTGATAAAAATCCAAAAAAAGTCTACAAAAATCTGATTTCAATCAAAACTATCCGGTTTGATTACCGTATTTATCGGCGTATAAAACACGCACCGGCGTATAACACGCACCCCAATTTAGGATGGAATTTTAAGGAAAAAAAAACTTACATTTAAACGCCCATCATTGCAGCCTTGTCAGTGCAGCCTTGTCAGTGCAGCCATGTCAGTGCAGCCATGTCAGTGCAGCCATGTCAGTGCAGCCATGTCAGTGCAGCCATGTCAGTGCAGCCATGTCAGTGCAGCCATGTCAGTGCAGCCATGTCAGTGCAGCCATGTCAGTGCAGCCATGTCAGTGCAGCCTTGTCAGTGCAGCCATGTCAGTGCAGCCTTGTCAGTGCAGCCTTCCCCAGTGCAGCCTTCCCCAGTGCAGGCAGCCTTCCCCAGTGCAGGCAGCCTTCCCCAGTGCAGGCAGCCTTCCCCAGTGCAGGCAGCCTTCCCCAGTGCAGGCAGCCTTCCCCAGTGCAGGCAGCCTTCCCCAGTGCAGGCAGCCTTCCCCAGTGCAGGCAGCCTTCCCCAGTGCAGGCAGCCTTCCCCAGTGCAGGCAGCCTTCCCCAGTGCAGGCAGCCTTCCCCAGTGCAGGCAGCCTTCCCCAGTGCAGGCAGCCTTCCCCAGTGCAGGCAGCCTTCCCCAGTGCAGCCTTCCCCAGTGCAGTCTTCCCCAGTGCAGCTTTACCCAGTCCAGTCTTCCCCAGTCCAGTCTTCCCCAGTGCAGCCTTCCCCAGTGCAGCCTTCCCCAGTGCAGCCTTCCCCCAGTGCAGCCTTCCCCCAGTGCAGCCTTCCCCCAGTGATCCCAGCCATTCTGGGCTTCAAAATCGCCGATCGCGATTTGAAAATGGCGCCGCCGGCGCCGAAATACACAGTGCCGGTCCTCGGCTCTTTCCGGCGGCTGTCGTTCATTTTCGGCTCCACTCGTAGTCCCGAGCGGAGCTATCCGAACCTAGCCGAGTAGGTTCGGATAGCTCCGCTTGGGACTACGAGTGGAGCCGAAAATGAACGACAGCCGCCGGAAAGAGCCGAGGACCGGCTCTGTGTATTTCGACGCCGGCGGCGCCATTTTCAAATCGCGATCGGCGATTTTGAAAATATGACAGGTCGGATCGCAGGGGATCGGCGTATAACACGCACCTGCGACTTTCCCCTGATTTTAAGGGGAAAAAAGTGCGTGTTATACGCCGATAAATACGGTATTTTATTTTTTTTTAAATCATTGATTTGTATCCACCCTGATAAATGATAACATATGAGAATTTTTTTACTATGTTTGGAAATTCTAGAGAAATAAACAGAGCATTACAATTTGAATTTAACTAAACCCATCGATTTTAGTTGACTAAAATGTATGGCAAAATTTCTATTTGGTGCACCTCTAGGAGCTGTAGTACAGCTTCCATTAATAGAAGAGGGGTCCAGAAGGGGCAGGCATAGCTGCCACAGTTAACAAGTGCCATTTACAGGCCCTAATGCAGCCACCACCATGATTGGCAAGCAGCAATATTTTCTATTTTTTGTTTTGGGTTTATTACCGCTTTGTATTTCGGATCTCTACTAGTGGCAAATCTTACCTCCGTTGTATCTGCCTGGCAAAGTTGTTGCTGGATGCAGAGCAGGGAAACTGAACGGCTTCGCTGTGCAGAGTCGCGTTCCTGAACAGGTCGCAGAAGTTTTCAAATAGTTCTAAAAGCTCATTTGATGTGTTTTCAAACACAGCGATGACTTCTGTTGTCACCATGTTGTATACCACAAAGAACGAAGGCTAAAAAAAATAAAATAAAATAAAAAACAAAAAACAAACAAACCCAGGATAAAACATTCAGAAAAACACTTTAAAGTGACACTAAACCCATCTAAATCCCATATAAAAAAAACAAACAATCTGTCAATCCTACATAATATTAAGTAACACCTAAAGACTGGATTCACTGGAAAATCTTTAATGACATTATCAGAATCTGGATTCAAGGTTTACCCTGCTAACCACGTTAGCACTGATACTGAGGTATGAGCAGTGCGGGTATATTATGGTCACATGCACAGCTTGCCTCACACTACTACATCTGTCAAAATTATTTGTTGGTCCTGCTGTAAGTCAGGTAGCCCGTGGGTTGTCCTTCATGGGTGGCGCCATAGGTGTGCGCAGCCTTTTGCATTAGGGCGTGCACTTCAAAGCTCAAACACACACATGCATGTGATGAGCGGCTTCCTGTTCATTCACAAATCGAAGCATAGTAAACAGTTTACTGTGCTTCCGTTACGATTGAACACAGTGTTCATTTAGAAAAGGAAGGGACTGGTAAATGACATTGTGATTAGCCCCCGTCTCCATCCTGAAACATCCCCTCTGGGGGGGGAGGCAGCAGCACTGTGGTGAGGGGCATCCCCTGCGCACATCTATGGGTGGCACTGAGATGTATAGGTCTATTTTACAAATGAAAGAGGTTATACATGCTGGCGCTGGGTGCACTGGCAGGTAGCCATATACAGTGAGGGGAAAAAGGTATTTGATCCCCTACTGATTTTGTGCGTTTGCCCACTGACAAAGAAATGAGCAGCCTATAATTTTAATAGTAGGTTTATTTTAACAGTGAGAGACAGAACAACAACAAAAAATCCAGAAAAACGCATTGGTGGCAAAACCCTTGCTGGCAAACACAAAGGTCAGACGTTTCTTGTAGTTGGCCACTAGGTTTACATACATCTCGGGAGGGATTTTGTCCCACTCCCCTTTGCAGAACCTCTCAGTCATTAAAGGGTAAGTTCATCTTTACAGAAAATCTGTAAAAGGTGACCCTCTCCCCATTCCCCCCACCCGGGTCCCGCTGACCTCGAGTTCCTTGATCTCCCGCTGTGACACATCATGTAAACACTTAATCCCCACGGCTTAATCTCCTAAACGTACCTTGTGAAAGGTACGTATAGGAGGCATTCTAACTGATCAGTGCCGTCACATGGACGGAGCTGACTAATCAGAACCCGCATAGCGCTTCCTGTCAGCGGGGGATTTCAAATCCCCAGACCGGGAAAGCGGCTATACGATGTGTCCCAGCTGTAGATCATGGGACTCAAGGTCAGCAGGACTGGGGGGGTCCAGTGTAAGTTCACGTTACACTTTAAGGTTTCGAGGCTGACTTTGGTAACTCAAACCTTCAGCTCCCTCCACATATTTTCTATGGGATTAAGGTCTGGACACTGGCAAGGCCACGCCAAGATTTTAATGTGCTTCTTTTTGAGCCACTCCTTTGTTGCCTTGGTTGAGTGCATTGGATTATTGTCATGCTGGAATACCCACCTACGACACATTTTCAATGCCCTGGCTGAGGGAAGGAGGTTCTCACCCAAGATTTGACCCTACATGGCCCGGTCCATCATTCCTTTAATGCAGTGAAGTTGTCCTGTCCCCTTAGCAGAACCCCAAAGCATAAATGTTTCCACCTCCATGTTTGATGGTGGGGATGGTGTTCTTGGGGTCATAGGCAGCATTCCTCTTCCTCCAAACACGGCGAGTTGAGCTGATGCCAAAGAGCTTGATTTTGGTCTCATCTGACCACAACACTTTCACCCAGTTCTCCTCAATCATTCAGATGTTCATTAGCAAACTTCAGATTGGCCTGTACTTGTTTTTTTGAGCAGGGGAACCTTGCGGGCACTGCAGGATTTCAGTCCTTCACGATGTAGTGTCTTACCAATTGTTTTCTTGGTGACTATGGTCCCAGCTGCCTTGAGATCATTGACAAGATTCTCCCCTGTAGTTCTGGGCCGATTCCTCACTGTTCTCATGATCATTGAAACTCCACAAGGTGAGATCTTGCATGGAGCCCCAGACAGAGGGAGATTGACAGTTATTTTGTGTTTCTTCCATTTGCAAATAAATCAACTGTTGTCATCCTCTCACCAAGCTGCTTGGCAATGGTCTTGTAGCCCATTCCAGCCTTGTGTAGGTCTACAATCTTGTCCCTGACATCCTTGGACAGCTCTTTGGTCTTGGCCATGGTGGAGAAACTGGAATCTGACTGATTGCTTCTGTGGACAGGTGTCTTTTATACAGGTAATAAGCTGAGATTAGTCATTTTTTTATCCTGCAAACACAGCAAGCCCCCTCCTCAAGAAGGCACAGTCATGCCAATGAACATCTAAATGATTTAGAAGAGGACTGGGAGAAAGTGGTGTGGTCAGATGAAACCAAAATTTTGCTCTTTGACATTAACTCGACTCACTGTGTTTGGAGGAAGAAAGTGGCTCAAGAAGAAGCACATAAGGGTCATGGAGTGGCCTAGCCAGTCTCCAGACCTTAATCCTATAGAAAATTTATGGAGGGAGCTGAAACTTCGAGTTGCTAAGAGACAGCCAAGAAACCTTAAGGTGGATGTAAACCCTCTTCTATACCCAGTGAAGTGAACAGCCCCAGATGATACACAGAGATGAAACAATTATTTCTATATAAAAGTTACACATGTATATCTGCGGTCTTCAGCTGTATATAGTATACCCCTCACATTTTTGTTAATGTTTTATTATATCTTTTTATGTGACAACACTGAAGAAATGACACTTTGCTACAATGTAAAGTAGTGAGTGTACAGCTTGTATAACAGTGTAAAAATTTGCTGTCCCCTCAAAATAACAAACACACAGCCATTAATGTCTAAACCGCTGGCAACAAAAGTGAGTACACCCCTAAGTGAAAATGTCCAAAGTGGGCCCAAAGTGTCAATACTTTGTGTGGCCAGCATTATTGTCCAGCACTGCCTTAACCCTCTTGGGCATGGATTTCACTAGAGTTTCACAGGTTGCCACTGGAGTCCTCTTGGATGCCCCACAGATGCTCAATAGGGTTTAGGTCTGGAGACATGCTTTGCCAGTCAATGACTTTTACCCTCAGCTTCTTTAGCAAGGCAGTGGTCGTCTCAGAGGTGTGTTTGAGGTCATTATGTTGGAATACTGCCCTGCGGCCCAGTCTCCAAAGGGAGGGGATCTTGTTCTGCTTCAGTATGTCACAGTACATGTTGGCATTCATAGTTCCCTCAATGAAATGTAGCTCCCCAGTGCTGGCAGCACTCATGCAGCCCCAGACCATGACACTCCCACCACCATGCTTGACTGTATGCAATCTGAACCAAATAAGTTTATCTCATCAGACCACAGGATATGGTTCCAGTAATACATGTCCTTAGTCTTCTTGTCTTCAGCAAACTGTTTGTGGGCTTTCTTGTGCATCATCTTTAGAAGAGGCTTCCTTCTGGGACGACAGCCATGCAGACCAATTTGATGCAGTGTGCGGCGTATGGTCTGAGCACTGACAGGCTGACCCCCCACCCCTTCAACCTCTGCAGAAATGTTGGCAGCACTAATATATCTATTTCCCAAAGACAACCTTTGGATAGGACGCTGAGCGCACTCAAATTCTTTGGTCGACCATGGCGAGGCCTGTTCTGAGTGGAACCTGTCCTGTTAAACCACTGTATGGCCACCGTGCTGAAGCTCAGTTGAGGGGTCTTGGCAATCTTCTTATAGCGTAGGCCATCTTTATGTAGCGCAACAAATTCTTTTTTTCAGATCCTCAGAGTTCTTTGCCATGAGGTGCCATGTTGAACTTCCAGTGACCAGTATGAGAGAGTGAGAGCGACAACACTAAATTTAACACACCTGCTCCCCATTCACACCTGAGACCTTGTAACACTAACGAGTCACATGACACAGGGGAGGGAAAATGGTTAATTGGGCCCAATTTGGACATTTTTACTTAGGGGTATACTCACTTTTGTTGCCAGCGGTTTAGACATTAATAGCTGTGTGTTGAGTTATTTTGAGGGGACAGCAAATTTACACTGTTATACAAGCTCTACACTCACTACTTTACATTGTAACAAAGTGTCATTTCTTCACTGTTGTCACATGAAAAAATATAATAAAATATTTACAAAAATGTGAGGGGTGTACTTACTTTTGTGAGATACTGTATATCCTTTAGAAAGTGCTCTTCCTGGTTAGCACTGGGAATGGATTATTGACATACAGCCAAGAAAGCCGATTGGAGGAAAGGCACACACCCCCTCTCCTCATAGGCAAAGAAAGAAAAGAATGTGCACAGCTCTGCTCTCAGACGACAAGCTGACTATCCCCCCCCACACACACACACACACACACACACACACACACACACACACACACACACACACACACACACACTTCTATCTGCCGACTCAGAGAAAGTGTGAAAAGTTACAATGATCAACCGTCATGTATAGGTGCTTTAATACAGGTCTGGACAAATCTTCCCAAAATCTATGCACCGGCTCCAAAAAGCTGGATGGCAGCAACATGACGGCTTTGATCTGACAGTTTTCACCCACAACAGCAACTGTACAGGGAGCCAAACGGGATCTGTGTTTACGGTTTTTGCTTCCCCAGCAGCCACAATTACAGATCTCTGTCCCCACCCTCCAACCACAAATCATATATTAAGTCCTACAGTACCCATATATAAATGTTCCTACTCCACCCAAAGTGACCGTTCCTTCAGGTTCCACACAGCTTGTGTATAAAGGGGTTTCATACAGCCCCGTAACTTATCATTATCTCCCATTGCTGAAAATAACAGTTGGTGGGTAAATAGCGATCTTTGTATCTTTCAAGTTGAGCCTTAAAAAAGTAAATAGTTCTCACAGAAGCCATTGTAATTGTTAGCAACACTGAAATTATGCTCTGCTAAAAAGATAAGTTCATTCAGAGGGATTAACAAAGCTTCCCAAACCAGTATAATGGTGCAGGAAACTGGTGTTTGTGACATCCACTATATTAAAGTAGAATTCCAGGTTAGAGCTGCGACCCGACTCCGGTGACCCCATAGCAAGCCGCTTGCTGTGGAGGCAATAAACAGAAGGGAGGGGCCAGGAGTGCAGAAGAGGGACCCAAGAAGAGGAGGATCTGGGTCGCTCTGTACAAAGCCACTGCAACAGGGAAAGAAGGAAAGAAGGACAGAAGAAAAGAAAAAGAAAAGACTTACCGTATATACTCGAGTATAGGCTGAGTTTTTTAGCACATTTTTTTGTGCTGAAAGTGCCCCCCCCTCGGCTTTTGCCCCCCCCAAGCACTTTTCTGGTGCAAAGAATGACATTTTCCGAACCGAATTTTCTCGGGACCACTTGGTGCTAGGAACCCCAAATTTGGTGTGCTAACCCAGAACTAGCACTATAACATATCCAAAGCTGGGGTTCCTAGCACCAAGTGGCCCCGAGATATGGGGCCCCAAAGTCGGTTCAGAAAATGTCATTCTCTGCTGCAGAAAAGTGCTTGACATTTTCCGAACCGAATTTGGGGACCTGTATCTCGTGGTCACTTGGTGCTAGGAATCCCAACTTTGCATATGCTGTAGTGCTGGTTCCACTGGGTTTGCAGACCAAATTTGGGGTTCCTAGCAGCAAGTGGCCCCGGGATACGGGACCCCAAAATCAGTCAACTGTGTCCATCTGCAGCAATGTCATTTCGGGACCCTTTTGGGTCCAGAGACCCCAAATTTTGGCTGCAACTAGGGGGCATCTAGGAACCCTTAACTACAGAGTTTGAAGTTCGGGGGACCTATGGCTGCAAATGGGCACAGTGAGGCTGCAAATGGGCATTGTTGACCCTCTTTTCCACTTACAGTAGCTGCGCATTTCTCACCCTAGGCTTATACTCGAGTCAATAAGTTTTCCCAGTTTTTTGTGGTAAAGTTAGGTGCCTCGGCTTATATTCGGGTTGACTTATACTCAAGTATATACGGTACCTATTTTCAGGCCACTCTGGCCATATGATCCGGTTTCCCTGTGGTGTCCGTTTATGAAACTGAACAGTGGCAATACCGAGGATCGCCTCTGATCCTAGTTCATTAACGGTTAATGAAACAGAGATGATCGGGGGGAGAACATGTTCTCCACTGATCATCTCCGTACACAGGGAAGCTGTCATTGATAGAAATGGCCAGTTTATGAAGCTGCGATCTCAGCACTTCACTGACGATCTGTGTCAGAATTCACCCTCCCCGATTCTCCAGCTCAAAGGTGGTGAATCAGAGAGAATCCGGGGGGGAGACTGAGGATAAAAGGAGGAAGACAGTAACCATGTCTCCCTGCCGTGTGTGTGTGTGTGTGTGTGTGTGTGTGTGTGTGTGTGTGTGTGTGTGTGTGTGTGTGTGTATCGGATCATTTTCGGATCAGCAAAAAAATAAATAAAAATAAAAAACACACAAATCTTGTTACACCCACCGGAGTTTTAGATTTAAAAGCTATTTTCAACACAAAACCGAGCTTATATGCATAAATACAATATTTGTGCATATAAGCTCGGTTTTGTGTTGAAAATAGCTTTTAAATCTAAAACTCCGGTGGGTGTAACAAGATGTCCGCTTGCCCCCTTCTCACTCTATCATTATTGTACTGTGCAGGAGTGTGAGGTGTAGCAAGATGGCGGCGACGAAACGTCACTTCCTGTTGAGACAGCGGCCGCTTCCAGGTGTTCCAAGATGGCCGCCGTTCCGGAGCTAGACCGAAGCCTTTCCTATGGCTGAGGCCGCAGAGTGCTCCGTGGATGTGCCGATCCGCACGGATCGGCAACGATCCGCTGCAAAATATTATATATACCGTATTTATCGGCGTATAACACGCACAGGTGTATAACACGCACATTAATTTTAAGAGGGAAGTTTCAGGAAAAAAAATTAAATTTTAAATAAGGAACTTTGAAACAAAATAAGGGTCAGTGCCCATCTGCAGTCTCACCATTGCCATCAATACAGCCTGATCAATGCCCATCTGCAGCCTCACAAGTGCCATCAATGCAACCTCATCAGTCCACATCAATGCAGCAGCCTCACCATTGCCATCAGTGCAGCCCGATCGATGCCCATCTGCAGCCTAGGGGGGGGGCAGGGAGGGGGGCGGGACGAGCGCAGACAGATTATATACAGTAAGAATCTCCTATGATAGACAGAACAGTGGTCCAATGGCGGCCCAGGAGACGGGACTTCCTATTACAGAGGCTGCCAAGTAAACAGGAGATTCTCACTGTATGTAATCTGACAGCGCTCGTCCCGCCCCCCTCCCTGTATCCTCCGAGGCAGCTAAAATTGAAGCATTGGCGTATAACACGCACGTGCTATTTGCACCCGATTTTTAGGGTGAAAAAGTGAGTGTTATACGCCAATAAATACAGTATATACACACACACACATATATATACTGAGCAGTGGTAAGTTACCACTGCTTAATAACCGGACACCAGAGTGTTTCAGTGAATTTCTGGTACTGTAATCTCGCTATGGCTCACGAGATTACAGTAACAGGGGGTGTTCTCCACTGTTCGAGGCGTTTGTAGATTGCGTCACTTCTCATAAGGAGAAGCGATCTACACCGCTTCATAAACAGGCACTCAGAGGAGAGCATTCTCCTCTGTGAATGCCGGAGAACTCAGCAGTGGATATTTTCCACTGCTTCATAAACGGACACCTGTGTCATTCAGTGGAGGAAGGAGTGCTGACAACAGATGGGCCATGGGAGCCTATGAGCGACATCACCACTCCCAGCCATTCCAGCCATTGCCGAGCGCTCTCTCCTCTCCCCTGCAGCCACCACTGGCTGACACAGGGGTAAAGGACTAAAGTGTGCCAAAAAAAAAAAAAAAAGAGAAGAAGAAGTATAGGTTTTATTATCCAATAATTACAGGCTTATTCTAAAAACTGGAACACAGTAATGTGCATGGGTCTGATTTAGGAAAAACTGGAGGAGGGGATCACACCTCTACTCTTCCAGTACATGTTAAAATTGAAAGCTTAAAGTGGTATTAAACCTTTATCTTTTTAAATGTACCGAGTCATTTTGCAACATTACCCAGTACATCAGTGGACAGATTTCTTTATGCTTCCCGCTCATGACCACTGGTTCCAGGTTTTCAGCGCTGCTCCTCCCCAAACTTCTGGGTAGTTGAACACACTCCTTGTATCCTTCACAAGCACAGTAGAGCAGGAACAGCGTGGGCTCCAGCAGCTGGAGGAAGGAATAGGGGCATGGTTTGCTGCCAGGTGCATAAGGCGGCACTGAGCGTGCACACAAAGGAGGCTCCATGGGTCCATGTAGTGAAATGGAGCCACCCGAAGACAGCAAAATGAGATGAAACTTTCTACAGAGGATTTTTTAAAGCAGACAACACATGAAAAACTGAGCTACAAACTACAGTGCCTACAGCACTATGCATTTATTTTTTTAAACTAAGATTTCATATCACTTTAAAACAGGAGTGTCAAACTCAATATTATCATGGGCTGCATCAGCAGTATGGTAGCCCTCAAAGAGCCGGTTGTATCTGAGGTGCGCTACATATGTATGTACAGGGTTCTGGAGCGCGCTAACTATGCAGAATCCTAATGATGTGGTTACGGTTTTACATACATATATTCAGGCTACATCACAATCACATAATTCTTTCCTGGTAATGTGAAAGGTGAAAAATAAGATCAGCAAATGGCACGGAGGATGGATCTGGGGATGGTAAGAAGACCACGCAGAAATATGCTGCGGGCAATCTCACTACACCTTTTATTCTAACCACCAATTCCTAAAGATACAATTTATTCAGTCGACAAAAAAAAGAAGAGCACGTCACTGTAAAAAGAGACATATATATATTACATACACACACACACAAACTTCTTTCCGTTTTATTCTTCATGCTGTACCTGAAAACGAGCCTGACTAATCCTTAGGCTACTTTCACACTTAGGCGCTTTACAGGCGCAACAGCGCCGGCAAAGCGCCTCTGTCACTCGAGTGTGAAAGCCTGGAGGTGCGTCTGCAGGACGTTAAAAAAAATCCTGCAAGCAGCATCTTTGAGGCGCTTTAGGAGCGGTGTATACACCGCTCCTAAAGCACCCCTGTCCATTGAAATCAATAGGCAGCACCGCCAAAGCGCTGCGTCGCTTTATGGGTGGTATTAATTTTTTATTCAGCCGATAGCGGGGGGTTAAAAGCGCCGCGCCAGCGGCCGAAAAGCACCTCTAAAACATCAGTAAAGCGCCGCTAAAACTAGCGGTGCTTTACCGCCGACGCTCCCCCGCCTCAGTGTGAAAGTGCCCTAAAAGATTTCTAAGGTGGCAACACAGCTGAGGGGAGTTTGTGGTGGTCACATGTACCTGTACATTGATCCATGTCTCCCTGTGAAGCCCCCTTGGTTCCTAGACCCAGTTTGTACATAGGAGACTCAACTTTGGCCCAAATTAACATTAGTTAACATAAGCGATTGTAAATGCTGATGGTCTTTTACCTTAACATATTTTATGCATTAAATCTATATTAAAGTTTTTTTTTTTGTTTAAAATAACAAAACATGTTATCCATTCCTGCTCTGTTGCAGTGATTTCGCACAGAGAAGCCCAGATCCTGCCGTGTGCCCCCACAGTAGCAGCTTGCTATGGGGGCACCCAAACTGAGCCACTGCTCTGGGTGTTCATTCAGACACAGGGCCGCAGTTCAGCCCTGCCCCCTCTCTCTCCTCATTGGCTCACTGACTTTAACTGACTGTGTCTCAGGAAATCAAGAGGGAGAGCCCCAGACAGTCGAAGGTTTCGTGCAACATCGCTGGATCGAGATGGGGCTCAGCTAAGTATTAGGGGGGCTGCTGCACACAGAAGGCTTTATATCTTAATGCACAAAATGAAGATAAAAAAAACCTTCTGCATTTACAACCAATTTAACCTCCCTGGCGGTAATTCAGAGTGTGGCTCGGGGTTAAATTTTCAGTACCAAAAGCGGTAACCCCGAGCAGCACTCTGGATTACATCGTAGTATCCCTGTACTGTTACTTACCACGTCCCTATGATTCCCCAATGTCCTCCGGCCGGGTCCTCTGTCTACCGGGTTCATTCCCATCCCTGCGAACATTGCAGAGGGGGGGGCGGGGTGTCGAGGGTTCAGAGCCGGGTGGGAAATTCAAAAAAAGTCCAAAACGTAACACACACACACACACTACATTGTAATCTGTAGATTACATCATTGTATCAAACGATTTCACCTCAGATTGTCCCCAGTGCTTTGTCCAGTGCCCTGCCTGCACTTTTACTGTTCTTTCTGCCTGGAAACTTGAGAACGTCCATGGCATCCAAAAAGTGTCCCTTTAGGTCAAAATCTGTTTTAGACCAGCTAGAAAACAGCGAGTGAATTAGAATCACTTGCAGAATTGAGCGATAGTGATTTGTGGGGAAATTCGTCTTCAGACACTGAAAGTGACAACAGCGACAATTCTGCGACTGAGCTCAGTGACGTGCAAACTTGGTGCTCTATTGACTGTGGTACGGATCAGGCTGCTCCCCCAAGATTCCCATTCACTGGAGCATCTGGTATGAAAGTAGACGTTGAAGGCGACAACCCCTTGGCATACTTAGAATTATTTCTGACCAATGAGGTTATTGAAAAAATAGTTACTGAGACAACCCGATACAAAGAGCAACAATTAGCTACTACGCTTCGGAAGTTTCCAAGAAGCAGAAAGTGGGAACCAGTGACCAAAGATGACATTTGGAAATTTCTGGACCTAATAATACTTCAGGGAGTGGTGGGGAAACCCCTGCAGAAGTGGTATTGGACAACTAATAAATTACTTTCCACTCCATTCTTTGACACGGTCATGTCAGAGTACAGATTTTCCCTGATCATGAAAAACTTACACTTCGAAAAACAACAAAAGTATTTGATGAAACTACTCATCTTGCACCAAAACTAAAAAAAATTTGGAAAGTATCTCAAATGATTCTAAAGAATTTCCAACAGAGCTATGTGCCAGAAAGAGATATCAGCATAGATGAAAGTCTAATGACCTACAAGGGAAGGCTCAGCTGGATACAATACATCAAAGAGCACGATTTGGTGTAAAATCCTACATGCTATGCGAATCGTCAACTGGCTACATTTGGAATTCAGTCATATACAGTGGAAAAGGAACAAAATTCAATCCAAAATACAGCAACTATGGAATGGCAACATCTTCCGTTCTTTAGTCATTGCTAAATCAGTGCTATTGCGTAACAACCGACAACTTTTATACTTCTCCTGAACTCTGAGTTTCTTCTGCAAAACAAAACAGATGCCTATGGAACCGTTAGGGCTAACCGTGCGATATGCCGCCAATGCTTGGTAATAAGAAGCTGAAGACTGGAGAAATGGTTGCCTGGCAGAAAGGCAAAAATGATGGCACTGCAATGGCGTGACAAGAAAGATGTATGCCTAATGAGTACAGTTCATAATACCTCCACTGTTATGGTAAGCACGAAAAGTGGGAAAGAAATCATGAAGCCACAAGTAGTGATAGACTACAATAACACAATGGGAGGTGTCAACAGAGCTGACCAAGCAATGACATTCTACCCATTTTAGATTTAAAGCGGAGTTCCACCCAAAAATGGAACTTCCGCTGATCGGATTCCTCCCCCCCTCCGGTGTCACATTTGGCACCTTTCAGGGGGGAGGGGGGAGCAGATACCTGTCTAATCTAGGTAATTGCTCACTTTCGGGCATAGATCGCCGCAGGCTCCTCGGTGATCTAAGCCATGTCCAGCCCCTCCTTTGTCCCCCCCCCCCCCGCTGTCTTCTGGGAGACACACAGGTCCCAGAAGACAGCAGGGACCAGTGAGGACGCGCAGCGCCACTCGCACATGCGCAGTAGGGAACCAGGCTGTGAAGCCGCAAGGCTTTACTTCCCGATTCCCTTACCAAAGATGGCGGCGCCTCCACCCGAGAGCCAGATCGGCTTCTGGTGAGGACATCGCAGGCGCTCTTTACAGGTGAGTGTCCATATTTTAAAACTCAACAGCTGCAGTATTTGTAGCTGCCGACTTTAAAAAAAAAAAATTAGGCTGAACTCCGCTTTAAGTGAGTTATTCCTAAGAATTACAGGCCTACAATATAAAATTTCCACGCAAAACAATTGTACCGCTTTGACATTCAAAAATACTGACATAATCAGACCGCCAGGGAGGTAAAAGTCATCTAAAATGATATCCCCCAGGGTTCTGTGCTGGGACCCATCCTATTTAATTTATTCATAAACGACCTAGAGGATGGGATAAACAGTTCAATCTCAGTATTTGCGGAAGATACTAAGCTAAGCAGGGCAATAACTTCTACGCAAGATGTGAAAACCTTACAAGAAGATCTAAACAAATGAATGGTGTTAGCAACTACATGATAAATGAGGTTTAATGTTGAAAAATAATGCATTTGGGTGCCAAAAATATGAATGCAATATACTCATTGAGGGGGAGAACCTCTGGGGGAATCTAGGATGGAAAAGGACCTGGGGGTCCTAGTAGATGATAGGCTCAGCAATGGCATGCAATGCCAAGCTGCTGCAAGCAAAGCCAACAGAATATTGGCATGGCATTAAAAAGGGGATCAACTCCAGAGATAAAAAGACAATTCTCCCACTCTACAAGACTCTGGTCCGGCCGCACCTGGAGTATGCCGTCCAGTTCTGGGCATCAGTCCTCAGGAAGGATGTGCTGGAAATGGAGCGAGTACAAAGAAGAAGGGCAACAAAGCTAATAAAGGGTCTGGAGGATCTTAGTTATGAGGAAAGACTGCAAGCACTGAACTTATTCTCTCTGGAGAAGAGAAGCTTGAGAGGGCATATGATTTGAAAGTACAAATACCGTACTGGTGACCCCACAATAGAGATAAAACTTTCCCATGCAAGGGAATTTAATAAGACACGCGGCCATTCACTTAAATTAGAAGAAAAGCGGTTTAACCTTAAACTACGTAGAGGGTTCTTTACTGTACTGTAGAGCGGTAAGGATGTGGAATTCCCTTCCACAGGGGGTGGTCTCAGCGGGGAGCATCGATAATTTCAAAAAAACTATTAGATGGGCACTTTAACGACCACAACATACAGGGGTTTACAATGTACTATTAACATAAAAGCACACACAGGTTGGAATCGATGGACTTGTGTCTTTTTTCAACCTCACCAACTATGTAACTTGTGTACCTCGTTGCATGAATGTGCAATTTCCAGTTAAAGTAGCGCAGCGCTCAATAGCAAAAAAATGTCCTGGTGCCCTGGTTCACACTGCTGTGACTTGACAGTTCAAAGTCGCATGACAAGTCGCGCCCCATCAATGGCAACTGAACCGTTCTAAAATCGGTGAGACTCAAGTAGCTCCAACTTAGAAAAAGGTCCCTGAATTATTTTGGGGCAACTTTAAAACACGACTTGCATTAACTTCTGTTAAATAGGATGTATGCAAGCCGCCTGGATGTTTGTTGGATTGAAAGCCACGGCAGTGTGAACAAGGGAGAAGGGGGTAAATCTTCTGGAGGTCAAGTGGTTAATGCCTCAAAAAAAAAAAAAACCCTAGGGTTGCGCCGATACCAAGCATTTGCAAGAGCATCAGTACTTATGCAAATACTCAGATACCTGAAACCGATACTTTCAGGCTCGGTTCTTTCTGCTGACAGCAGGATTCCCCGACTGACAGCTGAAATGAAATGTAATAAAAAAAACAAAACACACAACAACATAGGTCAGCCGCTCAATCAAAAGAAACATGCTTTCTTTTTTCTTTTTGTATCTTACCGTTTTTTCTTAATCTACAGATTAAAGGGATGAACTTTGAACTGCAGATCAAGTCAATTTAACCACTTAACGACCGCGCCATAGCCGAATGACGGCTACAGCGCGGCTCGATAACTCTTGGAGGGCGTACATTGACGTCCTCCCAGAATCGCGCTCCCGGGAATATCCGTGACCGCCAGGTCCAGTGGATTTCAGATATTGGCACCATAGATTTTGGACTCTAACTTTCACAGAGACCAAATAATATACACCAATTTGGGTTATTTTTACCAAAGATATGTAGCGGTATAAATTTTGGCCAAAATATATGAAGAAAAATTACTAAATTTGCAAAATTTTATAACAGAAATGAAGAAAAATGCATTTTTTTTTACAGATTTTTCGGTCTTTTTTCTTTTATAGCGCAAAAAAATAAAGAACCCAGCGGTGATTAAATACCACCAAAAGAAAGCTCTATTTGTGTGAAAAAAAGGACAAAAATTTCAAATAGATACAGAGCTGCATGACTGAGTAATTGCCATTCAAAATGTGAGAGCACCAAAAGCTGAAAATTGGTCTGGTTATTAAGGGGGTATAAAGTGCCCAGTGTTCAAATAACAAACATGTCATACTTACCTGTTGCAGTGGATTTTGCACAGAGCAGCCCGGATCCTCTTCTCAGGTGCCTCTTCGGCTCTCCTGGCGAGTGCCCCCACAGCAAGCAGCTTGCTATTGGGGCACCTGAGCCGAGCTCAAGGTCCGTGAATCTATTTAGACACGGAGCTGCGGCCCGGCCCCCCTTTCTCTCCTCATTGACTGACTGACTTTGATTGACAGGAGTGGGAGTGAATGGCACCGCGCTGCTGTCTCAGCCAATGAGAAGGGGAGCTCTGGGCAGCCGAGACAATTCTACAACATCGCTGGATAGAGAGAGGGGGCTCAGGTAAGTATTAGGGGGGCTGCTGCACAACAGAAAGCTTTTTATCTTCATGTAGTTGCAAAAGTCAACTGACTTTGCAACCACTTTGACTCTAATCAGCCTTAATTAACTCTTTATTCTCTTAGATTTAATTATTCATTTTCCTGCTGATTTCTTTACCTTTAATAAACTATTATTAAATTAAAAACTTTTTTTTTTGCCTTGTGTTGATATTTTTTTTTACACCTTTAACATATATTTACACGTTTCACATTGGAAAAAGTGCAGAATTAAAAGAGAATAAATGGATTTCATTTGTAAATAACGTTTCAATGCTTTGTACTATTGCTGACAGCTGAAGTATAAACAAAAACAGTTGCGGTAGGTGTCAGTAATTGGTATTGGCGAGTACCCCAAAAAAAAAAGAGCATTGGTACTCGTAAAAAAATAAAAAAATAAATAAATAAATAAATAATGGTATCAGTGCATCCTTAAAAGAAAACCTTGAACAAGAAAAGTAAATGGAGGACGCTGTGTCTACCAAGCTGAAGAAAGTTCATTCAAAGGCATCAATCACACTGCACCAGCAAATGACATGTAACTCAATAAATATATTACAATTGAAAAAAAAAAAGTTCAGTTATGTAGACAGGGAGGGTGGACTTATGCATTCTTAAAGCCCTTTCACACTGGGGCGGTTTGCAGGCACTATCGCACTAATAATAGCGCCTGCAAACCGACCCGAAAGTGCCGCTTTCATTCCAGTGTGAAAGCCCCGAGGGCTTTCACACTGGAGCGGTACGCTAGCAGGACGGTAAAAAAAGTCCTGCCAGCATCTTCGGAGCAGTGAAGGAGCGGAGTGTTTACCGCTCCTGCCCATTGAAATCAATGGGACGGCACGGCTATACCGCCGGCAAAGCGCCTCTGCAGAGGTGCTTTGCGGTGGTATTTAACCCTTTCTCGCCCGCTAGCGGGGGGTAAAACCGCCCCGCTAGCGGTCGCATACCGACGGTAAAACGCTGCTAATAATAGTGGCGTTTTACCGCCGACGCCGCCCCAGTGTGAAAGGGCTCTTAGGGTTCTTTCACACGGGGCTGATCTGTGAAGATCCGCTCCGTGAACATCCGCTTGCTCAGCGGGGATCGCTCCGCCGATCCCCGCTGAGCAGTCAGATGACAGGTCCGTCGCTGCTCACTGTGCAGCGACGGACCTGTCAGAGCGCCGCTCTCCCCTATGGGGGATCGGATGACGGACCGTAGTGTCCGTCGTCACCCGATCCGATAACGGAGGGAAAAGTAGGTTTTTCCTCCGTTACACTTTTTCGGATCGGAGCGGGTCGGATGTCAGCGGACATGTCACCGCTGACATCTGACGCTCCATAGAGATCTATGGAGGGTCCGTTCAGGTCCGCTTAAAAAGCTGACAGGCAGACCTGAACGGATCGGCCGTGTGAAAGAGGCCTTACCAAAAGTAAACTTTTCTAAACAATGAATTATGAATTGAAGGTAAACGCATAGTTCATTTCTTCAGTGTCAGCAGTAGGAGAGGGAGCTGAAGAGAGGTCAGGAATGCTCGAATGAAAATGGCAATTCCTGTATAATAATATCACCCTCACAACCCAAAGAAACAAGCCAATACACGTCACCATACCGTTATAGCCTACTCAGTAATATCCCAGTTTTGCGTCTAATTTGCAGCCATAATGCAGATGTAAAACTACATGATTTCTTTTCCATTTCTCCATTTTCATTCTGACACTCATTTTGATTACACACTTCCAGCTTTACAGATTTCCACTTACCAAATCTACAGACCCTCAGCATTCACGCCCTTTAGAAAATGTTAAAAGTTGCTAAGAGCTTATAATGTATACTTCACATAGTATGATTGAGGCACAAAAAAGGCAGAGCGGGAGTAAAGCAAATTAATAGCTTCAAAAGCGGCACCACCAAAGCGATCGTAAAAAGTCCAATAATTGATAACTTTTTGTGGAAGCCCAGCTAGACGCCATAAACAACCTTCTTACTAACAAAGTTAAGTGTGTAATAGAAATTGTATCAGCGACGTGTGACAACGTCCGGCAGATTCCATCCATGTTTTCATATTTTCTTTTTCTAATTAGATATTTGGAATATAATTTGTGCCGCTGCCACTGATATAATAGCAGAGGAGTTTGAATATAAAAGTGATTAATGAAACACCTTTGCTCTCACCAAGGAAATGCTTCAAGCAACATAGTTTACTGCCTTGGAACAAAAACGTTCACTCTTTAATCACTTCAGTATCAGACACTTTTACTCCCTTCCTGCCCAGGCCATTCTTCAGCTTTCAGCGCTGTCACACTTTGAATGACAATTGCGCCGTTATGCAGCACTGTACCCATATGAAAGTTATTTTTTTTTTACACACAAAAAGAGCTTTCTTTTGGTGGTATTTAATCACCACTGGGATTTTTATTTTTTGCTAAACAAAATAAGACCAAAAATGTAAAAAAAAAAAAAAAAAAGGGAGGGGCGTGTTTTTTTCTTGTTATAAAATATACAAATAAATAAACTTTCTGCATAAATTTAGGCAAACAATTTTTTTACTGCTACATGTCTGATGAAAATACCCATAATCAGTGTATATTATTTAGTCTGTAGAAAAGTAATAACATCTACAAACTATGGTATATATCTGAAAAATCAATCAATCCTGATGTACTCACGGACTGTGTCTCATTTTTCGAGGCCCAAAAATGTCAGCATGGTACAAAAACCTCCCAATACTTTTGAAAAGTAGAGATAGTCCAAGGTATTTAGTAAGAGGCATTGCAAGTTTTTTGAAGATGTAATTTTTGTAACATTTGTTTGGAAAATTAAAAAAAAAAAAAGAAAAAAGCTTTTTTTTTTTTACAATTTATTTTTTTATTTTACATACCATCACCAATGCAGTACAGCATCATCATAAGAAAAAAAAAAAGGAAAAATGTAAAATATTTTTCTTCAACTTTTTGGTTCTTTTTTTTTTTTTTTTCTCTTTTTCTTTTTAGATACTGTGACCAGAGCAATAGTGTTACCACATTAACACTGTACTACTCTAGGGAGGTGATCAGGTTTTTTTATTTTTTGTTTTTTTTACAATATGATCTCTTAAAACAGTGATAATTACTGTTTTAAGAAACCATTTTTTTCTTAATGAAATTCATTCAGTGTGTACTATTGTAATTAGCTGTGATTGGCCACAGCTAATCACATGGTACAGATCATGGTGACCAATCACAGAAATCAACACAATAGTAAGCAATGAATGAAAGACAAGCATTGTGTGCAATTGTCGTGTCATCTGCTGTGATTGGTCACTGCAATCAAATGGCAGCGGCCTAGTATACTGATTTGGCATCCGCTGTGTCCGGTGGGCACAGCAGATGACAGCTCACAGTGCGGCACGGCCCATGGCACGATCCTGGGGAGGACGTCATATGATGTCCACCCAGAATAGGAGAG
Source organism: Lithobates clamitans (assembly GCA_037952925.1). NCBI lineage: Eukaryota > Metazoa > Chordata > Amphibia > Anura > Ranidae > Lithobates > Lithobates clamitans. Next base: position 4,339,874 of record JBBGZY010000301.1, on the reverse strand, counting down.
CTCCCCCTCGGCCATCATTTTACAATAAACTGGACGGGAAGCAGTTAAAGTCTAAGTTTACCTTAAAAAAAAATAAGCACAAGGGACTTGCTAATATTCAGTGTGATGTAGCAATCTTCCTCCGACGCCCCTACCATCATAATCTTGTGGTGTGGCGGGGTTCTTAGAATAGAGGAGCTCTTAAAGGCACTTTTCAAGAGTACCCGACTATGCCCGCCCTTCCCACCCAGCTCCTCCATTCATTAGGGGTAGGATAAGTATTTTTTGTAACTTTTTTCCTTACAGGTACACTTATGTGCTTATAACACACTGTATAGTCATTTATTCTAGGGCAGGGAGTCCAGAGTTAGTAAATGGAGCATGTATTTTACAGCAAGGTCCACTTTAAAGTCCAAAAAAGCTGGGTACCAGTTATAACTTATTAGGCATACAGGGCCTATTGTATTAAAGTCCTATTGTTTTGGCCAAGGGGTATATTGAAAAACACTTAGTCCCGGTTTACACATATGCTATGTGGGAACCAGAGCTATTCCAGTGCGGGTTCCCACATCGCATATCACTCGCCGGCGGTTCACACTGACATCTGCAAACTGCTGCGGGTGTCAATGTAAAGTTAATGACGCCCCAAATCGGTTCGCAGATCGCAGTGCAAACTGTCAAATGGAGCAGAAATCGGATGGCAAAAAAAAAAAAGGGTCCTGCACCATTTTGGTGCGAATGCGATGCGATTTCAGCCATACAGTTTGGATGGCTGAATTCGTGCCACACAGACATTACATGTGATCTGCACAGAAATGTGGTGCGAATCACATGCGATGTCTGTCATCACACAAGTGTGAACCCAGCCTTAAAATGGTTGTATTGCCCACTTGGTCATTTTTTACCTACAGGTAAGCCTATAATAAGGCTTACTTGTAGGTAAGATGAATATCTCCTAAACTTGCATGATTAGGAGGTATTCAGCCTTCCGGCGGCTCGTGCCGAAACGGAGGACTCCCACACGCATGCATGGTAGGGACCTCTGCGTGGCTCCGGCCACTCACAGCACCGGAGCCCGCAAACCTGTAAGAAACGCAGAGGGAACATGTCAGCCCCCATCGGCAGTAACCGGGCGAGCTGTTTTTATGTGCGTTTTTTTTTTTTTGAGTGCGAGGGGGTTGTTCAGAGGTTTACTACCGCTTTAAAGTGGTTGTAAAGGCAGAAAGTTTTCTCATCTTATAGCATACTATGCATTGAGATAAAAAAAACCTGTGTGCAGCAGCCCCCCAATACTTAGCTGAGCCCCATCTCGATCCAGCGATGTTACACGAGAAACTCGGATGTCCGGGACACACAACGGGCACCACTGGCTCCCACTGCTGTCAAAGTCAGTGAGCCATCAGAGGAGAGAGGGGATGGGGCGGGGCCAAGCCGTGGCTCCATGTCTGAATGGACACACAGAGCAGCGGCTCGGGTGCCCCCATAGTAAGCTGCTTGCTGTGAGGGCTCTCGGTAGCAGGGAGGGGCCAGGAGCGCCGGCGAGGGACACGAGAAGAGGGGGATTGGGGCTGCAATGTGCAAAACCACTACACAGGAGGAGGAAAGTATAAACATATGTCATTTTTAAATTTAAAAAAAAAAAAAAAAAAAAAAAACACAAGACTTTAGTATCACTTTAAAGCTTTTTTTAAAAGTTTGTTGCAATATCATTACAAGAGACCACCCATCTTTAAAATCCTTTAATTTGATTCTTTCAGGTTTTACCTGTTGGAAAGCGTTTTTGATTATATTTAGGATATGGTGGGCTACTGCGAGTTCTGTCCCAAAAAGTTGTCTGTCTACTGACCAAACTACCTGGCACCAGGATCTCTCCCCTCACCAAATACATGCTCTTGCATATAAAGCTGCCCGGCCTTCTCAAGGTCCAGTTTCATCTAATGATCCAGATCTTCACAGCAGACTATTGGGAAATTATGGAAAGCCTCTACTCTTTCCTTTGCCAAAACCAAAGTCAAGAGTTACCTAGGTTATGATCCATGAGAAAAAAAAAAAAAAAAAAGGGGGAAGGAGCTAGGGTCTCTGACCAAGTGGTCAGAGACCCTAGCAGGGAAAGAAAATCCATCACTCTTCCCGTCAGGACGGAGCTCTGCCTTGTTTACACGGGCAGAGCTCCATTCTGTATGTTTTCCCCGACGATCAGTGGGTGCCGGTGGACATCCAGTGCCCTGCACCTGCAGATAGGCTACTGCTGTGACAATGCACAGCAGCAGCGCGTGCACACCCCCTATCCGGAAGTACAAAATCATGTATATATACATAAACAGTGCTCCGCCCTATTAAAAATATACAGTGTGCATAAAGAATACAATAAAGACATGAACTCAATCAACATTCCAGTCCATGAAATGGTGATGAACCAAATCAGTGACACAAATAGAAACAATCCACCATTCTTGTGAAATAATCCAAATAAAACGTGCTTGTGCTCTCCTCCACTTGTGTATTAGGCTGCTCACCTTGGGATATCACAAGGGACTGACGTGAAGCTGACACTGGAAGTCCTCTATTCCATAAACCTCCTCTATCTGGTGTATGCAACGATCAGCATATATGGCCACATTGTGACGTCAGCAGGGCCCACATGCTGACGTCACACTGCGGCCATCCCGTCTTACTTGCATCTATGCCTATACAACTAGCACGGCTCACAGTGCCTTGTTTGTTAGTATGTCTACTATTTTTTTTTATGGAAATAAATTGATTTTAAAAACAGAGCGCACTAGATCGGGCCATTCTGTGTGTGTGTGTTATATATAGATCGTTGCACACACGGAGTTTGCCAACCAGATAGAGGAGGTGTATGAAATAGATGACTTCCGGTGTCAGCTTCACGTCAGTCCCTTGTGATATCCCCAGAGGGGAACTTCTTTGTTTGACCTGCTGGTGAAACAGGGGTCAAACTGTGGTGAGCAGCCCAATACACAAGTGGAGGAGAGCACAAGCACGGATCATGGATCATTTCACAAGAATGGTGGATGGTTTCTATTTGTGTCACGGACTTGTTTCATGGACTGGAATGTTGATTGAGTTCATGTCTTTATTGTATTCTTTATGCACACTGTATATTTTTAGTAGCGCAGCACTGTTTTTTTATGCATTTTGATTATTTGAGTGAAGAGAAAAAACTGTGAGTAATAGAAATACAATTAGAATAAGAAAGAAGCTGCTAATTGATTTACGGTCATTTATTATTTGATTGACTTTACACATTTTTACTATATATATATTATATATATATATATATATATATATATATATATATATATATATATATATATATATATATATATATATATATATATATATATATATATATATATATACGCACAGTAAATCTGCTATAGGGCAGTCAGCAAGCGGTTAACCACAGCCACCAATCAGATTCAAACCTGTCCAAACATCTAAATCCAATAGGTGGCTGTTGTGAAATAACTCATCTGACCTTTTGCTTCATCAAACCCACCACCTGTCTCTTTTGATTCCTCCAGTCCACAATATTCAACTGTGGTTTGTGAAATTCTCCTTTATAAATTCTTGAACTGGATGCCACTGCTGTTATCATTTCAACATACAGGAGACCAAATCTATCATTTAGAAGAAGTGCTATACTGTATATTCTCCATCACATTCACAGACAACCTGTAAGACATTACTTTGCTATGCTTCCATTAATGCCACCCAATTGAAATAATGAAAGAATTTCTTTATACCTGTACCTGCGATGGGTCGTTGACTCTCAGCGTGACCACGTCTTCACTAGTATATTTGATAAACAGATGACTTTCATCCAGTAGCTGCATCTTCCACATACGGAGCTGCCGCAACTGATCAAAGTACTGGAAGAAGCGTCTTTTAGCTATAGCGCTGCCATCTTGTTCTGCTCTCCTCCACAAATACACCAGCAGTCTGTGCTTCAATGAGTTAATAAACGGCTCTTTGTACAAGTTTGCCATTCCGGTTTGAGTTTCGCGTTGCACTTCGGGGTAAACAGCTGACAATATTAAAAGGTCATCCTCATAGCAGAAACGACCTATTGTGCGTACATCAATGAAAGTCCCCTCTGAGGTCACCTGAAAAACATGAATTGTTTGCTGTTGCACAGAAAGGATTGCCAATATGTTTTTGTACAAATAGAGGCCCTGATTGTGTGACAGAATGATTTTATCACATTTAAAGGTCCTTGAGTCGCAAAGTTTGCCGGTATGAAGGTCTATTATATGAAGAGAATAGTCCTCCAGTGGGGATCTGGGATTGGGGGTGACGGACTCGCTGTTACGGTAGATTTCATAAAAAGGCGGATAGGGCTCTTCGGGAAGATAGGCCGCCGATCCCACAATGACATAGCGACAGTCGTCCGTAAATAAACTGCATTCGCGATTCAAGTGCTCCCCATTAGAAGCCACGTTAGTGATATGGAGAAGTACAAAGAACCGCTCAAACAAGCGCCCCCTAATGTTCACTGACCTCTGGTCATTCGAATTTGCCAAAATTTCTCCTTCATACCCGTTCAGAAGATCTTCTGCTGCCTGGCAGCCTTGGTACTCGTAGATCTCTAAGGAGGTCTGGTCTGAAGAAAACGCAATGAAATATCTGCCATCGGGGGAGAATTTGCGAAGGAAACAAGGTGGTTTTTCCACATTGACGACTGTAAAATTGGGAAAGACGTTCTGGTGGAAAATACGAACTTGGTGCCAATGGGACCCTGGCTTCCCAGAACTGATTTTCCTGCGCTCTAGACGGTGAATTACATTTTGGTTCTGGATTCTCCTAGGTCTTATTGTAGGAATGTCATGATCCATCATAAACATAACTTCATCTTACTGAAAAAGAAGCACAAACATATTTTATCGTGGGTACTTATATAGCACCGTCAATTTACGCAGCGCTATATATATATATATATATATATATATATATATATATATATATATATATATATATATACATATATACACACATATACAATTCACATCGGTCCCTGCCCTCAAGGAGCTTACAATCCAAGGTCCCTAACACACAAATACTAGGACCAATTGATACAGGAGTCTTCTGACACTTTTGTTTACATGTAAAAATGTGTATTTTTTTTTTTTTTTTTACAAGAAAAACTACTAAGGCTACTTTCACACCGAAAGCGCCGGACGTCGGCAGTAAAGCGCCGCTAGTTTTAGCAGCGCGTTGTTTTAACAGCGCTTTTCGGCCGCTAGCGAGACGCTTTTAACCCCTTCTAGCAACCAAAGGGTTAAAAGCGCCCGTTTTGCGGTGCTGACAAAACGCTTTGCAGGTACTTCATTCATTTCAATGGGCAAGGCATTTTGGGAGTGGTCTATACACCGCTCCCAAACTGCCCCAAAGATGCTGCTTGCAGGACTTTTTTTCCCCATCCCGCAAGTGCACCGCCCCAGTGTGAAAGCACTCGGGCAGCATGAGAGGCGCTTTTCAGGTGCTATTTTTAGCGCTAAAGCGCCTGAAAAGCGCATCAGTGTGAGAGTATCCTTGGAAACCTCAAACATTATATTTTTTATTTTAAGCAGAGGCCCTACAGAATAAATTGGTTTGTTTTGCAATTTTTTATGTCACACAGTATTTGCGCAGAGATTTTTCAAATGCAATTTTTTGGGGAAAAAAAAAAAAAACACTTTTTTTAAATTTTAATGCAAAAAAAAAAAAAAACAATACAGATCTCAATTATTTAGTAAAATATAAAATATGATGTTACACTGAGTAAATAGATATTAAACATGTCACTCTTTAAAACTACCCATGATAAACAACGTACATAAGTGACGCTTTAAAAGCCTTTACAGGTTACCACTTTATATTTACAGAGGAGGTCTAGAGCTAGAATTACTGCCCATGATCTGACATTTACGTTGATACCTCACATGTGTGGGATGATCGCTGTTTGCGTGACGCATATGTTTGCCTTTAAGCATGAACAAGAAAAGATGGGGGCACTTTAAAAAAAAAAAAAAAAATTCTAAATTTTTTTTTTTTTTAAATCACATGTATTGCTGTCACAAGGAATGTAAACATCCTGCTGACAGCAATATCCATGTGACAGGTACTATTTATGGAGAGATCTGGGGTCTATAAGACCCCAAATCTCTCCTCTGCACTTAAAAGCATTTAAAACACCAATTATCTGTGTTTTTGAATGCTTTTGATTTCTTTAAAAATGGCGCCGTTGACATCCATGTAAACCAGAAGAGATGTCAGGTCATTGCTTCTAGGTTACCATAGTAGAGAGCCAATCAAAGCCGGTCCTGGCATTGTGCGACTGTCTGACAAGCCGGCAGGCGCGCCGTCTGGTCGCTCGAGTCAGCCAGTGGGACGGAAGAGCCCGAGCAAGCCCTGGAAGGCGGGGACAGTAAAAACAGAACGGGACGATGCAGTTGCAGGCATCATGCCGGGATAACCACAGAAGGTCTAGCAACGTATGGGTTCGTCGCAGGTCGTTACGTGGTTCACCTACCAGCGTGTCTCTGGAGTGTGGGAGGAAACCAGCACAAGGAGAACATGCACGATCCAGTCAGGTAGTGTCATGGTTGGGATTCAAAATGGACGACACTAATTCTGCCAGGCAGAAGTGAGAACCACTTAGGCCCCTTTCACACTGTTTTACCGCGGTATTCGGCTGCTAGCGGTGCGGTTTTAACCCCCCGCTGGCGGCCGAAAAACGGTTAAAACCACTCGTACAGCGCGGCTATAGCCGCGGTATTGCTGCGGTATTGCCGCGCTGTCCCATTGATTTCAATGGGCAGGAGCGGTTTAGGAGCGGTGAATACACCGCTCCTTCACCGCTCCAAAGATGCGGCTTGCAGGAGATTTTTTCTTCTCCTGTCAGCGCACCGCTTCAGTGTAAAAGCCCTCGGGCTTTCACACTGAACAAACAGCGGAGGCTGTTTAGGGGCGGTTTGCAGGCGGTATTTTTAGCGCAATAAGGCCTGCAAACCGCCCCAGTGTGAAAGGGGCCTTAGGCACTGTGTCTAGGACAGTGGACACCATCAAAAACAAAAAGGTGTATGGCTACGCAACATCACATCAGGGATTTCTGGCGACTAAACAGTATCAAAACAATAAAGATTATTTAGCATTATGTCATTCATTTAAAAAACAATATCATTGAAGAAACCCCCGTTTAGTACATAAATATATTAATTGAAATATGCCCTTTTAAATGCTGGCTTCAATCACAGTATGTTTATTCTAATTAAATCAGACAACAATCGGGATTAATAAAGAAAAAGCCCAGCTGGGGTGATGGAAACAATGAATAAAGCTGCAGCTGTCATCAGTGTTATATTTCATGCACTCTGGGCCTGGGCCAGTCAGAGGTTTAGGCAAGTTAACTGTAGCCTTATCCATCTCCTCCCTAACCAAAAAAAGCCAGATTCTGACTAAACTAAAAAGGTTACATTGGGGGAGATTTACTAAAACCGGAGCACTCCGAATCTGGTGCAGCTGTGCATAGTAACAAATCAGCTTCTAACTTCAGCTTGTTCAATTAAGCTTTGACAATGAGCCCCCCGCTTACATCCGAGCGATTTGACATGCCAAATCGGAGCCTATTGCCGGCAACGACACTGTCCCAAACAGTGCAACGCTGACTTTGCCGCGCCACACTGATTTCCAAAAGTAGTTCCTGCACTACTTTTGGCGACTTTGGGGGACAATTTCAATAGACATCTGTACAGGAACCGGCACATGTCTTTCAAATCACCCCTGAAATGCAGGTTTGAAAAAAGTAAAGATATTTTATTCAAAATTGTCGCTCTTCTTTTGTTTATAGCGCAAAAACTAAAAACTGCAGAGGTGATCAAATACCACCAAAAGAAAGCTTTATTTCTGGGGGGGGGGAGTAAATTATTTGGGTACAACGTCTCACAACCGCGCAATTGTCAAAGCGACACAGTGCCGTATCGCAAAAAATGGCCTGGTCAAGAAGGGGGTAAATCCTTCCGGGGATGAAGTGGCTAGTTTTAGTCAATCAATCCCTGTGTGTTAAAGCTGAATTCCAGGTATAAATATTTTTTGCATAGATAGAGATAGAAATCTATCTCTATCTATGCAAAAAATATTTATACCTTTTTATTAATATTTTTCCTGAGGATCAACCAGGTTATATATACAGTATCTCCCAAAAGTAAGTACACCCCTCACATTTTTTGTAAATATTTTATTCTATCTTTTCATGTGACAACACTGAAGAAATGACACTTTGCTACAATGTAAAGTAGTGAGTGTACAGCTTGTATAACTGTAAATTTTCTGTCCCCTCAAAATAACTCAACACACAGCCATTAATGTCTAAACCACTGGCAACAAAAGTCAGTACACCACTAAGTGAAAATGTCCAAATTGGGTCTAAAGTGTCAATATTTTGTGTGGCCACCATTATTTTCCAGCACTGCCTTAACCCTCTTGGGCATGGAGTTCACCAGAGCTTCACAGGTTGCCACTGGAGTCCTCTTCCTCTCCTCCATGATGACAACACAGAGCTGGTGGATGTTAGAGACCTTGTGCTCCTCCACCTTCCATTTGAGGATGCCCCACAGATGCTCAATAGGGTTTAGGTCTGGAGACATGCTTGGCCAGTCCATCACCTTTACCCTCAGCTTCTTTAGTAAGGCAGTGGTCATCTTGGAGGTGTGTTTGAGGTCGTTATCATGTTGGAATACTGCCCTGCGGCCCAGTCTCCGAAGGGAGGGGATCATGCTCTGCTTCAGTATGTCACAGTACATTTTGGCATTCATGGTTCTCTCAATGAACTGTAGCTCCCCAGTGCCGGCAGCACTCATGCAGCCCCAGACAATGACACTCCCACCACCATGCTTGACTGTAGGCAAGACACACTTGTCTTTGTACTCCTTACCTGGTTGCCGCCACACACGCTTGACACCATCTGAACCAAATAAATTTATCTTGGTCTCATCAGACCGCAGGACATGTTTCCTGTAATCCATGTCCTTAGTCTGCTTGTCTTCTGTAAACTGTTTGTGGGCTTTCTTGTGCATCATCTTTAGAAGAGGCTTCCTTCTGTGACGACAGCCATGCAGACCAATTTGATGCAGTGTGCAGCGTATGGTCTGAGCACTGACAGGCTGACCCCCCACCCCTTCAACCTCTGCAACAATGCTGGCAGCACTCATACGTCTATTTCCCAAAGACAACCTCTGGATATGACGCTGAGCATGTGCACTGAACCTCTTTGGTCGACCATGGCGAGGCCTGTTCTGAGTGGAACCTGTCCTGTTAAACCACTGTATGGTCTTGGCCACTGTGCTGCAGCTCAGTTTCAGGGTCTTGGCAATCTTCTTATAGCCTAGGCCATCTTTATGTAGAGCAACAATTCTTTTTTTCAGATCCTCAGAGAGTTCTTTGCCATGAGGTGTCATGTTGAACTCCCAGTGACCAGTAAGAGAGTGAGAGCGATAACACCAAATTTAACAAACCTGCTCCCCATTCACACCCGTGACCTCGAAATACCAAACAAAACACATGACACCGGGAAGGGAAAATGGCTACTTGGGCCCAATTTGGACATTTTCACCAAGGGGTGTACTCACTTTTGTTGCCAGTGGTTTAGACATTATTGGCTGTGTGTTGAGTTATTTTGAGGGGACAGCAAATTTACACTGTTATACAAGCTGTACACTCACTATATACACACACACTGGTTGATCCCCAGGAAACCTGGAAATCACTGTAGTAGGCAACACTAACACAGTGATCACTGCTAGCTTCTGGATCCTGTGCTGAGCGACCGCCTTGCTGCTTAGTGAACACAGGAAGTTGGCATTCACAGAACACTTTTCTCAATGTTCTTTAGTTGAGCAAGGTGCAGATCGTGGCATCACTGACATTGCAGCGCCTAATAGAGTGATGTTCAGCTTACAGAGGGATCAGAAAGCAATGTAAGTATGCATGTCTATTCCCTAACTATGCAAATGTACAGTGGGTATAGAAAATAATCCCCCCCCCCTTAAAATAATCACATTTTGTTGCTTTGCAGGCTCAAATGAAGACAGACACAGTTTTTGTTTTATCCAGCTATATTCTCTCAGTGCTACTTAGAACATCCTAGTGAAAGATATAACACCAACATGTCAGAATTAAATTTTTAAAAATTAAAAAAACAGAATCACAGTTGGAAAAAGGATCCCCCCCCCAAAAAAAATGACTTGGAAACTCAATCAGGTGTAGCTAATTACCTTCTCAAAGGTGCACAAAGCCATTTGACTTTCAACTGTGATCATTTGATTAGCTCAGCATGAAAAGAGCTTTTCTGGAGCATTTCAATCCCTGGTAGTGCAACTGAAGAAAACAATCAACTATGGGCTGCAAGGCACCAACACCGGGATAAAGTTGTGGACAGGCAGAAGTCAGGAGATGGATACAAAAAAAAATGTCAAAGGCCTCATCAATGCCTAGAAGCACAGTGAAGTCTATTATTAAGAAGTGGAAGGTATTTGGCACAACACAGACCCTCCCTGGATCAGGACGTCGCTCCAAACTGGATGAAAGAGCCAGGAAGAAAACTGGTCAGAGAGGCTACCAAGAGGCCTACAGCAACTCTGAAGGAGTTGCAGGAATTTATGACAAAGAGTGATCATTGTGTGCATGTGACAAGAATTTCACAAATGTGGCTTGTATGGGAGGGGTGCAAGAAAAAATATCCACTCCTCAAGAAAGGCCACATGCAGCCACCACTGAGCTTAGCCAAAACGCACCTCGAAGATTCCAAGGCCACATAGAAAAAGGGTGTTATGGTCAGATGAGACTAAAATTTGGTATCAACACCAATCGATATGTCTGGAGGAAATCCAATACAGCTCGTCATCCAAATAACACCATTCCTACAGTAAATCATGGAGGTGGTAATATCCTGTTATGGGGGGAGGGGGGTGTTTTACACAGCAAGCACTGTCAGGATATAAGGAAAAATGGATGGGGCAAAATTCCATCAAATTCTTGAGGAAAATCTGCTGCCCTCTACCAGCACATAGCAAAAATGACCACACAGTGGTTGAAGGAGAAAAAGGTGAACGTCCTTGCATGGCCTAGTCAGAGCTCAGACTTAAACCCCATTGAAAATCTGTGGAATGACTTGCAAGACTGCAGTCCAAACGGTCACCATCAAATTTAACTGAACTTGAGCAGTTCTGCAAAGAAGAGTGTGCAAATATTGCAAAGTCTAGATGTGAAGTTAGTAGAGACATATCCCAAAAGACTAAAGGCTGTAATGAAAGCAAAAGGTGGTCCAACAAAATACTGACATAAGGGGGTGATCCTTTTTCCAACTCCATGATTCTGTTTTTGGTTTGTTTGTTTTTTTCTGACATGTTGGCGTTATATATCTTTCACTTGGATGTTACAAGTTGCACTGAGTAATTACAGGTGGATAAAACAAAAATGGTGTCTGTCTTCGTTTCAGACTGCAACGTAACAAAATGTAATTTAAAAAAAAGGGGGGGGGGCGATTCTTTTCTATACCTACTGTAATTATGCATAAAAAAAAAAATCCATATCAGTATACTGTACATACGAGCTGCTTGCTAGGGGGGCCCCGTGAAAAACTGACAGGCAACCTGATTGGATCGCTCCTGTGTGAAAAGGGGCCTTAGATGTGGCGACTACATTAGTTTTCACTTTTCAAGAACCTTTTGAGCAAGTACAGAAAAAAAATGCATCAATCTTATCGCTTCCTGTAAGAGCACACAGGGTTATCTTAGAGCTGGGCGATTTTCTCAAAAAAAAAAAAAAAAAAAATCTGTGATTTTATTTATTTATTTTTTAAAACTCGATTCAAATCGAGTTTTTTTTTTTGGACACCGCGCCGGTCCTGAGGAGCTGCGGGCAGGAGTTTTTAGGCGAGGCCGCGGCCTAGTCCGCGGTGTCAGGCCTCGCGGACTAGGCCAAAGCCGCGGCCTCACCTAAAAACTCCTGCCCGCAGCTCCTCAGGACCGGCACGGTGTTAGCACCAGTCCTGGTGAAAAAAATAAAAAAAAAATAAAAAAAAAATCGATTTGCATAACCACTTCAGCCCCGGAAGATTTTACCCCCTCCTGACCTGAGCGTTTTTTTTGCGATTCGCCACTGCGTCGCTTTAACTGACAATTGCGCGGTCATGCGACGTGGCTCCCAAACAAAATTGACGTCCTTTTTTTCCCACAAATAGAGCTTTATTTTGGTGGTATTTGATCGCCTCTGCGATTTTTATTTTTTGTGCTATAAACAAAATAAGAACGACAATTTTGAAAAAAAAACAATTTTTTACATTTTGCTATAATAAATAGCCCCCAAAAATATATATAAAATTTTTTTTTTTTCCTCAGTTTAGGCCAATCGTATTCTTCTACATATTTTTGGTAAAAAATGTATCCACAGATACAGTAGAGCGAGTGACTGTATCCACCCTTTAGGCAGAAAGTCTGTGATTTGCAGGGTCACCAGGTGAAAATGAAGAGGAAAAAAGCCTGATAAAAGAAGATGATCAATGCAGCCACCAAATTGGCATACAGCAAGATATTTATTTTTTTTAGGTTTAGATATGCTTTAATGTATGCGTTATTTCAGGGCTCGACAAACACCAGGCGCAAGGTTGCCATCCAAACTAGAAGTTTTGTGCTGGCGCCTGAAGTACCGCCTGACATCTCCACAAACCCTATGCGTGCGCTCCCCCTCCCCCCTGCTATGTATCCCAGGCTCCGCTTGCTCATCTGCGGGTGTCGCCAGGTAGAGAGGAAGGAGGAGCGCACACGCACACACACACACACACACACACACACACACACACACACACACACACACGTCTGCTCTCCTCCCCTTCTAGTTGTTGACCCGGAAGTGACGTGTGTCACTTCCAGGTCTCTATTCAGATAAATATAAATCGATAGATGTAATGCAGTGTGATGTGCATTACATTCACTGGAGCACAGGGGAGACATCCGGGTTCTTTTAGACCCCGGATGTCTCATTTAAGAAAGCCTGTCCACAAAAAAATACTTTTTTTAAATTGTAAAAAATTAAATTTACACCCAAGCACATAAAATCCCCCCCCCTCAAAAAAAATTGAGGCCTCCTAACCCCACATATACGCACAAACGTAAACGCAAACTGAAAATGTTGATTGCAATACGTATCGCTGCGCACACCAGAATGGGAGCAACAATTCTAACACGAGACCTCTTCTGTAAAGCTGAAATGATGACCTAAGGGGGGCTTTTAAAGTGTCGGCTAGAGAAAATATAGGGTACTGACATGTTTACCTCTTCAAGCCGACGTAACGCAAATATACGGTCTTCGGCTGGAAGTGGTTGTAACGGCGATGCAGTTTTTTTTAGAGCAGACGGTCGGCTTTCTTGTGATAACAACCAATGCGGCCAAGCAGCCGCTCGGCTGTTATCACAAGCAGCGGGAGGGAACGCCTGCACTCCCGCGGCTTGCCCGGGCTTTCCCATCCCCCCCCGGGAGGCCTGAGAGACCAGCCGGCACATCCGCTGGCTGGCTGGAGACCCGAACAAACCCGGAATCAGCTTCGATCAGCTCTTGGACCTAGTAGCCCAGAAGTGATGTCCTGACATCAACTCCGGATTACTGAAGACCTAAAGGCACCAAATTTTTTATTAATTACAGCATTCAAAACAACATGGTGTTTTGAATGCTTTTAAGTGCAAAGAAGAGAGTTGGGGGGTCTTATAGACCGCAGATCCCTCCATAAAGAGTACCTGTCACTGCCTATTATTGTCACAAGAGGTGTTTACATTCCTTGTGACAGCAATAAAAGCAATCAGAATGTTTTTTTTTTCAAAAGGGACAGTGTAAAAAATAAAAAACATAAATAAGAAAAAAAATAAAATACATTTAAAATCGCCCCATTCCTCCGTGCTGGCGCACAGAAGCGAACACATACGTAAGTTGCGCGCGCAAATTTAAAAAGTGTTCAACCCACACATGTGAGGTGTCGCCGCGATCATTAGAGTGGGAGCAATCATTCTAGTGCAAGACCTCCTCTGTAACTCTAAACTGGTAACCTGTAGAAATTTTTAAGTACCAAAATTTGTCGCCATTCCACATGTTAGGAATCTATTTACTCGGCGTAACGTCATCTTTCACATTATACAAAAAAATGAGGCTAACTTTACTTTTTTTTTTTTGTTTTTTAATTCAATAAAGTGTATTTCTTCCAAAACAATTGCATTTGAAAGACCACTGCGCAAATACAGTGTGACATCAAATATTGCAACAATCGCCATTTTATTCTCTAGGGTCTCTGCTAAAAAAAAATAAATAAATAAATCTATAGAATGTTTGGGGGTTCTAAGTAATTTTCTAGAAAAAAAAAATACTGATTTTAGGTTTGACATGTTGGCTATCTATTTACTTGGTGCTTTTTATAATTTACCAAAAAATTTGGTCATTTATTGCATTTTTGTGCCCCCTAAAATTTGTGGGTTTTTTTACTGAAATGCTGCGTTTCCTAGACCTTTGCGATAATATTGTGTGACATAAAAAATTGTAACTACCGCTATTTTATTCTTTAGCTAGGGTCTGCTTTTAGAAAGTATAGAACGTTTGGAGATTTTAAAGCGGGGGTCCACCTACATTAACCAAAAAAAAAAAAAAAATATTAAAAGCCAGCAGCTACAAATACTGCAGCTGCTGACTTTTAATACATGGCCACCTACCTGTCCCAGGGTCCAGCGATGTCGGCAGGGGACCCGGAGAACCCGCTCGGTTCTCGGCAGCTGCTGCCACCATCCTAGGTGAGGGAATCAGGAAGTGAAGTGTTGCGGCTTCACTTCTCGGTTCCCTACTGCGCATGCGCTAGTCGCGCTGCACGATCTGAATGGTCCCCGCTATCTCCTGGGAGCTGTGTGTTTCCCAGGAGACAGCGTGGTGGGACAGGAAGAGGCATAGACTCCCATGGGAGTCTATGCCGGAAGTGGGTGCAAATACCTGTCTTAGACAGGTATCTGCACCCCCCTCCCCCCTGAAAGGTTCCAAATGTGACACCGGAGGGGGGGAGGGTTCCGAAAAGCGGAAGTTCCATTTTTGTGTGGAACTCCGCTTTAAGTAATCTTCGGTCTAAAATGATTTGTTTTAAACGTGTGCAAAAAAAAAAAAAACATAAGTACAAAAATGGCTCTGGCTGTGAAAGGGTTAAAAGGAGAAGTTCACCTTCGGGAACATATTACATGTTCTACCCGTATAAAAAAAAAAAAAAAAAAAAAACTGTCTCCTAAAATTTTTTAGCTGGCTCGTAGATTCAAAACAAATCTGTGTTATTTATTAACTCAATATCATATTATATGGTGTTTGTATGCACTCATTGTGTGTTTAGTGATATATTTTTTTTAGATAATTATTGGGTAAGCATTTGCAAATATAAGATGGGATGTACTAGGGCTGTGGTGAAACTATAAACACTAACATGTCACTGGGTGCCATGCCTGTGGCTGTCAGAGTCTTGCAATGCCTCATGGGACTTGTACTTTCACAACAGATGGAGTGCCAAGGTTGCCTACCCCAGGAATCTACAAACCAAGACTACTTCTGCTTCTTATTTTGACTGCAGATTCTGCTTGTCAGGAATCTTCATCCAGCAATCAGCTTCCCTGCACAGATTCAAGCAGGAAGCTTCACTTTGAGACCACTCAGGGTTCTAATTCTTAACTGAAACCCAGATGAAGGGGGAGTTCCTTTGACTCCTGAAATGCATCGGATGCCTTTTAATACAATATCAATAAATCAATTTGGACTCCTATCTTTTGGTCTGGTGCTCCTTCCATAGATGTACATCTTTTTCAGGGATTGGCCCAGCACTGGGTAAGAATACCTAGTACTTCCAGATAAGAAGGAAGCAACTACTCTCATGGGAAAATACCCAGTTCTTCCAGGTAAGGAGTAGGTGTCTCTCCTGTGACAGGGATTGGTACATTGTTGTCACATGGGAGTAAATATGTACTTCCAGGTAAGGAGTATGTGCTGACACTGATCACCTCTTGTGACGGGGATCGCTCCATCCATGGGATAAATGCCCAGTACTTGGTAAGGAGAATGTACTCATTCTGATCATCTCCTGTGACAGAGATTAGCCCAGCACTGTCACATAGAGGTAAGTGGTCAGTACTTCCAGGTAAGGAAGATGTGACTCACTCTGGTCCTCTCCTGTGGTGGGATTGGCTCATTATTGTCACATGGTGGTGAATTCCCAGTACTTCCAGGTATGGAGCACGTCTCTCCCCCATCCTGTCCTGTGATGGGATTGGCCCAGCACTGTCACATGGGGTCAGGCACACATCAGTCAGCTCTGATCTCTCACAGACCCCTCGCTTCCCCGCATATCGTCCCCACCCCATGACCCCCGGTGGCGCTCCCCCATCCGGTCACACTCCCCAGCCCCGGGACCCCCAGATACGCTCCCCCGTCCCCGGGACCCCCATCACCCCCCCGGATACGCTCCCCCGTCCCCGGGACCCCCAGATGCGCTCCCCCCGTCACCCCCAGATACGCTCCCCCACCCCTGGGACCCCCAGATACTCTCCCCCGTCACCCCCGGATAAACTCCCCCGTCCCCGGGACCCCCGGATACGCTCCCCCGTCCCCGGGACCCCCGGATACTGTCCCCCGTCCCCGGAACCCCCGGATACTCTCCCCCGTCCCCGGGACCCCCGGATACTCTCCCCCGTCCCCGGGACCCCCGGATACGCTCACCCGTCCCCAAGACCCCCGGATACGCTCCCCCGAGACCCCAGGATATGCTCCCCATAACCCCCGGATACGCTCCCCCGTCACCCCCGGATACGCTCCCCTATCCCCGGATATCCTCCCCCGTCCCCGGGACCCCCGGATATGCTCCCCATCCTCGGATACGCTCCCCTGTGACCCCCGGATACGCTCCCCCATCACCGTGAACCCCGGATACGCTCCCCCGTGAACCCGGAATATGCTCCCCATCCCCGTAACCCCCGGATACGCTCCCCCGTCATCCCCCGATACGCTCCACCATTCCCGTCACCCCTGGATACGCTCCCCCGTCATCCCCGGATACGCTCCACCATTCCCGTCACCCCCGGATACGCTCCCCCATCACCCCCAGATACGCTCCCCCATCCCCGGGACCCCCGGATATGCTCCCCCATCCCCGGATATGCTCCCCCGTCCCCGGGACCCCCGGATATGCTCCCCATCCCCGGATACGCTGCCCTGTGACTCCCGGATACGCTCCCCCATCACCGTGAACCCCGGATACGCTGCCCCTTCCCCGGATACACTCCCCCGTGAACCCGGAATATGCTCCCCATCCCCGTGACCCCCGGATACGCTCCCCCTTCCCCTGGATACACTCCCCCGTGAACCCCGGATATGCTCCCCATCCCCGTGACCCCCGGATACGCTCCCCCGTCACCCCCCGGTAAGCTCCACCGTTCCCGTCACCCCCAGATACGCTCCACCGTCACCCCCAGATACGCTCCACCGTCACCCCCAGATACGCTCCACCGTCACCCCCAGATACGCTCCACCGTCACCCCCAGATACGCTCCACCGTCACCCCCAGATACGCTCCACCGTCACCCCCAGATACGCTCCACCGTCCCCGTGAACCCCGGATACACTCCCCCATCACCCCCGGATACGCTCCCCTGTCCCCGTGAACCCCGGATACGCTCCCCCATCCCCGGATACGCTCCCCCGTCCCCGGTACCCCTGGATATGCTCCCCATCCCCGGATACGTTCCCCTGTGACCCCCCGGATACGCTCCCCCATCACCGTGAACCCCGGATACGCTCCCCCATCACCGTGAACCCCGGATACGCTGCCCCTTCCCCGGATACACTCCCCCGTGAACCCGGAATATGCTCCCCATCCCCGTGACCCCCGGATACGCTCCCCCTTCCCCCGGATACACTCCCCCGTGAACCCCGGATATGCTCCCCATCCCCGTGACCCCCGGATACGCTCCCCTGTCACCCCCCGGTAAGCTCCACCGTTCCCGTCACCCCCAGATACGCTCCACCGTCCCCGTGAACCCCGGATACACTCCCCCATCACCCCCGGATACGCTCCCCTGTCCCCGTGAACCCCGGATACGCTCCCCCATCCCCGGATACGCTCCCCCATCCCCGGTACCCCCGGATATGCTCCCCATCCCCGGATATGCTCCCCCGTCCCCGGATACGCTCCCCCATCCCCGGGACCCCCGGATATGCTCCCCATCCCCAGATATGCTCCCCCATCCCCGGGACCCCCGGATATGCTCCCCCGTCCCCGTGAATCCCGGATACGCTCCCCATCCCCGTCACCCCCGGATATGCTCCCCCGTCAACCCCGGATACACTCCCCCATCCCCGGGACCCCCGGATATGCTCCCCATCCCCGGACACGCTCCCCGTCCCCGGGACCCCTGGATATGCTCCCCTATCACCCCCGGATACGCTACCCCTTACCCGTGAACCCCGGATACACTCCCCCATCCCCGGGACCCCCGGATATGCTCCCCCGTCACCCCCCGGATACGCTCCCCCGTCCCCGTCACCCCCGAATACGCTCCCCCGTCCCCGTCACCCCCGAATACGCTCCCCCGTCACCCCCGGATACGCTCTCTACCCCAGGGACACCAGTCCTTCCTGTAGCACTTTGCTTTGTGGGGGGGCAGTGAGGTGCGTGCTGTATAGGGGGGGGGGTGAAGAAGACCTCTGTATGGGGGGGGGAAGACCTCTGGGGTACACAGACTTCTAGTGACAGAGAACTCTCACACCCCCAACATATAAACACCGCCCTCCGTAAACCAACAGGAAAACCCCGCTCCGTACTCACAGGAATCAGACGGTAACGTGTTATTCCCGTCCGCCAACACCCGGGACACCGGCAACTCTCCACATTCCGCACCACGCATGCGCACTGAACTCTGGCAGTGACTGAACCAACCAGCGCTCTTCATTGGCAGGGAACGTATTTCCGGCGCATGCGTGGTCTGTACATCCGTGCAGTGTACTGGCAGAAGGTGCAGATACGCATGCGCAGTACATGCATCCCAAAGCGCACAGTGACAACTGTTGTGTTGAAGTGTTTAGTGTTCCGAATAGAGTCACTTCCAGGCGCCTCCCTGATCCCTCATTCCCCTGAGATGATCATTCCTGTATACAGAAACACATTCTAGAACTTTTATACTTTAAAGTGACAGTATACTTTGGCTTAACAAAAAAAAAAAAAATCTCTACAAATATCATGAACAGCTTCAGCTACAAATATATATTCCTAAAGTATTAAACCCAAAAGCCACATTTATGATATTGCAGCCTACCAATTCTTAGATGTGACGGCTGCATTCGTTTTCCTTTTTTCCTTTATTCTCATCTGGTGATCTGGCCAGCAAAACTTTTTTTTTTTTTTTTTCAAAAGAACAAACTCTCCAGCAGAGTGTATCCATTACAGGTACAGACAAACCATCTACCACCGACAGGGGTGCTTACAATGATCAGCTTTTTTTTCTACTTATGTAAAACCTTTATCCCAAAAGGGACAAATCTATTTGCTGCAAACAAATTATAAAGTGTAAGGCTGGATTCACACCTTTTGCATTTTTAGTGCTTTTTGCCTTTTGCAGATTTGCACTACAGAAAGTGTTCCATAGGAAACCATGGTAAATGGACTGCAGTGCAAATCTGCAAAATGCAAAAAGCACTAAAAATGTCTAGGTGTGAACCCGGCCTTAGATGGAGCTTGGCTCAAAGCAACCACCACATCTAACGATTGGTAAGCTACTATATATCCCATTTTTGGTTCCGGGTTTACCCCGTTGCAGACCACCCACCATAGATTTACTGCGGCGGGGCAGGCCGCTCTGCGCCAGATCACGTACCTGGCACGTGACCTGACACTTCCGGGGGACACGTGCGCGCTCCGCCAGAGGCATGCTCCCGCTATGATTGGACACAGCGGGAGCCAATCAGCGGGTCCGGCGGATGCGATGTTCCGTCTGGACCCGCCCGATTGTTCAGGGGAAAGGCAGGGCGGCGGTCTGCGAGAGAGGAATGTGCTGATCCCGTGTTCCTGTACAAGGAACACAGATCTTTACATTCCTCCAGTCAAAGCACCTCCCCCCCCACAGTGAGTAAGCACAACTTAGGCAGACAGGTAACCCGTTGATTGCCCCTGTGAACCCCTTTCCTGCCAGTGTCATTAGTACAGTGACAGAGATTTGCCACCTCATCCCTTTAAACCCATATTGATTACACAGGTTATGTGGTTGATTATGTTGGTAATTAAACTCACTTGGTGTTTTTATCCACATTTAATTAGCCTCAGAACCCGTGTAAATCATATGTGTTCGGGTTTAAAGGGACGAGGTGGCAACTCTACAGTGACAGTGCATATTTTTTAGCACTGATCACTGTATTAGTGTCACTGGTTGGCAAAAAGTGTCAGCTAGGTGTCCAATTTGTCCGCCGCAATATGGCAGTCCCACTATAAGTCACTGATCGCCGCCATTACTAGAAAAATATTTTTTTTTAAAGTATGTGATTACTGTGACCAATCACAGGAGATCACTTAAACAGTTGTAAACAATGGATGGCTTCCTTTCATGCCATGTATTGTATACAATTGTGTTGCTAGCTGTGATTGGTCACAGTGATCACATGGTACGGACGGGGCCAATCAAAGCCCATCTGTACCATGTGATTAGCTGTGGCCAATCACAGCTAATCACAACAAAACAAACTGAATTAACTGATTTCATCAACTAAAATGCTTGCTTATAGCAATGAAATTCTGTGCTATAAGCAATCATAATGTGTAAAAAAAAATATATATACATATTGATCACTTCCCCAGAGTAGTACAATTTTACTATGGTAACATTATATTGTTCTGGTCACAGTGTGTTGAAAAAAAAAAAAATGTAAGAAAATAAAAAAATAAATAAAAAATAACTTAACCAGTTATATGAAAGCTCTGTACTGCACTTGTGACAGTATGTAAAAAAGAAAAAAGTGATTTATTAAGTCACTGATCGCCTCCATTACTAGTAAAACATTTTTTTTTTAAAGTATGTGATTACTGTGACCAATCACAGGAGATCACTTAACAGTTGTAAACAATGGATGGCTTCCTTTCTTTTAAATGTATTGTATACAATTGTGTTGCTAGCTGTGATTGGTCACAGTGATCACATGGTACAGACGGGGCCAATCAAAGCCCATCTGTGCCATGTGATTAGCTGTGGCCAATCACAGCTAATCACAACAAAACAAACTGAATTAACTGATTTCATTCACTAAAATGCTTGCTATAGCAATGAAATTCTGTGCTATAAGCAATCATAATGTGTAAAAAAATATATATATATATACATATTGATCACTTCCCCAGAGTAGTACAATTTTACTGTGGTAACAATATATTGTTCTGGTCACAGTGTGTTAAAAAAACAAACAAAAAAAAAAACAAATGTAAGAAAATAAAAAAATAAATAAAAAATAACTTAACCAGTTATATGAAAGCTCTGTACTGCACTTGTGACAGTATGTAAAAAAGAAAAAAGTGATTTGTTAAGTCACTGATCGCCTCCATTACTAGTAAAACATTTTTTTTTTTAAAGTATGTGATTACTGTGACCAATCACAGCAGATCACTTAACAGTTGTAAACAATGGATGGCTTCCTTTCATGCCATGTATTGTATACAATTGTGTTGCTAGCTGTGATTAATCACAGTGATCACATGATACAGATAGGGCCAATAACAGCACATTTGTACCATGCAATTAGCTGTGGCCAATCACAGCTAATCACAACAATACACAGTGTCTACACATTGATACCAACAATGGGGCAAAAGTCCTTCCACTGACACCAATGATGGGGCACTATTCCTACTGACCACAGGCGCTAGGTAATTTTTTTCTCCCAATGACCACCCAGCATGAGGCATTGTGTACTCCCATTGATACTGGGGCATTTTCTTATCCCACTGGTCACAGTTCAGCCCCTCAAAAATCGAACTACTTTAAGACCAGGCCAATTCTAACACTTATCACATATATGTACAAATCTGCATTTTTGTGCTAAAAAATTACTTAGAACCTCCAAACATTCTATATATATTTTTTAAGCAGAGGCCCTAGAGAATAAAAAGGTGGGTGTTGCAATCTTATATGTCATGTGGTGCAGCGGTTTTTCATATGCAATTTTTGGTGAAAATATACACTTTAATGAATTTTAGTGCACATAAAGACATAATAATACCCTAAGCCCCGGTTCACGCAGGGGCGGCACGATTTGCAGGTCGCCTCACCGAGGCGACCTGCACACGACTTCCACGGCGACTTGCAAAACGACTTCTGTATAGAAGTCTATGCAAGTCGCCTCAAGTTGCCCCCAAAGTAGTACAGGAACCTTTTTCTAAGTCGGAGCGACTTGCGTCTCTCCTATTAGAACGGTTCCATAGTACAAAACGGGAGGCGACTTGTCAGGCGGCTAGGTCGCCTGACAAGTCGCCCCTGTGTGAACCGGCACTTAGTTTTTTTTTTTTTCATAAAATATAAAAGATGATGTTATGCCAAGTAAATAGATACCACACATGACACAGTTTAAAATAGCGCACGCCCCGTGGAATGGCGGCAAACTACAACACATTGAATTATCCATAGGAGACATTTTTAAAAGCCTTTACAGCAGGGGTCTCAAACTGGCGGCCCTCCAGTTATTGAGAATCTACAAGTCCCATCATGCCTCTGCCTGTGGGTGTCATGCTTGTAACTGTCAGCCTTGCTATGCCTCATGGGACTTGTAGTTTTGCAACAGCTGGGGGGCCGCCAGTTTGAGACCCCTGCTTTACAGGTTACCACTTTAGATTTACACAGGAGGTCTGCTTCTAGAATTATTGCTTTCGATCTGACATTCGCAGTGTTACCTGTATGGGGCAATTGCTGTTTACATATTTGTGTGGGACTGATGGGTGCATTCGCCTTTGCGCGCAAGCATGGGGGATGGTGGTGCTTTAAAAATGTTTTTTTTTTTTTTTTTTTTTACACTGTCTCTTTAAAAAATGTTTGTTTTTTTTATCAACTTTATTGCTATCAGAAGAGATGAACAACATCCTTTGTGATAGCATGTGCAGAGACAGGTACTCTTTACTGAGAGATCTGAGGTCTATTATACCCCCGATCTCTCCTCTGCCCTTAAAAGCATCAGATCAAACCAAGATCAGTTTGATCTGATGCTTTCACAGGCCAGTAATGGCTTGTTCACATACAGTGAAGCCAGAAGTGATGAAATAGTGGCTTCTGGTTTCTTAAGGCATAGAGATGATCGGGGCAATATTCCTTCCACTGACACCAACAATAGGGCACTATACCTCCCACTGATGCCAATGATGGGGCACTATTCCTCCCACTGACACCAATGATGGGGCACTATTCCTTCCACTGACACCAATGATGGGGCACTATTCCTCCCACTGACACAAATGATGGAGCACTATTCCTTCCACTGACACCAATGATGGGGCACTATTCCTCCCACTGACACCAATGATGGGGCACTATTCCTCCCACTGACACCAATGATGGGGCACTATTCCTCCCACTGACACCAATGATGGGGCACTATTCCTCCCACTGACACAAATGATGGAGCACTATTCCTTCCACTGACACCAATGATGGGGCACTATTCCTCCCACTGACACCAATGATGGAGCACTATTCCTCCCCCTGACACCAATGATGGGGCACTATTCCTCCCACTGGCACCAATGATGGGGCACTATTCCTCCCACTGACACCAATGATGGGGCACTATTCCTTCTACTGACACCAACAATTGGGCACTATACTTCCCATTGATGTCAACAATTGGGACATTAATCAAAGTAAAAAAAATGTGAGTTCAGTCAAAGAACAATCCTAACGTAAGCAGCTGAACACTCAAGGTCAATATATAGCAGTCCTTGGATGAGTACATTAAAGAAAAAACAGTGCAGCGCTAAAAACAAAAAATCATAACACTAAAAATACATTAGAATAATATCTGGCAAAGGAGAGCCATATAAATAGTCCCAGTTCATATTATACGTATTGGGAGGACTCGGTGGCGTCATTGCAGCCACCTTCTCTGTCTCGATATGACGTTCGATACACGCTATGGATCCTAGCACTGGGATTGCAGTGCTTTGTTTGTGAGTAACAATTCAACATAAATAAAAGATGCTTTTAGTCAATCAGAGAGCACTATGTATGTTTTATTGATTTTACATGGTCACCACGTTCCTATCTACTGTCTATGAGAGTGTCATCCTGCTGCTGCTGTGAAAGGGGCTGGATTTCGATCCTTGGAGCTCTTAGAGGCATTTTCTCATCCTTGATTACCCTTGTGGGAAATGCTTGATTGACCTATCTGTTAATTCAGAGGTCTACACTGTGAGGTGAGCAGCCTGTATATACAGTGGTGGAGGCACTAATGAGGACGCACGTCATTTGCAATGTTTTCCGAGCACCCTGATCACTAGTGAGTAGAATATCATTACCATTTGGTGTCATCTTTTTACATCATCCTTTGCTCTCATATTATATGAACTGGGACTATTTATATGGCTCTCCTGTGCCAGATATTATTCTAATGTATTTTTAGTGTTATGATTTTTTGTTTTTAGCGCTGCACTGTTTTTTTTCTTTATAAACAATGGGGCATTATTCCATCCACTGACACCAATGATGGGCCCCTATTCCTCCTAATGACTTTGCAAAACTATTCCTTTCACTGACATAGATGGGGCACTATTCCTCAACCTACTAACCACATTTCATATTTTTACTCCTAATAACCACCCAGCATAAGGCATTGTTTCACTGATTGGAAGATTTTCTACTACCACTGGTCAAAGCCACTATTCTTTCCACTGATACCAATGATGGGGCACTATTCCTCCCACCGACATCAACAATGGGGCACTATTCCTCCCAGTGATACCAACAATGGGGAATTATTCCTACCACTGACACCAATGATGGGGCACTATTCCTCCCACCGACATCAACAATGGGGCACTATACCTCCCATTGATACCAACAATGGGGAATTATTCCTCCCACTGACACCAATGATGGGGCACTATTCCTCCCACCGACATCAACAATGGGGCACTATACCTCCCATTGATACCAACAATGGGGAATTATTCCTCCCACTGACACCAATGATGGGGCACTATTCCTCCCACCGACATCAACAATTTGGACACTATTCCTCCCAGTGATACCAACAATGGGGAATTATTCCTCCCACTGACACCAATGATGGGGCACTATTCCTCCCACTGACATCAACAATGGGGCACTATTCCTCCCAGTGATACCAACAATGGGGAATTATTCCTCCCAATGACACCAATGATGGGGCACTATTCCTCCCACTGATACCAATGATTGGTTAATTTTTCCTTCCATTGACACCAATGATGGGGCACTATTCTTTCCATTGACACCAATGATTGGGCACTATTCCTTCTACTGACACCAACAATGGGGTACTATACCTCCCATTGATGTCAACAATGGGGCATTATTCCATCCACTGACATCAGTGATGGGGCACTATTCCTCCTAATGACACTGATGAAACCATTCCTTTCACTGACAAAGATGGGGCACTATTCCTTCTCCTACTAACCACATTTAATATTTTTACTCCCAATAACCACTAAGAATGAGGCATTGTTTCACTGATTGGAAGATTTTCTACTCTCACTGGTCAAAGTCCAGTTCCTTTAAAATCTAAAGGGCAATAAACTGGGCCTTAGTTTAGATAGTTTGGAGACCCTTGGTCTAGGGGAAAGAAAGAGCAATTTTACTTACCTGATCCACCACTCCGCTGGTTTTCAAGTGGTTGATTGTACCTCAGCGTCCTTACGTCCAATTCAGGGCTATGGACCCTGCTGTGATCTTAATGATGTTAGGACCCTAGACCGCTTGAGCATGGGGTAGAATAAGCTGCAGGAAGTAGTGGAGGATTGGGTAAGTAAATCTTCTTCTTTTGTTTTCCTAGAAGTAAAGTGGTTGTAAAGTCAGTTCTTACTCTGTCCCCTCTGACGTCAGCCGGGCAGTCACATGACCACAAATCAGTGATGTGAAATAAGGTATTTAGCTGCAGAATTGTCAGGAACCATAAACCAAGCGGAGACAGAAAATGCAGTTAAAATCACCTTTATTACAATATCAAAAAATAACACAGTTCAGGAACATAGACAAAAACTGAAGCCAGGGTTTAGATGCCAGAGGGGGTAATCAGACGATGCAGGGTCAAGAAGCCAGAAGTCAGCGTAGTAAGGAGCAAAAACAGGAACAGGTATCGGAAGAGAAGTCAGCCAGGCCAAGTCGTACACAGGAACACACTGGAGATCATAGACCACGCAAGGGCACGGAGGAAATGAGCAAAGCTGTTTAACCACTTCAACTCAAATCAAATATCTTCATCAATTTAGCCCAATATGTATTCTGCTACATGTTTTTGGTAGAAAAAAAAAAAAATCCCAATAAGCGTATATTGATTGGTTTAAGCAAAAGTTATAGCGTTCACAAACTATGGGATATTTTTATGGAATTTTTATTTATTTAGTTTTTTTTTTACTAGTAATGTCAGCGATCAGTGACTTATAGTGGGACTGCGATATTGCAGTGGACAAATGGGACACTAAGTGACTTTTTTTGGGGACCAGTGACACCAATACAGTATTCAGTGCTAAAAAAATGCACTGTCACTGCACTAATGACACTGGCAGGGAAGGGGTTAACATCAGGGGTGATCAAAGGGTTAGATGTGTCTCTAGGGAGTGCTCTCTAACTGTAGGGGAGGTGCTTGTACTGTGGAAAGACAGAGATCTGTGTTCCTGCTTAGCAGAAACACAGGATCTGTGTCTTCCCTTGTCACAGAATGGTGATCTGCCTTGTTTACATAGGCAGATTGCCGTTCTGCCTGTGCCTTGAACGATCAGCGGGTCCAGACGGACATTGGTTCTGCGCAGACCCGTTGATTGGCTCCCGCTGTGTCCTATCCCGCAAACCCGGAAGAGGCGATTATGTACAGGTACTTGATTTCGCCTGTAAGAGCTGCCGCCCCACAGTATATGTACGTGGGGCGGTCAGCAAGTGGTTAAATAGCCAAAAGGGCTGGCTGTAGGCTGGACTAATGAGACAGGTAATTGTGACCAGACGAGTCACTGTGGAAACAATGAGTGGCTGGTAATTAACCGACAGCTGAGCAGCCTCTGTGCACTGAAAGAAAAGAGCTGCTCATAAATAGGAGGGGCCCGGCCCTGACGAGAATTTACAAAATGTGCAAAAAACCTGTCGACCAATAATGATATGCCTGATCTGCATGATGATCTTGTAAGTCTTTTTAATCCCATTGTGTTTTATGAATAACCTGTAAATGCTGCACTTAGAGGCGCGTTTAGGTTTTACATAAATAAATAAAAGCTGATCATTTTAAGCACCCCTGT
This sequence comes from Lithobates clamitans, assembly GCA_037952925.1. Lineage (NCBI taxonomy): Eukaryota > Metazoa > Chordata > Amphibia > Anura > Ranidae > Lithobates > Lithobates clamitans. Next base: position 4,312,330 of record JBBGZY010000301.1, on the reverse strand, counting down.
CAGTGGTAAATGGTTTGTCTCATCTCTGTAACAGATACATTCTGCTGGAGAGCTTGTTCTTTTGAAAAACATCACTGACTGGACCAGACTTACTCGCTGGATCACCACATGAAAATAGAAGAAAGAAAGATTATGATTAAAAATGATGGTGTTGGCTGCAGATGATGTTACTTGAGGTCTCTATAGAGCAGCTTGAGGGGGCGTTGGTATGTGCCAATTGTATATTATTATATAAGCAATATATTGTATTTTCTGGCCAATCTGTTGCTGCAGATTTAATCTTGACTGTGTCATTCTTCAGCTACCTATATTATGTAGTTCACAAACAGCTCTTCTGGAACAGCTGTCAAGCGTTCCTCTGAATGTGTATATATATGTATATACAGTGTATATAAAAAGTCTACACACCCCTGTTAAAATGTCAGGTTTCTGTGATGTAAAAAAATGAGACAACGATAAATAATTTCAGAACTTTTTCCACCTTTAGGCTGGGTTCACACTGCTGCGGTGCGGGAACGCAGCGAATTTACTGCGGGTTCCCGCACCGCACCAACTCGCACGGCAGTTCACACTGCCATATGCGAACTGCTGGGGAGTGTCATACAATGTTAATGACACCCCCAGTTCAGCCCGCATATCGCAATGCGAACTGACAATCCGGACACTTTCGGATCGCATAGGTGTGAACACCCATGCGATCCGATTTTGGTCCGAACAAAAAAAAGGGTCCTGTGCGAGTTTGGACCGAATGCGGTGCGATATCAGCCATACTATCTGTATGGCTGATATCGCACAGCACAGACATCGCATGTGATGTGAACAGCAGTGCGCTGCGAATCACATGCGATGTCTGCAACGGCCGCAGTGTGAACCCAGCCTCAATGTGACCTATAAACTGTACAACTCAGTTGAACAACAAACGGAAATCTTTTAGGTGGAGGGAAGTGAAAATAAAAAAAATTTAATATATGGTTGCATAAGTGTGCACACCCTTACACTAATACTTAGTTGAAGCGCCTTCTGATTTTATTACAGCATTCCTGTTGGATTCTGTGTGAATTGGCCCTATTCTTGTGGGATTTCGTGTGAACTGACCCTATTTCTGTGGGATTCCGTGTGAACCGGACCTAAAAGAAACAGGGAGGGTTAGGGTTACAGTTCCTGTTGGATTCCGTGTGAACCGGCACTATTCCTCTTGAATTCCATGTGAACCGGCCCTATTCCTATGGGATTCCGTGTGAACCCATCATATTCCTGTGGGATTCCGTGTGAACTGGCCATATTCCTGTGGGATTCTGTGGAAACCCACCTTATTCCTGTGGGATGTAGTGTGAACCCGTCCTATTCCTGTGGAATTCCATGTGAACTGGCCCTATTCCAGTGGGATTCAGTGTGAACTGGCCCTATTCCTGTGGGATTCCATGTGAACCGAACCTAAAAGAAACAGGGAGGGTTAGGGTTACAATTCCTGTTGGATTCCATGTGAATTGGCCCTATTCTTGTGGGATTTCGTGTGAACTGACTCTATTCTTGTGGGATTCCATGTGAACCGGACCTAAAAGAAACAGGGAGGGTTAGGGTTACAGTTCCTGTTGGATTCCGTGTGAACCGGCACTATTCCTCTTGAATTCCATGTGAACCAGCCCTATTCCTGTGGGATTCCGTGTGAACCACCCTCTTCTTGTGGGATTCCACATGAACTGGGCCTATTCCTGTGGGATTCCGTGTGAACCGGCCCTATTTCTGTGGGATTCCGTGTGAACCGGCCCTATTCCTGTGGGATTCCATGTGAACCGGCCCTATTCCTGTGGGATTCCGTGAGAACCGGCCCTATTCCTGTGGGATTCCGTGTGAACCGGCCCTATTCCTGTGGGATTCCGTGAGAACCGGCCCTATTCCTGTGGGATTCCGCGTGAACCGGGTCTATTCCTGTGGGATTCCGCGTGAACCGGGTCTATTCCTGTGGGATTCCGTGTGAACCGGCCCAATTTCTGTGTGATTCGGTGTGAACCGCTGACAGTTAACTAACCAATATGTGACGTGAACTCTTGTGATAGGTAAACCTAGTTAATCACTCCTAATAAATATCCATCAAAATAAATATAAATATAAAGTGACTAAAGTGCATAAACCAATTGGACGTTACTGGGTGTACTGGAAGCAATAGTCTGCAGGAGTTACGCAGAGGAGGAGCAATGGTCTGCATGGTGATGCAGGAAAAAGACTGTAGCTGTTACACATGCGCATCATTCCTTCAGGCTCAAATTATGTGCTAATCTATGAAATTTCTAAATATGATGGCAAAGTGATCTATTCTATGGGCATCCCATATACCCCTTTCCCCAACCAAGTTGTACCCCCCAATAAACAAAATAAACAAAAACAGCAAATTACTTTTCATTGTCTCTGCAAGTGATATATGGGAGTCCGGCAGCGGGGTGATATGGTGGATGTTTCTTACTAGTGGCAACTACACAGCTACATTTGGAGGTCCCACCAAGATCCGCCTTCACGGTTAACCTGCTGGCCGTCGCCCCTAGCAACCGTTAAAGGCCAAGGGGGGACTTTGCCTGTTTTGCCAAGTTTGGGGGTATGATGACAACTACACCGCTACACCTCTAATGTCTTCTCAAAGGGGTATATATAAAGGAAAAAGAGCACTCTCGTAGTGTAGTAACTTAGAATGAATTCATGAAAATCATAACATCATACAGTGCACTCACATTAAAAAGCTGAGTAATGGTGTATATCAACGAGCTACGAGCTCGTTCCACAATTGGGTCACTTCTGGTATGCCTCCACTCACGCCACTAATTCAAATTAATGGGCTGCAAAACTGCACCGCACGAGAACGCGTGGGAATTGCACAGTAACGTGGCATGTATTCCTGTGGGATTCCGTGTGAACCAGCCCTATTCCTATGGAGTTCTATGTGAATCGGCCCTATTCCTGTGGGATTCCGTGTGAACCAGCCCTATTCCTGTGGGATTCCATGTGGACCCGCCCTATTCCTGTGGGATTCCATGTGAACCCGTCCTATTCCTGTGGGATTCCATGTGAACCGGCCCTATTCCTGTGGGATTCCATGTGGACCCGCCCTATTCCTGTGGGATTCTGTGTAAACCCGACCTATTCCTGTGGGATTCCGTGTGAACCTGCCCTATTTCCGTGGGATTCCGTGTGAACCCGCCCTATTCCTGTGGGATTCCATGTGGACCCGCCCTATTCCTGTGGGATTCCATGTGAACCCATCCTATTCCTGTGGGATTCCATGTGAACCGGCCCTATTCCTGTGGGATTCCGTGTGGACCCGTCCTATTCCTGTGGGATTCCATGTGAACTGGCCCTATTCCTGTGGGATTCCATGTGAACCCTCCCTATTCCTGTGGGATTCCATGTGAACCGGCCCTATTCCTATGGGATTCCATGTGAACCGGCCCTATTCCTGTGGGATTCCGTGTGAACCCGTCCTATTCCTGTGGGATTCCATGTGAACCGGCCCTATTCCTGTGGGATTCCATGTGAACCGGCCCTATTCCTGTGGGATTTCATGTGGACCCGCCCTATTCCTGTGGGATTCCGTGTGAACCCGCCCTATTCCTGTGGGATTCCATGTGAACCCGCCCTATTCCTGTGGGATTCCATGTGGACCCGCCCTATTCCTGTGGGATTCCATGTGAACCCGCCCTATTCCTGTGGGATTCCATGTGACCCGGCCCTATTCCTGTGGGATTCCGTGTGAACCGGGTCTATTCCTGTGGGATTCCATGTGAACCGGCCCTATTCCTGTGGGATTCCATGTGGACCCGCCCTATTCCTGTGGGATTCTGTGTAAACCCGACCTATTCCTGTGGGATTCCGTGTGAACCTGCCCTATTTCCGTGGGATTCCGTGTGAACCCGCCCTATTCCTGTGGGATTCCATGTGGACCCGCCCTATTCCTGTGGGATTCCATGTGAACCCATCCTATTCCTGTGGGATTCCATGTGAACCGGCCCTATTCCTGTGGGATTCCGTGTGGACCCGTCCTATTCCTGTGGGATTCCATGTGAACTGGCCCTATTCCTGTGGGATTCCATGTGAACCCTCCCTATTCCTGTGGGATTCCATGTGAACCGGCCCTATTCCTATGGGATTCCATGTGAACCGGCCCTATTCCTGTGGGATTCCGTGTGAACCCGTCCTATTCCTGTGGGATTCCATGTGAACCGGCCCTATTCCTGTGGGATTCCATGTGAACCGGCCCTATTCCTGTGGGATTTCATGTGGACCCGCCCTATTCCTGTGGGATTCCGTGTGAACCCGCCCTATTCCTGTGGGATTCCATGTGAACCCGCCCTATTCCTGTGGGATTCCATGTGGACCCGCCCTATTCCTGTGGGATTCCATGTGAACCCGCCCTATTCCTGTGGGATTCCATGTGACCCGGCCCTATTCCTGTGGGATTCCGTGTGAGCCATTCCTATTCCTGTGGGATTCTGTGTGAACCCACATTATTCGTGTGGAATTCCATGTGAGCCGTTCCTATTCCTGTGGGATTCCGTGTGAACTGTCCCTATTTCTGTGGGATTCTGTGTAGTCCGGCCCTATTTATGTGGGTTTCCATGTGAACCGCCCTATTCCTGTGGGATTCCATGTGAACCGTCCTTATTCCTATAGGATTCTGCGTGGGATTCTGTGTGAACCGGCCCTAAAAGAAACATCGAGAATTACTGGGGTACAAGAATGAAATCCTCTTCAATCAGTTCATCAGACACCGGCATCCTATAGCTATTCCAAATCGTTTCTAATGTAGTACTGTTAACCTTTTCAAAACCTGCTTTGTGACATTCCCAGGTGGGAAATAACACGAAGCTGAAATCAAACGAACATAATGACCAGCCCTAATTATTCTTGTAAAGTTTTTACAATGTTGAGAGCTGTCAATGAACTGCACTGTACAAGCTAAATTGTTTTGCTGTGCTGGAGCAATCATAGGGCTCCAACCTAGTCCACATCCGAGCAACTGGAAAAAAAATCATAATGTCAGTTTGCTCATGAGCATATTCAGAGATTCTTAGAACAGGCGATGGCGAAATACATATATTAAATGCATTTAGGGATAATTCTCAGGTTGCTCAACTTAACTGCCTTTAAACACAGCAGGATATAAATATGGAACGATAAATTGCTGCCAACATATGAAGAAAGAATACATTTGACTGGGAACTTAGATTCACCTTTATTATTCATGCATGCATTGTGTTACATGTCTGTCTCTGTATTACCCACTTTCATATTTACAGCAGCATTGATTTCAATGTTATCTGTCTTCCTGTTCATCCTGTTCAACCTTTTCATTTATATATTAATAGTTAGATTTCGTATAATATGTCCTGTTTATTGGTATCTGCAAAAAAAAAAAAGGGAAGAAAAACATCATGAAAAATTTCACTTTTATATAATATGGCACATATTAAATGCTATAATCTGAAAATAGGATAATCATATAATGGGAGCTATTAAAAAAAACTATTATTCTTCCATTTTGAAGCTTATTTTTGACTATTACTTTGACACCCACGTAATAAGGCAGTGAACAAGGCTGGTAACAGCTGTGAAAATAAAGAGGGCATGTGAATTCATAGGAAGCATATTCTTGAAGTTAGCTGAACTGACATAATGCAATACTGTCTGCTGTACGTTAATCTGCATCTTTCTGCTTAAAAGGATCTAACAATCTTAAATGTTCAATCAATATGAATAAGCAATTGGATGGGGATAATATATATCACAATGTTCTCATAAATTATATATATATATATATATATATATATATATATATATATATATATATATATATATATTTATCATTTATTAAAAAAAAAAAAAAAAAAATTATATATATATATATATATATATATATATATATATATATATATATATATATTTATTTATCATTTATTTAAAAAAAAATATATATATATATATATATATATATATATATATATATATATATATATATATATTTATCATTTATTTTATATATATATATATATATACACACACGCATATTTTACAGGACTTTTTAAGTGTCACACTTCTTACTTAAAAATCCAATTATAGAAGATCTCAGTGTTTATTGCACATTTATAAAGCATTATTGTATAAAACATATACAGAAAAAAAAACAAAAAACTAATATAATGTAGTGTTAGATATATTTTTTTTTCACTCTGTGTTTGTGTGAGCATTATGGGCACCTGAAATCTTCCTTGTTCTTACCTACATGAAGCATAGCTAAATACTTTACGTAGAATATATGATAAACATTGGGTAACTGGGACTTTTTAGGCACCCATATCTACACAGTAAAGTAAACAATATATTATGTTAAAAAAAAAAAATTAAAAAAATTTAAATTTAAAAAAGTAAAAAACATAGATTAAATACTTTTTAAAAACTCTTGTCCACCTCATTATATGCAAGATGTATATAGCAATAGCGTCCGTCTGATTTTTTCAAGCAGATATTCAAACCCAACACATTTCAAAAAGATCTTTAGCAGATCCTTATCATCTCTATATAACTGTTTTGCTTTGTGTCTTTTAAGGTCATTTGTGGTAAAGCAAGGAAGCATTAAAAACCTCTGTAGTGTATAATTGTAACATAAAGAAATAATTGCGGACGTCTGCAGCTGTCCGGAGACTCACTCACTACAAAAGACTCACTCACCTGGAGCGGCTTTTCTTGTTTCAGTGTATAATTGTATTTTACTACACAAAATGCTGTGCTCACACAAACGATGTACAATTTTAAGGAAAACAATACACAATATACAAAGTATCACAAAATATGCATCCAATATACATGTGCACAAGCTATCTATCCTTTGTAGCAAATGAGAATGGGCAATGTATGTGATAAGTATAAACTAAACAGTAACTTAACTTGTATAGGTAGAAGAGGAAATATGGGAGTTTTAGGGTGCCAAGAAATTACATCATCAAATACATAAAAAACATAAATGTATTTATACAAAATGTATAAAACATCACAGTATCATCATACAATAACCATAAAATGAGTAACCAGCAGTGACTTCTTGCTCTACATAATTCACCATGCAATGGCTTCCTCAGGAGACTTCCAACAAACACTGGATAGCATGGTAACTATAGGTAAAAAACAGTATATTAAAATCAATATTTTCAGTGCGCATGCGCGAGGACTCCAAGATGGCCGCGTAAGCCGGGAGCTCCTCACTACCCCAGCCAACCAGCCGCCCTAGCGCCATTTTGGAAGCTGCTGACAGCCTGCACACAGCAATTTTGGCTAGGGGAACACAGTGGTTCCCCACCCATGCCATCCACAGCAGTCAAGAAGGACCTGGGACCCCGTTTTGAGGCTGAGAAGCATCAGGCCGAATCCAAGACGGCGGCCGCGCCTCAGACACAAACAGCGCCTCAGACACAGGCAGCATCAGGGGGGACACAAGAACCCAGGCAAGTGATCGCTCCTGCTTCTCTCCCATATCCTACCACTGCAGTCTCCTATGCTCATCCCACCACATCCCCCTCAGGCCACAACTCGGCTTTCCTCATTGAGAGCCCCCTGGCAGCCCCCTTGCTATCTCCTCTGGGACACTCTCCTCTTCCTCAGCATAATATTGAATACATGGGAAGCACAGGCACAGACATGCCCCAGAATGCGGGAGATCTTTTCCTCAAACTATCTGACTTACTGGAAAGGGGCCTAGCTAATACAGCTCACAAAATAACAAATGACATTCGATCTGACTTCCAGAATCTGGGCACCAGCATTGAAGCGATTGAACAAAAACTGGACTATACAGTATCCAGAACCAATCAAAATTCTGATCACTTACAGATCGTACAGGAACAGTTGGATGCAGCAGCCTTAAGTAGGATCGACGATTTGGAAAACAGATCGAGAAGGGAGAACTTCAGGGTCAGAGGCATCCCAGAATCGCGCACGGATGTACCCACAGCAGTACAAGAATTAATTAAATCCCTTATCCCTGATATATCTAAACACTACCTGGAATTAGACAGAGCCCACAGATCTCTGGGTCCCCCCAGGAAAGATGGGTCTCCCAGGGACATCGTGGTGAAGCCGCATCACTACGGAGTGAAAGAGAACATCATGAAGCTCTCTCGCCAGCAACCACACATATCATTCCAAGGACACGATGTTCAAATATTTGCTGACATATCGCCTACGACGATCCAAAAACGTAGAGCCCTTAAACCTCTACTTCTAATCCTGACACAAAAAGAGATAAAATACTGGTGGGCTTTCCCATTTGCTTTAAAATTCACCTACAAAGGCAAGACACACTCCTTCACCAACCTACCCGAAGGAGAGCGGATTCTCCTTTCGCTGAAGCTTATTTCCCAAGAATTAGAGATGGACACATCAAACATGCAACCCGGATCTTTTAAGAGACAGACACCAACCAGTCCAGTCTCCCCTTTGTGGAAAACCACAAAGAGTAGACGAACAAGAGAACCAATGCCCTCCTGAATGATCTGGTCGCACCCGGACAGTACCCGGACACTTTACCCAGGAAACTTTCCAAATCCTCATCCACCCTAACAGACCATCTTGAACTAATTAGGATCAGGATGCACGATCTCTGAACTCATCAGGGACACTGAACTCCCACGTCCAGATGGACTTTTACAGGTCTCGATACAACTGACCGATCAGTCACCCCACACCTAGGAAAAGATCCGCTGTGCCATGCGACCACTCTCAATGGGGCATCTGTCCCTTCTCAAGCGATTCGCTAACACTCGGATCCCACCCCTTCCCATAGAGGGCGCCTAGATTTCCTACAATCAACATTGCAACGTACACTGAAGAACAAGATGTTGGGACTTTCCACCTGCGGGTCCGCCTTTCCACCGGATGGGGTTCTGGTGGTCCAGGGGACAGACACGACGACTCACGAGCCTAATAGAAATGGACAGCTCCTACTAGGGTCTTTTTCAGCCCCTACAACTACCTCCCCTATAGAACTCATCCCTTCCCCCCTTCCCCCTCCTCCCCCCCTTTTTTTTTTTTTCTCTCCACCCTCCCTCCCCCCGTACCCTTAACACATCCCCCCAAGGCGTCTTTGGCCTTCAGCAGGACTTTATATTTGTTTTATTTTTTAATAAGCCGGCTGGCTTTGTTACACTTGAATTGAAATGCTTTATTGTTGAAATGGTTGTCCTCACTAGGTTATGTTAACTACATTCTTTAGGATTACCAATAGGGTTGGCTCTGACTGGGGTAGCAGTCATGCGCCTCCACCCGTCTAACGACAATGGAACATCCATGGTCGGGAGATGGACTGATAACCTCTTCGGAGGGCTATCTTTATTTGTTTTTGGGCGACATGGAGGGGATCTTTACACCCCCTCGATGCCACCGGTTCCTCTTGGGACTATTCTCACGAGAACACTTGCATTTAATCTCTTTCTCTTTCTTTTTTTCTTCTGTCCTTTTTTCTAACCCTTTCTTTTGTTTGTGCCAGTCCACAGGATTCTTGATCAGCCCACTATCCTCCAGGCTCCAGGTCCTACCTCGCGATCCGTATGTCTATGCTCCACCGCGCCCCAGAGGAGGTAAGAGATACCGCACCACACACACTTCCCCCAATTAGACGACATGTCTAGTGGCAATTTGGTACATCCTTCCTTTAAATTAGCTTCCCATAATGCCCAGGGACTAAATTCAGCGGTAAAGAGGCGTAAATTATTCCAATCTTACCACGCACAAAAATTGGCGGTAGTCATGATCCAGGAAACTCATTTCCCGCCCAATTATAACCCAACATTTCTACATGCTCAATATCCCACATTCTTTCTAGCGAATGCAGAGGATAAGACCAGAGGTGTTGCGGTAATATTCGCAAAACAGTGTAAATTTAAGCCCGATTTAGTGCACAGAGACCCTGAAGGCAGATTCCTGTTGGTCAAGGGTAAAATAGATGAAAGCCTCTATTCCTTCATCTCGTATTACTCCCCCAATAAGGGCCAAACAAAATTCTTCCAAGCAATGCTACAAATTCTAACTCCATTATTGGAAGGAACGGTAATTTTCGGAGGTGACTCCAACGTGGCCTTTGACCTAGGACTAGACAAATCCAAACCCTTAAAAGCTCAATCGATTCGCCCCACAAAAACAAGCTCCAAGATTGCGAAATTAATATATCAACAAGGCCTAGCCAATATTTGGAGAGAACTCAATCCCACTAAGAGGGATTACACACACTTTTCAAACCCACACAAAACATACTCCAGGATTGACCACATACTCATGTCAGTAGTACATATACCCTATGCGACTAAGGCCTATATAAAGGACACCGCCCTGTCAGATCACGCCATGGTGATCGTAACACTAAGGGGCGGTTCTCACAAACCGCCCTATACCCATTGGAGAATCAAGGACAACATTCTTAAGGACCATATCTCAGTCATAGAGCTTGAGAAGGACATAAAAGATTATTTTCTGCGGAACAATGTGGAGGGAATATCAGCCGAGACTCTATGGGCCGCTCATAAAGCGACCATAAGGGGAAAAATCATTCAAATATCTTCCAGAAAAAAGAAAGAGCAGAAGGCGGAGATAGAGAAACTAGAGAGGGAATTCAAGGCTCTATGCAAGCAACATAAACGAGACCCTACCTCAGTCACCATAGCCCAACTAGACGCAGCTAGAACAGCAATAAATCTGGCCCATACAGTGAGGGCAGAGACACACTTGAAATGGAATAGTGCAAAATTCTATATTCAGCGAGATAAGATGAGTACCCTTCTAGCAAGAAAGCTATCTCCCAAAATCACTAACTTCACCATACCCAATATTAGACTTCAGGATGGCACCTCAACCCTTAACCCCCCAAAAATCCTGCAAGCCTTTCATTCCTTCTACTCTAAATTATATCAGCAAAATGACACAATGTCTGACTCCTCCTTAAAAACTTTCCTAGATAGCATTAACATTCCAACCCTAAGTAAAGATCATAAGGATATCATGGAAGCCCCCTTCACCATGGAAGAAACATTAGAGGTCATTAAAAACTTAAAAGGGAACTCTGCTCCTGGCCCCGATGGTTTCTCCAATCAATACTATAAAACATTCAAGAAATCTTTGGCACCCTTTATCACAAAATTCTTCAATTCCAAAAGAGAAGGGTCACCCCTTGAGTCACAATTAAATTTAGCTTTCATTTCGGTTATCCCCAAGCCCGACAAGGATCCATCTCTAGTCGAGAACTACAGACCGATCTCGTTGATTAACAACGACCTGAAAATACTCACTAAAATCCTGGCTAATAGAATCAACTCCTTCATGAATCAATATATTCATAAAGATCAAGTAGGCTTCATGCCGGGAAGACAAGGCCCGGACCAGGTCAGAAGGGCGGTAGATATAGTATCTCTATTGCAATCGGGATGGGATGGAGGCCCAAAGCAGGAAGGTTTATTGCTGTCTTTGGACCTCCAAAAAGCCTTCGATTCCTTATCTTGGTCCTTCCTATTTGCAGTCCTGGGGAGATGGGGATTTGGGAACAACTTTATAAATACCCTGAAAGCACTGTATTCCACTCCGAGCGCCAAGGTGAAAATGAACGGCTTCTACTCAGATCCCATTCAAATAACCAGGGGAACCAGACAGGGATGTCCCCTCTCTCCAGTGATCTTTGCCTTAGCCATAGAGATCCTGGCAATTGCAATCAGGACTGACCAAAACATCAAAGGGGTTAAATGCGGAGCACACTACCACAAATGCGCCCTATTTGCGGACGACATCCTTTTATTTGTCACTTCCCCTACTATCTCTCTCCCCAATATTTGTAATCTCTTGAGGGCATTTGGATCCTTGTCGGGCTTAAAAGTCAATATGGATAAGTCGCAGGTATTAAATATTTCGCTCTCAGACGCAGAAGTGAATAGGCTCAAGCCTGCTTTCAAATTTAAATGGAGCGAATCCTCAATCCGATATCTAGGAATAAATCTTACCCCTAAGTTTGAGCAACTCTTCCAGGCTAACTTCCCTCCCATGTTCCGCACATTAGAATCTGACATCCAATTTTAATATTTCGTGGCTGGGCAGAATCAATTCTATCAAAATGACACTTTTGCCCAAGCTCCTTTACTTGTTTAGGTCTCTCCCGATAGATATTAGAAAACATCATCTTAAACCCCTACAAGGGAAGATAATAAAATTCGTTTGGGGTAAAAAAGGATATAGAATAGCCCAGAATGTGCTTCTTAGCCCCAAAACCAAAGGGGGCCTGGGTCTTCCAGACCTGTTCAGATACTTCCAAGCGGCAAGGCTGGCCCAACTATCTTTGGTATATTTCAAAGTCGAGAAACCCGATTGGATAGAAATAGAGAGACAAGCTGCTCCGACATATACCCTGGACTACCTGCTCTGGTGTCCCATGAAATTAAGGCCTACCATTTTAGCTCCAACACTGTCTCAATCCTTTAAATTATGGGACTCATTGAAATGCTCCCCAGCTTTAACCTCACCAGCACGCCCTCTGGAGCACATCTTTCATAACCCCCGCTTTGTCCCGGGTCTGGACATCAAGTCATTCAAATGGTGGTTAGACAAGGGGATGTACCGCATAGGCCACTTTCTCTCCCCATCTGGCCCATTGACGCTAAAGCAATGCCTAACTAAACTCAAACTCCCAGGCTCAGAGAGGTTTAGATTCGTTCAGATATCCCATTTTCTTGCCTCCCTAACGAAGGGACAAGAACTCCCTCCGGAATTTACATCTTATGAGCGTTGGTGCGGTCAAGCACTTGACACAAGGGGGGGAATATCTCTCCTTTATGCGTCCCTTGCGGAACCCACCGCAAAATTCTCATACATGGACTCGTGGGAAACGGATCTGCAGGAGACCTGGAGCCTGGAGGAATGGCATCAGAGAGGATCCACAGCCTTTAAAGGTATTCTAAATATAGCATTGATAGAAACTAATATAAAAGTGCTTATGCGATGGTACTTAGTACCCTCCAGACTTGCAACTATGTTTCCTTCTGCCTCCCCATTATGCTTTAGAGGGTGTCAAGCCCAGGGCTCTATGATCCATATCTGGTGGGAGTGTCCGAAAATACGAGGTTTCTGGAACAAAATATTCACATTAATCCGAAAAGTAACGGATCTTCCCATCACTAAATCAGCCCAAGTGGCCTTACTCAATGCTCCACCCCCTAAAACAACTAAACACTCGCGAAAATTTATTTCCTTTATGCTACTAGGAGCTAAGACTACGTTAGCTAAAGCCTGGAAGCAATCCACAGTATCTTTCCAGGCTGCCAAAAGAAAGATATCTTGGATCATGTCACTTGAAAAAATTATCAGCTCTATGACGGACACCTCTAAGTCATTTGAGGCGACTTGGGAGCCCTGGGCTAGACACCTAGGCATTTCCCTTATCACAGGTATTCCATTGTCTCAGCCGAGTTGAATCTTTTATTTTCATAAAAAAAAAAAAAAAAAAAAAAAAAAAAAAGAGTCCTAGGACTGGATACAATCGTTTTTCACATGACGGCAATCTCTTTCATCTTCTTCGTTCTCTTCTTCTTCTCTTCTCCTTCTCTCCCTCTCTTCTGTCTCTCCATATCTTTTTGGTACGTACAACGAAATGATTCCAAGTTAGCAGTGTAACAGTTGTGTTTTACTTTCCGTTTACATACTAGCAGAATCTCTATTGTCACCATCAGATAGTCTTTAACGAGCTCTAGCTCTTAACTCAGAACGGATTTCTGCTTGTTGAAGGGTTTCTGATGGAAAGGTCTTAGGGCCTCATTAAGGGTCTTTTGTCCCCACCTCTCGGGTGATTGTAGGTCCCCGGGGGTGGGGACAGTAGGTTTTCCGGGTAAGCCTCAATGCTCTATCTGTGGTGGACGGAATCCTAACACAGTGAGTTCCCGTTAGGGGTGTTGGGACTCTCCGCCCATACAGTGAACATCAACATTAGTTTTGCCTAACGTACCAAAGGCTACTGTATTCTGTTTTGAACCTATGTTTGCTTGCGTTATTCATGCATAATTATTATCCCATATCTACAAGGGATTCTTCCAATATGCATATGTAACTTATGTTCATCTTTGTATTGCACTGCTCTTTAATAAAGCTTTAAAATCGAAAAAAAAAAAAAAAAATCAATATTTAATAATCGGAACAATATATAAAACACATCAAAAATAGAAATGAAATAAACTTGCAGATACAGTTAGACCAAGAATACCCCCCCGCTGTATCCCCACCTGAACTGTGGAACAAGTCCTATATATGGAGATCGCGACCCTGGTGTCTCAAGGACATTGAAAAAAGCGGAGATATCTGGTGTATGACAGAGAAGGACATACAGGCCCCATAAGGCTGAGGGTTATCTAAAAAAGGGTAATAGATGATGAATTTAGACTGACAAGAATAAAAAAATCAACAAAAGTATCTTTCTGACCATAAAAGATAAATATATTCAAACCTCAGAAAACAGATGTGAGAACCAACTTATGGTACTGGATGGTATCATAGCAGGGGATACTTCCAAATGGTTAGTAGATCTGAGGGTTGATTTTTCCCAGAAGAGAACTTTGAAGTGGTCAAATACCCTAATGGACAGCCAAACAAAACAGAAAAGAGGAGACATTCATATCTAATCTGCTAACTTCCAGTCCTAGTAGTTCCCACCAATGTCTGAGCGTTATTACCTTTGAAACATCAAGTGTCACCCTGCTCCCAACTCAGCCGCTGCTTGTCTACAGAAAAAGGGGAACTTAAAGTAACTTAGCTTGGTTGTTCCTGTTGATGGAGTCTTCTTCCTTTTATCCAGGATCTCTCCAGACTACAACTTTATACTTGGAGTCCTGCCAAAAAAACTACCAGTTTCTTTCTCTCCAGCACATGGCTATTGTTTGAATGAATCAATCTAGTACCCATTTGGGTGCCCATGGGTACCCTGCATATTGACAGTGCCACGTCCTAAATTTAATGCATTGTATTGAAAACTTGGAAAATCATGGACTTTAAAGGTACATTATATATATATATATATATATATATATATATATATATATATATATATATATATATATATAGCTATGTTCAATTTTATTTGTTCCTCCCCCTACTTCCTGCCAACATCCCTTCATGTTGCATGAGCTCCATGAACCAGCCTAACAGGTTAATTAGCTTACGACTAGGGGTAGCCTAGCTTCTAAAAACAAATGTTGTTGCATATATTTATGCTAGAAATATCACAAAAATAGCCATAGCAACACAATAATATACAATGGAAACTATGCGTAAACTGAAGATAGTTATATTATATATATGAACCTGGAGAGATTGTGTGAAAAACTTACTTAGCTATGAGAGTTCTATACTTATCAGCCAAGGACGAATAAAAACAATTCAGCGTAAGGACCTAGAAGACGTTTGGAAGACTCGCAGGGACAGGGACACATGCACATGCAAATGAAGTGGCTGTAGCATAATATATAGTTTAATAGTATCACATACTGTATAACAATGTTGGGAATAGGACAAAACCAAACATAGCATGTGGATGCATACTTGTCAGGGAAATCGTATACATGTTCATGCACAAAGACGTGCATGAAAATGTGCACATGCTCATAATAATTCTCGAATGACAACTAGACGTCCCCTATCTCGCGCGCATACTCATATTAATTCTCGAATGATTTCTAGACGTGCATTAGCATGAGTGCGTGTGAATACTTTGCCCTCACTTGCAAATTTAAAACTACTCCAGAGACCAGAGGATTGCTGAGTGGTTGTCAGCTTCTACTGCCTGTGACCTGATCCTGTGTCTGTTCCTGTGTCTACCCGACCTGTTTGACTCTGCTCGTTTCTGATATCTTGTTGCTAACCCGGATTGTGACCTGACTCTGTCTTTTGCCTACCATTCCAGTGCCTCCTCTGTCAACCTGATACCAACCTTAGTTTGTCCCTGACTGTACTCTGGATCCAATTCCATACCTTTGCTGCTTGGCCGGTACTGACTTCTGCCTGCCTGACCATCCGGAATCCTGCATCCGCCTGCTCACCAGCTTTTTGGCTGCTTGCTGTTCTGCACTTATCGTGTACCCGCACCTGTCAGTCCACCAGTCTGCCTGCTGCAAATATTATCTACAGTATATTTATGTGGACCTTTCAGTGTTACATTTTAATAAATGCCTACTCCAGAGGTTTCCAAACTTACTTGGCCTATTGCCCCCCTTTCATCAAAGAAAAAAAACTATGCACCCCCTGGATATCTACCTTCTTTATGCGAACAAACAGAAAGATGCAATGACAAATTTGTGTTCTTTTATGTAGCTAAAGGTCTCCCTGCATCCTAGGGGAAAGATGAAAGTAGATATACTTGACCGATCCTCATCTCCTCTCCACAGAGGACCGATCCCTGTAGCTCCTGCACCCCCACACTCTAGTGGTCTTGAGTACTGACATTATTAAGCCTAGAACAGCATACACAGCCCTGCTCTGGATGTGAGGACGGCAGGAACAGTCCACCGCTGGAT
This sequence comes from Lithobates clamitans, assembly GCA_037952925.1. Lineage (NCBI taxonomy): Eukaryota > Metazoa > Chordata > Amphibia > Anura > Ranidae > Lithobates > Lithobates clamitans. The sequence goes on along the minus strand of JBBGZY010000301.1, from coordinate 4,295,765 downwards.
ACGGTGACCACATTTCCAAACTGCCATTCAGGAAAACCCCCCCCGCGCCCCCCCCCCCCCGGAAGAATGGAGGGGGAGAGCAGGACAGAGGGGGACAACAGCAGGACAGAGGGGGACAGCAGCAGGACGGAGGGGGACACGGAGGGAGAACGGAGGGGGACACCAGAATGGAGAGGGACAGCAGCAGAACAGAGGGGGACACGGAGGAAGAATGGGGGGCGACAGCAGGACGGAGGGGGGACAGCAGCATAACGGAGGGGGACAGCAGCAGAACGAAGGTGGACATGGAGGAAGAACGGAGGGGGACAGCAGCAGAACGGAGGGGGACAGCAGCAGAATGGAGGGGGGGTGGGGGACAGCAGCAGAACTGAGGGGGGTGAGGGGAAAGCAGCAGAACGGAGGGGGGTGGGGGACAGCAGCAGAACGGAGGGGGAGTGTGGGGGACAGCAGCAGAATGGAGGGGGGTGGGGGACAGCAGCAAAACGGGGGGGGGAGTGTTGGGACAGCAGCAGAATGGAGGGGGAGTGTGGGGGGCAGCAGCAGAATGGAGGGGGGTGGGGGGGACAGCAGCAGAATGGAGGGGAGTGTGGGGGACAGCAGCAGAATGGAGGGGGTGGGGGGGACAGCAGCAGAACTGAGGGGGGTGAGGGGAAAGCAGCAGAACGGAGGGGGGTGGGGGACAGCAGCAGAACGGAGGGGGAGTGTGGGGGACAGCAGCAGAATGGAGGGGGGTGGGGGACAGCAGCAAAACGGGGGGGGGGGAGTGTTGGGACAGCAGCAGAATGGAGGGGGAGTGTGGGGGGCAGCAGCAGAATGGAGGGGGGTGGGGGGGACAGCAGCAGAATGGAGGGGAGTGTGGGGGACAGCAGCAGAATGGAGGGGGTGGGGGGACAGCAGCAGAATGGAGGGGAGTGTGGGGGACAGCAGCAGAATGGAGGGGGGTGGGGGGGACAGCAGCAGAATGGAGGGGGAGTGTGGGGGACAGCAGCAGAATGGAGGGGGAGTGTGGGGGACAGCAGCAGAATGGAGGGGGAGTGTGGGGGACAGCACAGCAGCAGAATGGAGGGGAGTGTGGGGGACAGCAGCAGATCTGAGGGGGAGTGTGGGGGGCAGCAGCAGATCTGAGGGGGACTGTGGGGGACAACAGCAGCAGAACTGAGGGGGAGTGTGGGGGGACAGCAGCAGAATGGAGGGAGGTGGGGGGACAGAAGCAGATTGGAGGGGGGTGGGGGGGACAGCAGCAGAATGGAGGGGGGGACAGCAGCAGAATGGAGGGGGGTGGGGGGTACAGCAGCAGGATGGAGGGGAGTGTGGGGGACAGCAGCAGAATGGAGGGGGAGTGTGGGGGACAGCAGCAGAATGGAGGGGGAGTGTGGGGGACAGCAGCAGAATGGAGGGGGAGTGTGGGGGACAGCAGCAGAATTGAGGGGGGTGGGGGGGGACAGCAGCAGAACGGAGGGGGAGTGTGGGGGACAGCAGCAGAATGTAGGGTGGGGTTCGGGGGTACAGCAGCAGAATGGAGGGGAGTGGGGGGGACAGCAGCAGAACGGAGGGGGAGTGTGCACTGCTCACTGTAAGTGTAAAATTACACTAACCTGGAAGTTTGTCTGGCGGCGGCGGGCGGCAAACTCACGGACTTCGTGGGTGGGAGGGAGGGAGGACTCGGAGACTGGACTGGAGAAGTTGAAGTCGGGCAGCTCGGAGTCAGAGTCGGGCTGCGCTGCTGGCAGTGTGCTGCTGCTCTCTGCTGCACCGGCTGCTGGATAGTCGGCGGCCCCGGGACTGGCACTGACTGGGCACAGGGCCACAGGCTAATAAGTGTGGCTGGCTGCCTGGGCCAGGCTTTTGGCTGCTCTCTCTATCTCTCGGAGCGGAGGACAAAGGCGCGCTGCTGAGCTGTAGCCGTAGGTGCGGGTGCCCAGTGCCCACAATGTGCCTGACTGCCCACGTGACGACGTACGGTGTCCGCTGACGTCACTGGTTGCTAGACGCGGGGCGGACGGCCCTAGCCTAGCAACCAGTTAACTGTTAAGCATATGATGATGTGTGTGTTTTACTGTTACACGGTGTATGATTATAAGGGTGGCGGAGTCGGACTGGTGCTGGCGGTGTGTTTTTTTTTTATTCCGGGACACTGTATTGTCCCGGAATGAAGGTGCCCGGGACACGGGACGAAAATCTGAAATAAGGGACAATCCCAGGCAATCCGGGACACGTGGGCACCCTACCGCTGGATCATGATGGAGCACCATTTGTCTGGGGAGTGGAAGTTTGGGTAAGTATAAGGCCCGGTTCACAGGGGTTCACAGGACTTTCAATACGACTTTGCCCTGCGACTTCTCTCAGACTTCCATGTAACTTTCATGTGACTTTAATGAACAGGATCTGACTTTGATCCGACTTTGAGATGAGTGCGACTTGTCCTTTGACCATTAAAAACAATTCCTTTGGTTCTGGTATGAATAAAAACCTCACGCCAAAAACTATTAAAAAAAAATGGCGTGGGGTCCTCCCCAAATCCATACCAGGCCTTTGGCAAAAAAACAAAACAAAACGGCGTGCACCCCCCCCCCCATAAATCCATACCTGACCAGCATGCAGCCTGGCAGGTCAGGAGGGGGGGCGAGTGAGCGTCCCCCCTCCTGAACCATACCAGGCCACATGCCCTCAACATGAGGGGGGATGGGTGCTTTGAGTGGATGGTTCTGCCATGTTAATAGGGACAAGGGCTTCTTTCCCACAACCCTGGGCAGTGGTTATGGGGGCCTGCGGGTGGGGGGCTTATCGGAATCTGGAAGCCCCCTTTAACAAGAGGGCCGCCAGATCCCGCCCCCCATGTGAATGAGTATGAGGTACATAGTACCCATACCCATTCACCCCCAAAAAAACTGTGTAGTGTAATAAGAACATGAGACAGTGTTTGACAAGTCCTTTATTAAAAATGACTGATGTCCCCTGTGGTAGCTCCAACATCAATCACAACGATAATTTTGGTGTGGGGTTTCCCCTCAAATCCATACAGACCCGATGGGCCTGGTATGGATTGGGGAGGGACCACCATGCCTTTTTTTTTTCCTAAGACATTTTGCATTGCTAACATTGCATCTGAGCACAGTTAAGATGCTGATCCGACTTGGATGCGACTTCAATTAAATTAAAAATCGGACCCAATTTGGACCAAAGTAGCGCAGGGACATTTTCAAAAGTTAGACCGATACAAGTCGGACCAGTTAAGACCAGAGGTTTTATAGGGAAACATTGATTCTTACATGTCATGAGACTTGTGCAGACCGATTGTCATACCAGCGTGAACCGGGCCTAAGGCTCCATTCACACTAGCGCGTTTTTTGATGCATGGGAATTTTTTAACATGGGTTCCTATGGAACATGTTCACATCAATGCCTTTTTGTACCTCTGCATTTTTGGAAAGGGTCAGGGACTTTTTTTTCATGCAAAATGCAGCGTTTTGCATGTAATAGAATTCAATGGACAAGCATCAAAAATGCAAGTGCACCGTTTTTGCAGCGTTTTTACAGCGTTTTTGATGCGTTTTTGATGCGTTTTTGCCGTTTTTTTTTTCTAGACTGTAAAAAAAAAACAAAAAAGCAAAACGCGGCAAAAACGCGGCAAAAACGCTACAAAAATGCTGCTCAAAAACGTGGCAAGCATGAAAAAAAAAAACTCCAAAAACGCTCAAAAGCAACATGCATAGGTGTGAATCAAGCCTTAAGGTTTCTCTTCACCTCTGGACAAAACAAGCACTTACCCCTTGCAAATGCGGGTGCAGCCTCACTGCAAGGGATAATTTTTTTTTCTGCCCAGAAGTAGGCTTTCTACCTGTCAGTGCACTTGACCACTGAATTGTTATAACTTGCATTTTCCCTTCCCTTCCCTTCTCTTCCTTTCCCTTCTCTTCCTTTCCCTTCCCTTCCACCACCTCCTTAATGTTATTCAATGTCCCCCAATTGTACTTAAGGTTACTGCTTCCCCCCTGGATCATTCCAGTGCCCCCAAGGGAAGGCATTCGCCACTTTGGGAAACACTGGTCTATATTAATTACCCACCTAATGCTTCTTCAGCACTGGGGAGACTCAAGAGGGATTTTCACCCAATACATTTTTTTTCCTAATCATTTTTTTACATTTTCCTTTGCATTTTAGTTAAATTGTAAGTCAATTAAAGTCAATTACTGCTAATGTTAAGTTACAGTTACATTGCTTGATCTAATTATGTATTGCCTATATCTGAATGTGGATAGAATTATTTTGACAGGAATGTTTTGGTATTGATTGCTACCGCTTAAATTAGTTTATAGGTTCTGCTTGTACCCTTTTAGTGTCTTATATCATGTAAACCAGTGTTTCTCAACTCCAGTCCTCAAGGCGCCCCAACAGGTCATGTTTTCAGGCTTTCCATTATTTTGCACAGGTGATTTGATCAGTTTCACTGCCTTAGTAATTACCACAGCTGTTTCATCGGTGGGAAATCCTGAAAACATGACCTGTTGGGGCGCCTTGAGGACTGGAGTTGAGAAACACTGATGTAAACATCCTTTGTCCCCACTATGTATTCATAATCTATACTGGATCTGTGCCATGTCTTATAAGATATCACATTAACACTAGAAACGCTCATCATACCTCCAAACTTTTTGAGATGGGAATGAGAGACACCTATCAGCAAAAGTATGCAGGCATAGGACACACCCCGGTACACCCTCTTTAAAACAGAATTATACAAAAAAATGATTAGTTAAACCCACAAGTGCTTTTTTACCACTACTATTCCTTTATATTGACTTTTGAAATATACAAATGCAACGATTTCGAAATTTAGAACACTTCTTGAAAGATAAAAAGTGCAAGTGTACAATACCATACCTCCCAACTTTTTGAGATGGGAATGAGGGGCACCTATCAGAAAAAGTATGCAGGCATAGGACACACCCCTTGCCACGCCCTCTTAAAGGAGAATTGTACAAAAAAACAAGATTGGTTAAACCCACCAAGTCCTTTTTTTTACCACTACTATTCCTTTATATTGACTTTTTGCAATTTACAAATCAATTTAGAAATCAGATGAAAGGTTTAGTGCTGGAAAACACTTTTTGATAGATAAAAAGTGCATTTTTCATACAACTATATAGATCAGACGAAAATGAGGGACAAATGAGGAGCAAAGAGGGACAGAGGGACATTGTTCCAAATCAGGGACTGTCCCTCGAAATCAGTTGGGAGTCAAGAAAAAAACGCACGGAACTGCTTCTGGTGTGAACTAGCACTTAGGCTGGATTCACACCTATGCATTTTTAGTGCTTTATGCATTTTGTAGATTTGAACTACAGACTATTTAACATGGTTTCCTATGGAACACGTTCTGTAGTGCAAATCTGCAAAATGCAAAAAACACTAAAACTTCATAGGTGTGAATCCAGCCTAAGTACCAGTTCACACCAGATGCAGTTCCGTGCGCTTTTTTCTGAACTAAAAATGCATGCACAGTGTTTTCCATGTATTCCAATGGCTCTAGTTCACACCAGTGCAGTCAGTTCCAGTCAGTTTCTGCACCGGAAACTGACCTGGAACTGACTGCTTTGGTCTGAACTAGAGCCATTGGAATACATGGAAAACACTGTGCATGCATTTTTATTGCAGAAAAAAAGCGCACGGAACTGCATCTGGTGTGAACTAGTACAAACACATATGTTCTGCTTTAGGCTAGGTTCACACTGCTGCAGTGCGAATTTACCGCGATTTTACCGCGAATTTACCGCGATTTTACCGCGAATTTACCGCGATTTTACCGCGAATTTCAGGAGTTGGATATAGCTGCGATTGATAGTCTAGCCAATGGAATCATAATGTAAAAAAAAAAAGGGTCTTAACTTCCTGTGTACTTCCTGGTTTTTGTGGAGAGTAGTGTGGTGGAATTCGCACATATGTGAACCATCAATGCGATTCAAGAACGATTTACATTGATGTCTATGGAGACTAAATTCGCAACGCAACGCAGTAAACTCGCACAGGACCTTTTTTTCACGCAGGTTATATTCGCAACGCGTCGATGTGAACGGCACTAATGTTAATCTATGTAATTTAAATGACTTGCGAATTTGAGCGATCGCAACGGCTCAAATTCGCAATAGAATTCGCAGCAGTGTGAACCTAGCCTTAGGCTGGATTCACACCTATGCATGTTGCTTTTGAGCGTTTTTGGAGTATTTTTTGTCATGCTTGCCACGTTTTTGAGCAGCGTTTTTGTAGCGTTTTTACAGCGTTTTTGTAGCGTTTTTGCCACGTTTTGCGTTTTTTTTTTTTTTACAGTTTAAAAAAAAAAAAAAAAAAATATTAAAAAAAAAACAACCAAAAAACAAAACAAAAAAAAGCATCAAAAACGCTGTAAAAACGCTGCAAAAACAGTGCACATGCGTTTTTGATGCTGGTCCATTAAATTGTATTACATGCAAAACGCTGCATTTTGCATGAAAAAAAGTCCCTGACCCTTTCCAAAAATGCAGAGGTACAAAAAGGCATTGATGTGAACATGTTCCATAGGAACCTATGTTAAAAAATTCCCATACATTTCTGCAAAATGCATCAAAAAACGCGCTAGTGTGAATGGAGCCTAAGGTCCCTTTCACACTGGGGCGGTGGGGGCGTCAGCGGTAAAACAGCGCTATTTTTAGCGCTGTTTTAGGCTAGGTTCACACTGCTGCAGTGCGAATTTACCGCGATTTTACCGCGAATTTACCGCGATTTTACCGCGAATTTACCGCGATTTTACCGCGAATTTACCGCGATTTTACCGCGAATTTCAGGAGTTGGATATAGCTGCGATTGATAGTCTAGCCAATGGAATCATAATGTAAAAAAAAAAGGGTCTTAACTTCCTGTGTACTTCCTGGTTTTTGTGGAGAGTAGTGTGGTGGAATTCGCACATATGTGAACCATCAATGCGATTCAAGAACGATTTACATTGATGTCTATGGAGACTAAATTCGCAACGCAACGCAGTAAACTCGCACAGGACCTTTTTTTCACGCAGGTTATATTCGCAACGCGTCGATGTGAACGGCACTAATGTTAATCTATGTAATTTAAATGACTTGCGAATTTGAGCGATCGCAACGGCTCAAATTCGCAATAGAATTCGCAGCAGTGTGAACCTAGCCTTAGGCTCGATTCACACCTATGCATGTTGCTTTTGAGCGCTTTTGGAGGGTTTTTTTTCATGCTTGCCACGTTTTTGAGCAGCGTTTTTGCCGCGATTTTGCCGCGATATTGCCGCGATTTGCGTTTTTTTTTACAGTTTTTTTTTTTACAGTCTTAAAAAAAAAAAAAAAAAAAAACGGCAAAAATGCATCAAAAACGCACCAAAAACGCTGCAAAAACGGTGCACTTGCGTTTTTGATGCTTGTCCATTGAATTCTATTACATGCAAAACGCTGCATTTTGCATGAAAAAAAGTCCCTGACCCTTTCCAAAAATGCAGAGAAACAAAAAGGCATTGATGTGAACATGTTCCATAGGAACCCATGTTAAAAAATTCCCGTGCATTTCTGCAAAATGCAAAATGCATCAAAAAACGCGCTAGTGTGAATGGAGCCTTATAAAATTCAATGGACCAGCATCAAAAACGCAAGTGCAGCGTTTTTGACAAATTTTGCGTTTTGCGTTATTTTGGGTTTTTTTTACAGGTTTTTTTACTGTATACAGTCTAAAAAAAAAAAAACGCCCAAAACGCATCAAAAACTCTGTAAAAACGCTGCAAAAACGCTGCACTTGCGTTTTTGATGCTGGTCCATTGAATTCTATTACATGCAAAAAGCTGCATTTTGCATGAGAAAGAGTCTCTGACCTTTTCCAAAAATGCAGAGGTACAAAAAGGCATTGATGTGAACATGTTCCATAGGAACCCATGTTAAAAAATTCCCATGCATTTCTGCAAAATGCATCAAAAAACGCGCTAGTGTGAATGGAGCCTTAATGTGTGCGTAGCTCCCAACTGTACAAAACGGAACTGCTTCTGGTGTGAACTTGCCCTAAAACTAATTGCATGTTTTTTTTTTAATGTATGATTGTTGATACTAAGCCAAAAATACCTATCAAATGAAAATTGCTCATCTCAAGAACAGCAAGGAGCTATAGCAGACCTTGAAAGAGACACAATTCAACATCTATCACAAATGCAGGATGCAGTTTATTCAGTAGATGGTGAAAAGATCCACCAGCTAACGATTTCCTTGTTTATTTAAAAGTGTTAAACCCTCATTGAGTTCTCGATTAGCTTGTGACCTAGCTGCAGAAAAACAACTCCCAGCATAAATGGCTTACAGTCCCTTCCATGGAAAACATAAACTAGTTAGCTAAAAAGGCCTCAAGAGGTGCATCAAGAACCTCGGCTTGCTGGTAAATTGTAAATACATTTGTCTGTTACCATTATAATAGCAATTCTCTGTTTACAATGGAATTTTATGATCAACACCAACTAAATCACACTTTTCTAAGTATAATCCTAAAATCTTTAAGTCTTTAAAATCTTTACGTAAAAAGTGGATGTAAACCCAATGTCATCCTTTCTAAACTACTGCCATAGGGGTTATCTATAAGGATATACAGTACATGCCTCCTGCATGTATCTTTACCTGTCAAATGTCTCCCCTCTGTCTGTTATGAGACCCAAAAAACTGCAGATTCTGTGGGCGGGTCTGTTGTCTGGAGCTCGGTGGGTGGAGTCATGATGTCAGTAGACTCCCCGCCCACCTCTACACTCCCCTTGTCAATATGCATTTTCTCCTGTGTATTTCTTACACTGAACTTCTGCTATGATCTCTAACATCCAATGAAAAGACAGGAAAGTAACCACATGACTTCAGCATGACGAATCATGGTGAGGTGTGGAACAGCCAATCCTTGCAGAGCTGCTGAAGAAAGGAGTGGGATGGGAATTAAAAAAAATACTGCATGTCTTAGGCTTGTGCACTAGATATGTAAATCACCTGTCACTCACAGCAAGGGGGAGGATTTGACAAAGTTTTTCTCTGTTTGTCAAGTTTTATCTCACTGAACAATAAAAGAGGATTGCTCAGAGCTGGATTAACTCTTTGTGGCAAGACTGGGATCAAATGATAGGAAATCTTATACTCTACATTATGACATCAAAAAAAAAAAAAATTCGGGTTTACATCCACTTTAAAGTCTAAATTCACCTTTTTTTAAAAAAAATCCAGCTTATTGTACCAATATACCAATTATGTACCCCTATTGCAGGTACATAAGCAATCTTCTGGTCTCTGGGGCCCCTTTAAATAGGCAAGCGAGCGCAAAGTATTCATCAGGTCTCATGATCTCCACCCGGTCTATGTCAGTACATCATCCTGTGTTGTCTACATGTACTCCCCCCATCATCCACTGCACATCCATAGGAGCCAACTGTCCCGGAGTTTCTGGGACAATCCCACATTTATGTGCTCTATCCTGATAATGCTGTGTCCCCAGCAGTGTCCTCTAAATCACATCATTACCCTATTCGAATTACTGAGCATGGGCAGTAACTCACACAAAGACATTTTTAAGGAGAGTGTGGCTGAGTGAGCAGTTCCCACACAATTAGGGAGTATAATCTGGATGGGACTGCCCACAAGGAGGACCTTATACGGGTGGGCAGTGGGTTAGGATGACCGTGTTCAAGGAACTCGACAAAGATGTTGGCAACTATGCACATCATTGCTTTGGATAGGCTTCCTGATGATGAGGACAGTGGACCATGCCTATTTATTTGTGTTGGCAGGACCGCTTGTAATCTCCACTATGGATTCACGTTGAAAACATAGCAACTGGGAGACGGTTGTCACCTATAACAGGAACAAGGACCTTAATGGCAGGATCACTAAGAATTATTTTAATGAAAATTGCAAATTTAACCACTTCCCGCCTAGACAATGTATATTGGATTTTGGGCCCCTCTGTGTGACTTGGCTGTGAAAAAGTCTCACACATCCGCAAACTCAGGAGGTATAGCACAATGTGCTTTAAGGGTGTAAGGTACATCTGTGCTGTACATGAGAAATAACTTGTATAAATTACTTTGTGAAATACCTTAGAGTGTTTGCTTTCTAAAATGGGCATGACAGATAAATAGTGCATTTTATATACAACTATATGGATCAGACCAAAATGAGGGACACGTGAGGAGCAAAGAGGGACAGAGGGACTTTGTTGGAAATCAGGGACAATCCCTCGAAATCAGGGACAGTTGGGAGCTATGCTGGTGCTCCAGGGCCTCCAACAGTGTGATAGGTAATCAGGAAATTAGATGTGTAATTTATGGTCCTTGAAAGTCCAAAGGTGCTCCTTGTATTTTGAGCCACTCTATGCATCTAGGCTGTGAAAAGGTCTTACACATTTGGTATCCCTATACACAGGAGACATAGTAGAATGTGTTTTGGGTTGTAATTATAAGTATGCCTATTCAAAAAAATAATGCTGCGCTAGTGATAATAAATGTATCCAACCACTTATGCCCCATACACACGGTCGGACATTGACCGGACATTCCGACAACAAAATCCTAGGATTTTTTCCGACAGATGTTGGGTCAAACTTGTCTTGCATACACACGGTCACACAAAGTTGTCGGAAAATCCGATCATTCTGAGGCAGTAGCCAATAGCTTTCATCTCTTTATTTATTCTGAGCATGCGTGGCACTTTGAGCGTCGGATTTGTGAACACACGATCGGAATTTCCGACAACGGATTTTGTTGTCGGAAAATTTTATAGCAAGCTCTCAAACTTTGTGTGTCGGAAAATCCGATGGAAAATGTGTGATGGAGCCTACACACGGTCGGAATTTACGACAACAAGGTCCTATCACACATTTTCCATCGGAAAATCCGACTGTGTGTGCGGGGCATTAGAGTATCAATTCTCCTGTGCAAATATGAGTGTCAACATAATAACATGTGAATATACAATAATATAATACATTCATGTGTATTTCTTCTTGTTACATTTTCATTAATTTAATATTTGATTGCACTCAAGCACGGGATTTATATTATCACAAGAAGAAATACACATGAATGTATTATATTATTGTATATTCACATGTTTTGCACAGGAGAATTGATACACTAAGTGGTTGGATACATTTATTATCACTAGCGCAGCATTATTTGTTTTGAGTTTATTTGCACATTTATGTTGGGAATGTGTTACTTGCTGCTTGCATGTATTATTCAGATTGTATTCTAGTTGCTTGCAAGACTACCTATTATATTTATAAGTATGCCTATGCTGTGTGTGAGAAAGTGACAACATTATTTAATTTCTTCATTTTCCAAAATATTGTGACAAAAAAATGATAACTTCAGAAAACTCCCCATGCCTTTACCTAAATACCTTGGACGTCTACTTTCCAAAAAGGTGTCATTTGGGGGGTATTTATAATGTCCTGGCATTTTAGGGCTTCAAGAAATCAGATAGGCAGTCAGTACATCGGGATTGATTAAAGTGGAGGTTAAGGCAAACTCAGCCACATTCTAAGCCTAATCTATCTAGCCCTGTAAAGAAAAAAAATTGCTATACTTAATTATTCTGAAGCCACTCCGGTTCAGTCTCCAGCCACACCCTCTGTATGTAGGAGAAAGCCGACAATGGCTAGGTAATGCTTGGGAAGTGATGTCACCCAAAGACTTACTACGGGACTTCCGTTGTCAGCTGCCTCTCCTACACGCTGAAGCCACCGTTGACAACTCAGCCTGGGACCGGAGCGACTGCTGTAAATATATATATATATATATATAAATTTTTTCTTAAAGGCTAGATAGATTAGGCTTATGCCCTGTACACACGACCAGACTTTTTGGCAGACTAGGTCCGATGGTCTTCCCGACGGACTTTCGGCGGACTTCCGATGGACTTTCTGAATGAACGGACTTGCCTACACACGACTGGACTTTCTGGTAGATTAGATCTGCCGGTCTTCCCGACGGACTTTGAGTTACGGCTGACTTCCAAATGAACGGACTTGCCCACACACGGACTAAAGTCCGTTCATTTTGAACATGACTCGGGTACGACGGGACTAAAAAAGGAAGTCAATCTCGCCGCGAGATTGACACCTTGTGAGCCTCGTCGCAGAGCATGCCAGGCCCTTAGGTCTGGTATGGACTTTAAGGGGAACCCTCTACGCTGAAAAAATGGCGTGGGGGTCGCCCCAAAATCCATACCAGACCCTTATCAGAGCACGCAGCCTGGCCGGTCAGGAACGGGGGTGGGGACGGGCGAGCACACCCCCTCCTGAACCATACCAGGCCACATGCCCTTAACATGGGGGGTCTGTGCTTTGGGGGAGGGGGCGCCTACCCCAAAGCACCTTGTTCCCATGTTGATGAGGACAAGGGCCTCTTCCCGACAACCCTGGTGGTTGGTTGTCGGGGTCTGCGGGCAGGGGGGCTTATCAGAATCCTTGAGCCCCCTTTAATAAGGGGGCCCCAGATCCCGGCCCCCCACCCTATGTGAATGAGTTTGGGGTACATCGTACCCCTACCCATTCACCTGGGGAAAAAAGTGTCTATAAAAAAACACACTACACAGGTTTTAAAAGTAATTTATTAGGCAGCTCCGGGGGTCTTCTTCCAACTTCGGGGGTCTTCTTCCGACTTCACTGCTCTCTCTGGCCTCTTCTCCCGGTGTCCAGCCTCTTCTCCCGGTGTCCGGCCTCTTTTCCCGGTGTCCGGCCTCTTCTCCCGGTGTCCGGCCTCTTCTCCCGCTCTCCGGTTTTTCTGCTGGGCTCCTCCGCTATCTTCTGCTCTTTTGCCGCTCTTTTGCTAACGGTGGCCCGGTCTTCTGCGTCATCTTGTTCCCTCTTCTCTTCTTCCGATGTTGACACGACGCTCTCTCCCGCTGTAATGCTGTGTGAGCGGTGCGCAATGACTTATATAGGCATGGGGTGTGGTCAACGGGTAATGTCACCCGGTGACCCCGCCCCCTTATGACGTCACAGTCCCAGCATGCCCCGGGAAAAATTTTATAACAGAAATTAAAAGAAAACATGTTTTGTTTGCAACATTTAGTATTTTTCATTTGTACAGCAAAAAGTAAAACACTCAGTGGTAATTAACTGCTTCAGCCCCGGAAGATTTTACCCCCTTCCTGACCAGAGTACTTTTTGCAATTTGGCACTGCGTCGCTTTAACTGACAATTGCGCGGTCGTGCGACGTTGCACCCAAACAAAATTGACGCCCTTTTTTTCCCGCAAATAGAGCTTTCTTTTGGTGGTATTTGATCACCTCTGCGGTTTTTATTTTTTGTGCTATAAACAAGAAAAAAGCGACAATTTTGAAAAGAAAAAGCAATATTTTTCACTTTTTGCTATAATAAATATCCCCCAAAAATATATAAAAAAAACATTTTTTTTCCTCAGTTTAGTCCAATATGTATTCTTCTACATATTTTTGGTAAAAAAAAATTCGCAATATGCATTTATATTGATTGGTTTGTGCAAAAGTTATAGCATCTACAACATAGGGGATAGTTTTATGGCATTTTTATTATTAATTTTTTTTTATTAGTAATCGCGGCGATCTGCGATTTTTATCGTGACTGCGACATTATGGCGGACACATCAGACACTTTTGATTTTGGGACCATTGTCATTTATACAGTGATCAGTGCTATAAAAATGTACGGATTACTGTGTAAATGACACTGGCAGGGAAGGTGTTAAACACTAGGGGGCGATCAAAGGGTTAAGTGTAGGGAGTGATTCTAACTGTGGGGGGGGGTGGGCTACTACTCACAGGACAGCGATCACTGCTCCCGATGACAGGGAACAGTGATCAGTGATGTCATGTCACTAGGCAGAATGGTGAAATGCCTTGTTTACATAGGCATCTCCCCGTTCTACGACTCCGTGACACGATCACCGGGACACCGACGGACATCGAATCCACGGGTCTCGCTAGCCCCGCAGATTAAAGGGGACGTATATGTATGCCCATTTGCCCACCGCTGCCATTGTGCTGACGTATATCGGGGGGTGTGCAGCGGTCAGCAAGTGGTGAAACACTACCAAAAGAAAGGTCTATCTGTCTCAAAAAATGACACACATTTGATTTCAGTACAGTGTTGCATGACTGAGTAATTGTCATTCAAAGTGCGAAAGGGCTGAAAACTTAAACGTGGCCTGGGCAGGGAGGGGGTGAAAGCCCCTGGTATTGAAGGGGTTAAAAAAGATTAAGAAATACTTTTGAAATTTTAGTGATTGGGTTTACATAAACGTTAAAAATGCCAGTAATATAATATAAATCTTTATCCTTGGTCAGTTGTGCGCTGTAAAATGTATTTTCTAATGGCTATAAATCAGTCCTAGCAGGTTGCCAATTAGACAATTGTTTAGAAAAGGTAGGACGTGCCTTTGAATGTTGTCGGTGTTTACACAGGTGCCTTTTTTCCTCATTTCGGATCTATTTGCATTCCCTTCTTGCTTTAAGTGGTAAGGAGATTGACTTTCGCTGCATGTCTACCTTTTTATCCACAAGAATTATATTTTCTTACCTTGTTTTCTTTGCAGTCTTGGTCCCACCGGCTTCAGTAGTCAACAAAAAACAGAAGAGAAATCCAACGTCTTTTTTTATTCCTTTTTAATTTACTGCTATTTTCAGTTTTTTTCCAATGACCATTTAAAAAGCGACTAGAAAAAGAAAGACTGGAAATGAAATTAATTCTATAAGAATGTTTAAAGTTATAGTAAAGGCTCATACTTTTTTTTTAAAATGATAAACATCTCATACTTACCTGCTCTGTGCATTTTTTTTGCACATAGCAACCCTGATCCTCCACTTCTCGTGTCTGCCGCCGACGCTCCTGGCCACTCCCCCTTGCCAAGTGACCCCATTGCAAACCCCATTGCTATGCGGCACTTGTTGTGCATGCTCACTCCCGAGCCACCTCGATGTGTCCATGAGACACACAGAGAAGGGCTCAGCCCTGCCCGCTGATTCCTCCTCACTAGTTGTGTCTCAGCCAATGAGGAGGCAGAGACCCAGAGTTGCCACTGCTGTCATACACATCGCTGGATCGTGATAGAGCTTGGATATGTAATTGGGGGGGGGGGCTGCACATAGAAGGTTTTTGTACCTTCATGCAGAGAATGCATGAAGGTAAAAAGTAGGGCTGCGGAAATTAACGATTAATTGCTCGATTAATCGTTAATTTTTTTGATCGATCAAAATGTTTTTGATCGGTAGGCTGCCTGCCCTGGGGCCGCTTTGGGCCAAGCTGTGGCTGCAGCGCTCCGCTCCCTCCTCCTCCACTATACGTTATACACAGTCTGCGGGCATCTCCCGCTGTGTCTCCGAGCTGAGTGTATTTTGAATTTTGGCAGCGCTGTAAGAAAAGTCCCGCCCTCCTCCTAGATCAGCTCGTGTGATAGACGCAGTGTTCTGTCTATCACACAAGCTGATCTAGGAGGAGAGCGGGACTTTTCTCACAGCGCTGCCAAAGTTTTCACACTCAGCTACGAGACACACAGCGGGAGATGCTGCGATTATGAGCACGGTGAGACTGCATTATGGGCACGGTGAGACTGCATTATGGACACGGGGAGGCTGCGATTATGGGCACAGTGAGGCTGCGATTATGACGTGTGATGTCCTAGCCATGCCCCGCTATGTCCGGCTTCGGCTGTTGCCATAACAACGGTGCTAAATCAGCTAAAAGTAGTTGGATCTCTATGTGCGTTATAATTAATCGAAATTAATCGATTGAAAAAAAAATCGATTAATCAAACATGAAAATTTTAATCAGTAACAGCCCTAGTAAAAAGCCTTTCAAACCACGGTAAAAGTGAACATGCCACTAATCTAACAGTCTAACTAAAGATGAACGCTAGGTTCCAGAATTCGTAGAATGAATCTCCACTTGCTTCCAAGTCCTGCGGTGCTGTATTGTGAACCCTCAGTGCCGGTTCACACTACCGCGACTTGGGATCCGACTTGTCAGACCTCAAGTCGCCCCAAGTCGCTTGACATCTGAAAGTCCATGTAAGTGAATGAGAGCCGTCTATATGTACGCTACTGAAGTCGCTCCGACTTCAGAAAAGGTCCCTGTACTACTTCAAGGCGACTTGTAGGCGACTTGTACCCATTGATTTCAATGGAAGTCGCCTACAAGTCGGATCATGGTCTATAGTGAAGCGACTTCACAGGAAGAGAAGATGGTTTTTTCAAGCAAACCCCTCCCTCCCCCAGAGCTGATTGTTGTTTGATTGGCCACTGGAAAGTTGCCTGTACTGGAGGCGACTTGAAGTCGCCTTGTAAGTCGCCCCAAGTCGCCCCAAGTCGCGCTGTCATGTCGCCCTCAGGTCGTGTCCAGGTCGCCTCGCAAAGTCGCGGCCAGAGTCGTGTTGCCCCTGTGTGAACCAGCGCTCAGCATGGGTGCCCCTCAGAGAATGTTTTCCATTTTCCCATTGAATGCAAAGGGATCTCTGATTGGACAAAGTGGAGAGGCGGGGCAGTGAAGTTACAATCTTCGCCTTGTCCGATCAGAGAACATTTTGCATTCATTGAAAACAAAACGGTTTGCATTGCAGCTTGCAGTCCTTAGATGGGGTGGAGGTGTTAGTTTTGTTTTTTAGGCATTTTCCTTTATTTTTTACCTGGTGATCTGACCAACAGGGTGACAATGCTGACCTACTATACCGTATCTATGGAGAAGCAGTGTTGTCATCCTACAACAGTGATGGCAAGCCTTGGCACCCCAGATGTTTTGGAACTACATTTCCCATGATGCTCCACTACACTGCAGAGTGCATGAGCATCATGGGAAATATAGTTCCAAAACATCTGGGGTGCCAAGGTTCGCCATCACTGTTCTAGAATAAGATTGCATGTCCCATGTGACCACAATGGGTCAATGATATTATGAGCATCACGACACTGCTCCTTGTGTACATGCAGGTTTGGGGTGGGGAATCCCTAGCCTGCAGCTGATTGGCCCGTTCCTGATAGCTTCCTTCAGGGTTTGGAAGGAACCCTGGTTTGGACCTAACCCAAATTCGCCCTTACTGGGGAGATTCGGCATCTCTATTTGTTCTGGTGGCCATTATTACTTAGAAAGTCTCCAAGGAGGACACCTATTCCAGCGACCTGCCTAAGATGTGGATTATCCTCCTTATATACAGATACTCTGTTGTGTTTTCAGGACAAGAAGTAAAGGTAAATCTCCCCAACAGCATACCTCCCTGATTTAGAGGGACTGTCCCTAATTTGGAACAAAGTCCCTCTGTCCCTTTTTCCTCCTCATTTGTCACTCATTTTGGTCTGATATATGTAGTAGTATATAAAATGCACTTTTTATCGTTTAAAAAATGTTTCCCAGTGCTAAACCTTTCATCCAATTTCTAAATTGCTGCATTTGTAAATTTTAAAATCCAGCATAAAGGAATAGTAGGGGTAAAAGAAAAGCATTTGTGGGTTTAACTAATCTTTATTTTTGTAAAATTCTCCTTTAAAGGGGCATGGCAGGGGGTGTGTCCTATGCTTACATACTTTTGATAATAGGTGTCCCTCGTTCCCATCTTAAAAAGTTGGGTGGTATGCAACAGTTATGCCGCATACACACGAGCGGACTTTACGGCAGACTTTGCCCGGCGGATGGGATTTCGTCAGACAATTAGATCGTGTGTGGGCTCCAGCGGACTTTGTTTTCTCAAAAGCTGGACGGACTTAGATTTAAAACATGTTTTAAATCAATCCTTCGAAATCGAGTCCGGTCGAAAAGTCCGCTCGTCTGTATGCTAGTTCGACGGACAAAAAGCCACGCTAGGGCAGCTATTGGCTACTGGCTATGAACTTCCTTGTTTTAGTCCGGTCGTACGTCATCACGTACGAATTCGACGGACTTTGGTGGATTGTGTGTAGCCAAGTCCGTTCATTCAAAAAGTCTGTCGTAAAGTCTGTCGAAAAGTCCGCCGAGCAAAGTCTGCCGTAAAGTCCGACCGTGTGTACGCGGCATTATACATAGACTTTAAAGGCCCCCTACAACTCCTAGGGGACCATATACCATTTGGAACCCCCCCCCCCCATGCAGTTGGTTTTTTTATAACCGCATGAATCAGCCCACAGACACTCAAAGGCCAATTCTAACAACAAATTGCCATGTTGTTGCTACTTATCTTAATATGAAACATCAGGAAGGAGCTTTAGTGCCACAAAGGGTCCCCCTCAATCTCTAAGTGGACCAACCACCTTTTGTGATGTGGGTGTTGGGAAAGACAGCAGTCCTACCGTGACATACTGTAGATGAATGGTCAGGGCCGCTGATAAGGCAGTACTGCCAGCCCTCCTGTACTGGGCCCGGGCCCCATCAGTTCAAAAGGGGGGGACAGGCACCTGCTAAGCAGAAGGGCTGGCTGTAATGTCTTATTGCAGACACCAATCCTCTACTGCCTTCCCCTGCAATGCTTCCAGCTTCTTCGTCGGGCTGCACTGCAGGGGAGTGGTTTTAGTGCATGCACCCCTTCCATCTGCTGTCCGGGCCCCCCAGTGTGCCTCTTTCCTCTGCAGCACTTCCCTCTTCTCCTCTCCTGCCAGCAGCTGCTTCAGGCACACAGGGGGAATTTATTTACCCTTCTGAATGAACACAGTGAGTGATCGCTACCAGTTACTCCCGTGTCCATTCATCACTGAGGCATATTAAACTGTGTTTAGTATGCTTCAGCTTGCGAATGAGCAAGAAGATTCAGAGCGCTTCCAATTCATTCATCTTTGGAACTGAGGCTGCAAAGGAATGGACTGATACATCTATGTCCTGAGTCACTTCCGACTGGGGGGAACCTGTCAGGTAGGCTGTATGGGGCCCCGTGATTTCTAACAGCAGTCCTGTGATGGGTTAGTGTAAAGCTGGCCGTATGTGGAGCAAGTTTCAGCCAGTTCCTGATGGACCAGTGACCCTGCTGGCCTTTTTGCCATCTATAATATATATATATATACAGGTATGTATATATATATATTTTTTTTTTTAAGCCAATTAGAGCCTCAGCCTCTAAACAAGTGTTTAAAAAAAAAAAACCCTTGTTGAAATCCATGCATCCGGGGCCCTGCATGTAGATTAGGGGCCAGGCGCATAGATTGGGGGGCCCCTGCACCCCGTATGCCACTGGACCCCACACCTATTTTTTTTTAATTCAAAGAGCCTGATATAGATGGGGTGGGGAACCCCACGCCCCCCCTTTTCTCTATTGCCGGCAATTCTTGTTTTTACATTATTCTGTCAGTGAAGAATCCAGCTGATGACTCATCGGTTGTTATGCCGCGTACACACGGTCGGACTTTTCGGCTACAAAAGTCCGACGGACGCCGACGGACCAAGTCCGGCGGACAATCCGATCGTGTGTGGGCTTCCCCGGACTTTCAGCGGACTTTTCAAGCCACAAATCTGATGGACTTTAGATTTGGAAATCTTCAAATCTTTACGTCGTAACTCCGCCGGACCAAGAAATCCACTCGTCTGTATGCTAGTCCGATGGACAAAAACCGACGCTAGGGCAGCTATTGGCTACTGGCTATCAACTTCCTTATTCTAGTCCGGTGTACGTCATCACATACGAATCCGTTGGACTTTTGTGTGCTCGTGTGTAGGCAAGTCCGCTCGTTAGAAAGTCTGTTGAAAGTCCGCCAAAAGTCCGTCGAAAGTCTGTCGGATGGGCTGTCGGACTTTTGTAGCTGAAAAGTCCGACCGTGTGTACGCGGCATTAAGGACATGGCGGCAGTGGCGGCCGGTGGTAATTTTTTTTTGGTTGGGTGGCGGCAAACATAACCCCCCCATTCGGTTGGGTGGGTCTGTTGCACGTACGCCATCTATGGTGGGCAACGCTTCTCCTGGGCTTCACCGGCGGCTTCCCTTGCTCGGAGGCGGCAACGGCCGTCCCCAGCTCTCCACAGGCATTGCGGCGGCTTCTGTTTCCTCCCTCCTCCTCCTCGGCGGCCAATCGGGACTCTTCTCTTTTCGGCCAATCAGAAAACGGGTGTCAGACCTGCTTCTGATTGGCCGAATTGAGGATCAGTGTTTCAATAGCCAATATTCATTCGCTATTGTAACACCTGGGTGGGCTCCTGGTGCAATGCTCTGCGCTCCCTGCCCACCCTATTTTGAAGCCTATTAGAGCCTCTGGCTCTAATTAGGTGCTTCAAAAAAACACCTCCGCCACTGTAATTTATGCACCCGGTGACCTGAAAGGGGCCGGACGCATGAATAGGGGGTGGCGGTGTCCTGCAAAATAGTGCGGGTGTCCTGCAAAATAGTGGATAGAGCAAGAGAGTGGCGGCCGTGAATTGAGGGGCGGCGCTCCAGTGCCCCAATGGGGCACTGGAGCCTGCTCCCTAACAACCAGCTGTACAATGCCCAAAACGCACAATGCATAAAAAACGTCAAAACACAATAATGATGCAAAATGCACCGTAGAATGCATCATTTGCAAACTGCATAGATGTGAATCGAGCATAAGAGGCATTCATATCAGCAAAAGAACACCTCTTCATACAGGTACCCCATTAGATCAGAGCCTTAGCTGTCATCTAAAGTAGAACTACTCTTTTCCATAAAAAAACATATTCTGAGAGCCCTTGCACACTGGGGCGGTTTGCAGGCGCTATTGCGCTAATAATAGCGCCTGCAAACCGACCCGAAAGTGCCGCTCCTTGCATTCCAGTGTGAAAGCCCCGAGGGCTTTCACACTGGAGCGATGCGCTGGCAGGACGGTAAAAAAAGTCCTGCCAGCAGCATCTTCGGAGCGGTGAAGGAGCGGTGTGTATACCGCTCCTTTACCGCTCCTGCCCATTGAAATCAATGGGACGGCGCGGCTATACCGCCGGCAAAGCGCCTCTGCAGAGGCGCTTTGCGGTGGTATTTAACCCTTTCTCGGCCGCTAGTGGGGGGTAAAACCGCCCCGCTAGCGGCCGCATACCGACGGTAAAACGCCGCTAATAATAGCGGCGTTTTACCGCCGACGCCGCCCCCCGCCCCAGTGTGCAAGGGCTCTAAGGGTAATTAGAAACAAAGCATAGGCTTTCTGGCAGATTGGTATAATTATAACAACATTTGGTGGGTATTGAAGGTAATGTTCATTAAAGGAGGTTATAATCAGAACTAGGGATGAGCCGAACACCCCCCCGCGCTTCGGTTTGGTTCGCACCAGAACTTGCGAACAGACAAAAAATTTGTGCGAACACCGTTAAAGTCTATGGGATACGAACGTGAAAAATCAAAAGTGTTCATTTTAAAGGCTTATATGCAAGTTATTGCCATAAAAAGTGTTTGGGGACCCGGGTCCTGCCCCAGGGGACATGTATCAATGCAAAAAAAGTTTTTGAAATATTCCTTTAAATATCGTGCCTGGGAGGTTCCCTAAGACCCCTTTCACACTGGGGCGGTTTTCAGGCGCTATTGCGCTAAAAATAGCGCCTGCAAACCGACCTGAAAGTGCTGCTGCTTTGTCTCCAATGTAAAAGCCCCGAGGGCTTTCACACTGGAGCGGTGCGCTGGCAGGACGGGAAAAAAAGTCCTGATAGCAACATCTTTTGAGCGGTGAAGGAGCGGAGTGTATACGGCTCCTTCACCGCTCCTGCCCATTGAAATCAATGGGGCACCGCGGCTATACCACCGGCAAAGCGCCTCTGCAGAGGAGCTTTGCGGTGGTTATTAACCCTTTCTTGGCCGCTAGCGGGGGTAAAACCGCCGCGCTAACGGGTGAATACTGACGGTAAAGGGCCGCTAACAATAGCGGTGCTTTACCAGCGACGCCGCCCGCGCCCAAGGAGTGAAAGGGGCCTTAGTCTGCCTGTAAAGTAGCGCATTTTCCCCATGTTTAGAAAAGTACCGCAGCAAAATACAGCAATGAACTGCGGTCTTGCAGTGCATTATGGGGCGCTCGAATTTGCTGCGAACGCCCCATAAAATTTTCTATTCGGCAAACGGGCGAATACACGATGTTCGAGTTGAACTTACGTTCGACTCGAACTCGAAGCTCATCCCTAATCAGAACATTAATGAGGGGTCATTGTACATAAACTGCGCTTTTTTGTTACAGGCAAAAAGAAGGAATTGTTACTATCTTTGTATATCCAAACCTGGTTTCCAGAATTTCAGCCACAATGGACCAATATCTGTTTTGTTTCATGGAGATGCTTAAATACACAAGATAAACCCTTGATTTCAAGAAATATTATTACTTTTTTTTGCCTGATCTTTACACAGACAGACTTTTATTTATGACTTCAGCCCAGTAATATTGCTTTATTTTATTGCTTAGAATGCTTGCTGTGTTTTCTCAGTTGTTGAATAGTGCGGTAGGCTTCATTCATACAGACATATGTATGTTTTCTACACAGAATGCAGGTTCTTTCTGCCAATGGTAGAAGAAGATCTTATTTAAAATACGCGCCTCAATTATTTGTGTTTAGGAGCGTAAATTAATCGAATGGTTCTATGAGAGTATGCGCACACACTTACATCAGTGCTAATTTTGGCAGCAAATTTTCGTTTTAGTTTCAGTCTTATGCGAGAAAGACTAATGCCGCATACACACGACCGATTTTTCCGTCGGAATGAACTCTGACGGTTTTTTTCGACGGAGTTCCGACAGAGTTCCGCTGAAACACACTATGGAGCTGCTGCATCACTTTCACTTTGAAGCCGGGAGGTGGCTAAACAAAACCCACACAGGCTGATGGCGGCTGCTGCAGCCATTAGCTTTGTTATTAAAGGTTAACTCTTTGGACGTGCTACGTACGTCCAAAGAGCTGAACTGGCTAACAATAAAAACTATAGTTATATTTGACAATCCAATATAAACAGAGAGTGTTGAGAGTGCTACCTGTCTGCTGGCCATCACTTTCCACAACCTCATGGATTCCCTGCATGCTTTGTAACTTCTCTTCTATTTCTAAGGACTACATGTCCCATGGTACCTTGCTGCCCACAAGCAGTGATTCCTGTACTGACTCCGTCTCTTAAAATTCCTCCTCTCAGCACCTCTGTAGTACAGAAGGCAGGCTCTGTGAAATGTGTGACACAGCAGTGCCTATTTACAGGACCTGATGACTACGTGTCACAGAATTCAAAGTACGAAGTAAATGTGCGGGGATCTTCACAGAGTACATTTACAAACATCAAGATTCCTCAGATTAATAGGAGTAGGCTAGAAATAATTAAAACACAATGTGGAAATAATTATGTGATTTTACATTTTGACCATAGATACACTTTAAAAATGAATACACTGAAATTGGATGTTTGACTTCAATAAATATACTGTATTGTAAAAATGTCATTTCTTTTCTAGTTTAAGGAATGATACTAAAGAGTGAAAACAAAGTTGTGACAAAGGATTGGATTTCACGGTCTGCCCTTTGGTGAGCCACCTTGTCACTTGGATACCTGGCAACTGCAATTCAGCCCACACTGATTTATATAATACATCCGAGAGCAAAGTGTGATAATCCGAGCGATCAAAAATCTCGTCTCTAACTGTTGCAATTTAACATCTGATTGACTGGTATGGATTATTGCACTTTGCACATCATGATTCCTATTTTGCATTCTCTTATTATGGTAAATTAAGTCATGACAAAAAGTATGTGGATACCATTGCTGGCCTCGTTCCGAACATGCTAATTGCCTGGTTGTGTCTGGCTTTAGTGCTTTTGAGTTACAGACCGAGAACAAAATATTCTGTAATAAATATCAGAATTTCTTTTCTCTGTATTTCTTCTGAGCCAGTCACTCAAGAATGCGTTGAACAGCCAGGCAACCAATGTTCTCAAAAGAGAAAGTCAGCATTAGAAGCCCAAGGCCTCATGCACACCAAGCTTAAAGAGGATTCCCAGTCTCCTGTAAAAAAAATAAAAGTAAAAGTAAACTAAAGTAAAACTTTTAACCTGTAATGGACCCCCCCACGCAGATATACTGCGGCAGGGCAGCCCTCGAGCACGAAATCATGTACCTGTACGCAGTGGCGGCTGGTGGGTTCTCCTATTTGGGGCGGCGGCAAACATGCACCAACCCCTCCCGCCACCGGGCAGCACGGCACTAACCATACCCGGCACCCGCTGGAACACCCGTGGCACTGATCACCCGCTGTGTGGCAGGGCTGTCCTCCTCCTCTCCTCCAGTGTGGGCAGCGGCGGCTCCAGTGTCCGCACCTTAGGCTTCCTCCACTGTGTGTCTCGTCTTCCGCCAAAGCAATAGGCATCCAATAGGTTTGCCTGGCTCTTTGGCCAATCGTGAAGCAGGTCTCACAGACCTGCCTTCTGATTGGCGGGGAGGAACTGTAGTGTGACCATAGTGAAAATAAATTTGCTATCGTGACACAACAGGGTGGTATTGGGACGCAGTGCTCTGCGCCTCGAGCCCACCCTATTTTGAAGCCTATTAGAGCCTCTGGCTCTAATCAGGTGCTTCAAAATACACACCCCCTGCCTATCCCCGCCATAGTAATTCATGTGTCCGGCGTCCTGAAAGGGGCCTGGCGCATGGATAGGGAGGGCGGCGAAGGTGTTGGGGGGGGGGGCGCCCGTGCGCCCACAATGCACAGTCCGCCACTGCCTGTACGTGATTTCGTACACTGGGTCTGGGGCGCAGCCGCTCCTCCGGCGTCCACCGGGGCACGCCGATCGTTCTCAGGAGAGGCAGAACAGCGGTCTGTCTATGTAAACAAGGCAGACTGCCATTCTGTGAGAGGGTAAGATGGAGATCTTGTGTTTCTGCTAAGCAGGGACACGGATCTCTGTGTTCCCCCAGTCAAAGCACCTCCCCCACACAGTTAGTAAGTACTCCCTAGGAGAACATTTAACCCTTTGATCTCCCCTGATGTTAACCCCTTCCCTGCCAGTGTCATTAGTACAGTGACAGTGCATTTTATTTGGCACTGTATTAGTGCCATTGGTCCCCAAAAAGTGTCAAAAGTGTCAGCTAGAGTCAGAATGTCCACCACAATATCGCAGTCTCGCTATAAGTCACTGGTTGCTGCTATTACTATTTTAATAAAATTAAAATGAATAAAATAATCCCATAGTTTGTAGACGCTATAACTTTTGCGCAAACCAATCAATGTACGCTTATTGGGATGCAGCTCATAACATTCATAATGTAAAAGAATTGTGTACTTCAAGAGCCTAAGTAACTTTGGGGTTTATTTACTAAAGCTGAAAAAACTATATACTATATTACTATACTATACTATACTATACTATACTATAATAAAAAATAAAAAAAAATCAATAAATATATCCCATAGTTTGTAGACGCTATACCTTTTGCTCAAACCACTCAATATACGCCCAATAGTCAGTTAAAGTAACGCAGTGCCGTATCGCAAAAAATGGCCTGGTCATGAAGGGGGAAAAACATTCCGGGGCTGAAGTGGATAATAAACAACCACTCACCTGTCCCATGATCCAGCTGTGTGCTCACACCAGCCTGTTTCACCTGCTGTCTTCTTTCCTCTGCGCCGGCATCTTAACTG
This sequence comes from Lithobates clamitans, assembly GCA_037952925.1. NCBI lineage: Eukaryota > Metazoa > Chordata > Amphibia > Anura > Ranidae > Lithobates > Lithobates clamitans. The sequence goes on along the minus strand of JBBGZY010000301.1, from coordinate 4,270,237 downwards.
AGGGCACCCGGCTGTGACAGCTTGCGGTTTCACAGCTGGGTGCCCACTGCACATGCACAAGCAGCGCTGCGCATGGTGAATGGTCAAGCAGTCTTCTGGGACCTGTCACGTGTTCCAGAAGACTGCAGGGGGGAGGGAGGGTGGAAAACTCCGCTTCCGTTTGCTTAGGTGGTCGGAGCGGAAGTTGGTACCTGTCAAAATGGGGTACCTGCTCCCTCTTTAAAGCAGGTTTCTGCCTAATTTTTTCTTTTAAAAGTCAGCAGCTACAAATACTGCAACTGCTGACTTTTAAAATAAGGACACTTACCTGTCCAGGGCGCCAGCGGTGTCAGCACCTGAAGCCGACCCATCCCTCGGCTCTCGGGTGGAGGCACCGCCATCTTCGGTAAGGCCTTGCGGCTTCACTTCCTGGTTCCCTACTGCGCATGCGCGACTCGAGCTGCACAATCTGCGCTGCGCGATCCCACTGGTCTTCTGGGACATGTGTGTCTCCCAGAAGACAGCGGGGGGGGGGACGGAGAAGGTGCCGGAATACCCGCGGGTGGCTCAGCTATCTATGCCCGGAAGTGGGAGCAAAATACATGTATTAGACAGGTATCTGCTCCCCCCTCCCTCCTGAAAGGTGCCAAATGTGACACCGGAGGGGGGGGGGAGGATCCCGAAAAGCGGATGTTCCATTTTTGGGTGGAACAACGCTTTAAGAATTGGCACTTTTGAGGAGCGGGGGACGAGTCCTTTTGGGTGGAGCTCCGCTTTAACAAACGCCGCTTACACAGGTAAACAGGGTTTATTTTGTGTCTGTAAAAGCAATTCTATGTTAGCACATGTGGCCATGCATATAGACGTTTATATTTGAAGAGGAGCTTTTACAGACGAAAAAAAAAACGCATCAAAGTTATGTTCTTAGAGGAACTTTTGAGCGGAAAAAACACGCATACATGAGAAAAAGTGTATTAATGCGCATAAATGTATTCAAATATCCAGAATAAAGTAATATTCTTGGCCAGTAGAATGCGTTTATGATCAAACACAATACGTGCATACACATTCATACATTTTGTAACATTAAAGGCGTATTTTCTGTTAAATTCTGGCAGAAAAAAATGCTGTTTATTTTCAGAAGCCTGTGTGCACGAGCCATGAATAGTTCCTCAAGGGCCCTTTCACACCTTTTGCCCTGCTAGAAGGCACATCTCTAGCGTAACAAAAGCGCATCAAAATGATTCCCCTTTAAATCCTATGTAACTTTTCACATTTCTGAGCTGCGTTTGTGCAGCGGTTTGAAAATTCCTGCATGCAGCATCTTTAGTGCAAGTTTCATGGGGTGACATGGACTGTCTACTTTACAAAAAGTGGTCATTTGGGGGGTATTTGTACTGTCCTGACATTTTAGGGCCTCAAGAAATGACATAGGCTGTCAGCACATCAGGATTGATCAATCTTCAAATATATTTATATACCATAGTTTGTAGTCCAAAGAAATGTAGTGGAGTACAGTTTGGCCTAAATATATGAAGAATGATTACAGTAAAACCTTGGTTTGAGAGCGTTTTGTAAGACAAGCAAAAATTTTTAATACATTTTGACTTGATAAATGAGCGATGTCTTGATATACAAGTAGCGTCATGTCACAACTGAGTAAAAAAGAGAAAAGAGGCGCCTCTAAGTGTAGCAATATGGTTACATTTAATGAAGGTACAACATTTAGCAACTCACATGGTTGATGATTAAAACAGACACATCTAAGTATGCAGGCATCCGGCGTAAAGCTGTCCACATAGACCATCCCCCACACCGCCATCGACATCATCCCTTCCACGCTGCGCTTCCCGAGCGCTTCAAGCCTCGTTTTCAGATCACTTTACTGCAGGGTAGTCTTCCCGGTCATGATTGCAGCCTGACAGCGGTGAGAGCCGGCGGTGCGGAGGATGGTCTATGTGGACAGCTTCCTCCGGATGCCTACATACTTAGATATGCCTCTTTTAATCATCAACCATGTGAGTTGCTAAATGTTGTACCTTCATTAAATGTAACCATATCACTACACTTAGAGGCGCCTCTCTTCTCTTTTATACTATGTAGCTCCTGCTGGATTTTGCTTCTAATCCCCTTGTGGAGGCTTCCATTTGTGGATGGACATTTTATGGTTACACAACCTGGTCACAACTTTTGCGCAAACCAATCAATATACGCTTATTGCAATTTTTTTTACCAAAAATATGTAGGAGAATACATATCGGCCTAAACTGAGGGGAAAAAAAAATTTAATATATTTTTGGGGGTTATTTATTATAGCAAAAAGTAAAAAATATTGTGTTTTTTTAAAAATTGTTGCTCTTTTTTGTTTATAGCGCAAAAAAATAAAAACCGCAGAGGTGATCAAATACCACCAAAAGAAAGCTCTATTTTTGGGGAAAAAAGGACGTCAATATTGTTTGGGTGCAACGTCGCACGACCGCGCAATTGTCAGTTAAATCGACGCAGTGCCGAATCGCAAAAAGTGCTCTGGTCAGGAAGGGGGTAAAACCTTCCGGTTAAAGTAAGGTAAGTGCGCTGTGCATCTATATGTTGGTGGAAAGGACAACACTCTGTTTACAGGTTTGGTGGAAGAAGATCACATTTTCATTTAAATTTACATTGGACTTTATGAACTTTATGAACTTTTTTGGCACTGATTACTCAATTGGGTTTTATTGTCACTACCCATAACATTTTGGTGTTAATTTCATGTGCACAATTTTTTACCTAATTTATTTGTGATTATATGTCGTATAGTTTGCTGTTTTTCACATCATAATTAGGAGTGCGGTTTCTAATTAATTCTCATTAAAACTTATCAAAGAGTGTATGGCTACCATTAGTTGTGAACAGACTATTTGGAGAATGTAGTCTCTAGGGTAGGTAGACAATACAAATATATGGTAAATATCTATTCTGTCACTACTCATGCCGAAAAAATAATGAGAACATAAGCCACTTTTTAAAAAAAAATCAAAAACGTATTTATTAAGTGTATCTTTTATTTACAATTCCAATCAAATTATCATATTGTTTATTCTTATTCTATACTATATTATACTTTATGGTCAGGGTCGTCTTTAAGGCAGGGCAAAAGGGGCAGCAGTCCTGGGCCCTGTCATTGTTGTGGGGCCCAAAGCAGCTGCCTCATACTTGCCAACTATCCCAGTTTAAATTCCCTTGTCCCTTGAAGTTTTAGTCCTGGGCTGTGTCCCGATATCTCAGTGTGAAGTGCTGGTACTAATGCTGCCCAGCTCTGCCCTATTGTTGTGTACAGATGACTCACTGGCAGACCTTGTGTTTACATGTAAATAACTGGCATTCATAAGTAAATAGCTGCGGGCTGTGGCACTGATATGCAAATGAAGGCGGCATTCATATGTATATCATGCCCCCCTGCAGTGAGGAGATGATGTGCTGTAACCTCTAGCAACCATTCAGTGAGCAGTATTACTGTACATTAATCTCTAGCAACCAACAAGCAGAAATAATTTGCTGTAACCTCTAGCAACTAATCAGTGAGCCATAATGTGTGCTGTAACCTCTAGCAACCAGTCAGTAAGCAGTAATGATATGCTGTAACCGCTGGCAACCAATAGCAATTGCTGCCTGATCTGATACAGTAAACTGATTTTAAGTCTAGCTGCTATTTAGTGTATGTCTCAGAGCAGATGGAGAGTAAAATTGCATGGGGGGGGGGAGAACATTTTTGCCCAGGGTCCAATCAATATTACAGACGGCCATGTCCATGGTTATGACAGAAGTGTCTACATATGTCTATACTAATAAATTCAAAGGCTGCCCTTAAACCCCTTCATGTACCGTACGTCACGTTCGTTCTGTACTTGTTCTCACTTTTGTGTAAAACACAACTATGAAAAAGTTGAAGAACTTTATTCTTTACAAATAATGATGAAAAAAAAAAATGAGCTGCAGGAAGATGTTATAAGCTTTGTTTCATAGAGAGATGCCCTTGATGACATAGACCTCAGTTTACTAATTTGCATGTGTTCATTTAACCGCATTTGTTATTCTATCCAGTGTTACAATTCCCATCAAAACATCCATTTCACTTCCCAAGCAATGCGTAGGTTTGAGATTTTCTTTCTGTTGCATAGAGTACAAAACAACTTAAAAGAGAACCTATCCTTAGCTAACCTTGAATTCACTATATCTAGGCACTGTGTATCATGCCAGCTTGGAGCCACAAAGTTGGGGTGGTGACCCATTTTTACATTTCCTGCCCTATTATCAAAGTGTTACTAAACCCACAACAGTAAAATCAGTCTGTATATGCAGTAAAGCATGCTTGTTATACTCACTGTGGAACCTAAGGGGTTAATCCTCTGCATTGTGTAAAAAGGCTGTTTGATCCTGTCTTCTCCAATTCTCCCCTTCCACAGTCCCCAAACCATCTCCTGATAGAACAGAGCCTTGAGGGCACTCTGCACATGCTCAGTTTGGTGTGTAGTGTTGGAGAGTTTTTTACCTCGGGAAGGTGCATGTGATCATCCCAGGGCCAATCAGCACTGTCCAGACAAGAGGGTCAGGGGTCCTGCAGCATCATAGGACAATCAGAGGAGAATGAAAACTCCTCCTACAAACTTTAACCAGACACTGACAATAGTCACAAGACTGCTATATACTGCTGATTAGGGATGGGCCGAACGGACCCCTGTTCGGTTCACACCAGAACTTTCGAACACCGAATAACGAACCCCATTAAAGTCAATGGGACCCAAATGTCAAAAATCAAAAGTGCCCATTTTGAAGGCTTATTTGCAAGTAATTGGGCATACAATGGTTACAGGGGTCCGGGTTCTGCCCTGGGGGGACATGTATCAATAAAAAAAAAAAAGTTTGTGAAAAACGTCATTTTTAAATGAGCAGTGATTTCTTGATTTTTAAAGTGAAAGCATAAAAATGAAAAATACCTTCCAATATATTTCCTGGGGGGTCCCCTTAGTCTACCTGTAAAGTGGCAGATCTGTACCATGTCTAGAATCTGCTACAGCAATAATTGCATTTATAAAGCCAAAAAAAATGACATTTTCCCTACAAGCTGCCTTTATTTTGCTCAGCAACAGCTGGGGAGCCAGTGTGTATGATGAGGCCACAATGTGGTGCACTGGGAACAAGATTAGAGATTTTTTGGATACATTCTGGTGTCACTTTGACTTTGTATAGAAGTAACGGGTATGTAAAAATTGGTCTTTGGGTGTCGGTGGCGCCTTCCCACCGTAACCCTATAGAGGTACTCTTGATGAAAGCAACAATTGGCCTTGCTGTAAAAATTGCAATGATATGCACCTGTCAAACAGGTGCCGAAAAATTGGTCTTTGGGTGTCGGTGGCGCCTTCCCACCGTAACCCTATAGAGGTACTCTTGATGAAAGCAAGAGTACCATATTCATTAAGATCAAAAACCTTCTGTGTGCAGTAGCCCCCCAGCACCCCTTAATACTTACCCGATCCTCATCTTTCTCCAGCGATGTCTATGAGTTCCTCGGCCATCCGTGACTCTCCTCCTGATTGGCTGAGACACAGCAGTGGTGCCATTGGCTCCCGCTGCTGTCAATCAACCTTGATAATGCCCTGTGGGAGGGCGAAACATTGACGCTATTTCCAGTATCACTGACGTCACTTCCTGTCATTTGGAACGCACGTTTGGATTGCACGCTAGGAACGCACGCTAGGAACGCACACTAGGAACGGCGGTTTCATACGAACAGCTCCATGCTTTATGCTTGTTTTGATCTTATGCTTTGTAAGTACCCATCTTTTGTTTAAATAAACCTTCTTTGATGGCGCTTCACTATTAGTTCCATTTTTTTACTTCTGGGTTCGTTATTTGGGTACGTCTGGCTGAAACTCTTCACCAAGGAACCCTGGATCTGATGACCTGACTTCCTATTCACCATCTCAAAGACATCCATACCAAGCCTTAAGTGACCCACCAGACTGAAAAGCTGGGGGTCGTGTCGATCTGGTGAGTGGGGATACATGAGGGGGTGTTGTGCACCTGAATTTTCTGAAGTACCTTTCTTCCCTCCACTTTGGATAGGAGCACCTTTAGTCACTAGCTTTGGACTTTGTTTTGTTTTATCATTTATAATTTATTCACATTCATTTATTGTGTTTGCGAGCGCTATAGTTATATATTTTTTATGGTTTCCAAGTGATTAGCACTTTGTGTATAGCAGCTGCAATTTTTCTTTTCACTGTTTTTACTGTCACTCCATTAGCGCAAGTATAGATATTTAATAGAATTTTTTTTTTAATCATATTTAGTTAGCCAATCAAGAGAGAGAGGAGGCGGGGCCGAACCGGCGGCTTCATGTCTGAATAGACACAGGGAGCTGTGACTTGGCTCGGGTGCCCCCATAGCAAGCTGTTTGCTGTGGGGGCACCTCGACAGGAGGGAGGGGCCAGGAGAGCCGAAGAGGGACCCGAGAAGAGGAGGATCCGGGCTGCTCTGTGCAAATCCACTGCAACAGACCAGGTAAGTATAACATGTTTGTTATTTTTAGAGAAAAAAAAATAGACTTTACAATCACTTTAAGGACCTTAGACTGTAAGCTCCTCGAGGGCAGGGACTGATGTGAATGTACAATATATATGTAAAGTGCTGTGTAAATTGACGGTGCTATATAAGTAAGTAAATTATACATTTTTAATTCTTGTTAAATACTTGTGCCATTTTAAGATGTTTTCTGACAATGTAAGGGATTGCTATATAAATATGAAGATTTTACGAAGTATTTCTACTTAAAGCGGAGCTCCACCCAAAAGTGGAACTTCCGCTCATCGGATTTCCCCCCCCCCTCTGGTGTTACAATTGGCACCTTTCAGGGGGGTGCAGATACCTGTATAATACAGGAATCTGCACCCACTTCCGGCATAGATATCCACAGAATCTGCGGGTATTTACGCCACTCCCCCCCCCCGCTGTCTGTTGGGAAACACACGGGTCCCAGAGACAGCAGGGACCATCCGTATTGCGCTGCGCGACTTGCACATGCGCAGTAGAGAACCGGGAAGTGAAGCCGCAAGCCTTCACTTCCTGATTCCCTTGCCGAAGATGGAGGCGGCAGCACCCAAAGACCGAGAGATGGTTCGGCCTCGGGTGCCGACATCGCGGGCTCCCTGGACAGGTAAGTGTCCATGTTTTAATAGTCAGCAGCTACAGTATTTGTAGCTACTGACTTTTAAAAAAAAATTTCGGCGGAGCTTCGCTTTAAAGTGGAGTTCCACTCATTAAATTAAGTTTGCATTATTCAGCAGCATTAAAAACAATTAATAACATTTGGAAAAAATTTTTTTTTTTTTTACTTACCTTTTCATATCTGTTGCTAAGGAGTCTCTCGTAATCTGCCTCTTCCTCTCCCTGGCGCCTGATGTCATTTCCCTCGGCGCCCGTGCTCGCTAGTGCTCCTGGGAGATGTCTGTCATCATTTCCCAGGAGTCACTGGGCAGCGCCGAGGGCTTCGTTGCCACAATGGGGGCAGGCACTTCCGACGCCGACGCCCGTTGTGATGGCAACGTCAGAAGCGTACGGCGCTGCGAGCCGTTCATACAGCGCATGTGCGAGAACAGGCGGTGCATGCTGGTCGCTCAGCTGCACCAGAGCCCAGAAGATAGTGCTTGTGGGCTTCACATGCCCTCAAGCAAGATTGTAATAGCCAGAAACAAGGATTAAAATAGATCTTGCCAAATTAAATCGGCGATTGAGCACCGTTTAAACAGAGACACGTGAGTGCTAGTAATAACTTTTTAAATATTAAGTTATTCATCCAAAAAAAATTTTTTTTTTTCACAGTCGGAACTCCGCTTTAAATTTAGAATTTTCTCATAAAAAACCTTCTACCCTATGCTTAACCCATCAACCTGTACATTTTGACGCCAGATTTTAATCATACGTGTAGCAGACACGGCTTACAGAAATGCAAAGTTCTCTTAATCCGTGCTCTCGCCCTGAGGTGTCCAATGCTGGTATTAGATTTGCACCAGCCCAATGAAATAGCAGGAATTAAAGCCTAAGAGTCACAAGTGGAAGATATCCAGACAAATCTGTTAGCTAGAATTACATCATCTGATTGTGGTTGACCTGCTGCTGAGAGTAAGGTGCCTAAGGGGATAACATTTTAATCAGCAAGGCACAAAATTACCCTTATTTCTACCTTTCTACCATAGGGTTGCTATTTTGGGTTTTATAGTTCAAAGCAATTGAAAGCATTTTGCGGAACATTACATATTTTTGTCACTATGGTAACAAGTAATGTAGGTACCTGTTCTCCGTTAAATTAAGTGTGATTTGCCATTATGGGAAATGTGATGCAATTGTGATCTATTTCTTTCGTAGCTGGAAAATAGCATTTTTTTTTTTTTTTTTTTTGTAAAAGCCATTGATTTGGGGAAGTTACAGGATGATATGTTCTTCATAAATTTTCATTGTTGTAACATGATTGTGTCAGGTGTAGACACTTGACCTCATATTTGTCTCAAGGGAGAAGGTGCCTTGCTTGAAATGTTAATTTATGGGGCCAGAAAAGGGACTTTGTTGCATGTAGAATTGGCAGGTTACAAGAGCGGCTGAAAGCAAATTAGGAAATCCAAATAATATTGTATTATCCAGACACTTGCAAAAAACAAAGGGAATAATGAATATTGGAATGAAAAGTCTGTGCATCACAGAACAAAAGCGCCTTCTCTCTTTTGTAATCAAATTGATCTTATAATACAGCAAAATGCCAAAATTCAGTTGGGAACAATTAAGATCAGTGTTTGCTAGGTTAGTGCTAGACTAGAGCAATTAAGATTTTTTTTTTAACTGCAAAAAAAGGGATTTTACGGCTGTTTTCGACAGTACCACATCCCTTGTAATTTGTGCAAAAAGAAAAAATACAACCTAACCAGATGGGACTTTACTGGTACCAGAAATGAACAATTACATATTGTATATGGATAAAACGTTATATTTTATTACAAACATTTTTTTAAAAAACACATAAAACAGATTTTACAGTAACCTGTGCCCTTGGCCATATAACTCTGCCAGCCAAAAAAAGCGCAATAGTGAAACACTGTTAGTATACTTTGCAGGCGTGATATAGGAGGTTGACACGTTTCGCTCATAGCTTCATCAGGACCTTGTCAAAGGTCTCTTGAATGCAAAGGTAAAAATAAAATAAAAGGCCTGGCCAAGAAAAAGACACCGTAAGCAACCTGTAATATGTACAAAGTATAATATTACATTTATGGCATTTTAATCACAATCCATGTGAATTTACGCACTCCTTTAGGCAATGTAGCCTGAGACCATTGTGTCAGAGTAGAATAGGATATTGGGAGGGTAACATATACGAATCAACTGGTATGTTTTTTAATTGAATGGCAGACTCAAACACCTGATTTTTTGAAGGAGAAGTTCAAAAGTTTCATCTCCTCCAAATGTTCACATACTGGGATTGATATACTAAAGGCAAACAGGATTTTTATTTTGCAAGGGATGTTGCACTTTGCCCCAGAGTTTAGTGAATGTTGTGAAGTTTCACACAGAATACCCAATCACATGCACGGAAAACAAAAAAACCTTTTGCTGGCACATGATTGGATGATGTTAAGTCCCTTAGCCTTGTTTCCATGTCCTGTGCACGAACATATAGGAACTGGTGTGCAGAAAAATGGTGCTCTGGACTGATGAGTCAAAATTTTAAATATTTGGCTGTAGCAGGACGCAGTTTGTTGGTGAAGAGCTGGAGAGCGGCACAATAATGAGTGTCTGCAGGCAACAGTGAAGCATGGTGGAGCTTCCTTGCAAGTTTGAGGTTGCATTTCTGCAAACAGAGTTGGATATTTGGTCAGGATCAATGGTGTCCTCAATGCTGAGAAATACTGGCAGATAATTATCCATCATGCCATACCATCAGGAAGGCGTGTGATTGGCCCCAAATGTTTTTATTTTTTTGTGTTTGGCTGACAACACAGAATTTTTGCAGTCTGCATGGTGTCAGCCCTGCCCAGTTGTCTTTTGCTAAACTATTCATACCCTGCCAATGCTGCTCTGGATTCAGGAGCAGTGCAGTAGCATTGCCACCCTATCGCAGGAAGCTGAAGTGGGTGGACTTTACTGGCAGGATCAACAAGTATTTGTGAAAGTTTGTAGGGAGAGTAAGGGGAAACTTTGAGTACAGATACACTGATCGCTAAATGCTGCAGGACATTCTTTTTTATGGGAGGTTAAAAGTCTACTTTAAATATGTTTAGGGCCTCTTCTCCCCTGTATTTGCAAAAGCTATACCCCTGTGTACTGATGCTCTTCCTTCTCATCTTGTAACAGCTTAACCCCTTGTGGACCCTTGTGGACCACCCATCTGCAATGTACTGAGGGCGGGCGACCCGTGCAGGCAAAGCCTACTTCAGGGTTTACAATTGTGATTGTACACAGCGGGAGTCTGTCAGCAGATCCGGGGTCGGGACCTGCTGATCGTCTGTGTCCAATCACAGCCCAGCACCCTATGTTGATAAACAACACAGTGCTCTGTACAGAGGGAACAATCTCTCTCTCTGCAAAGCAGGAATAAGAAGAGATCTTAAGTAAAAAGCAACACACATTACACATTGTTAGGCACACATTTAACCCTTTGATTGCCCTAGATGTTAACCCCTTTCCAGCCAGTGTCATTAGTACAGTATTCATGTGTATTAGTGTCACAGGTGATGTCAGGGTTTGTTAGTCAGTTTTCCACCCCCCCACCATCAGTTAGGGGTTGATTTACTAAAACTAGAAAGTGCAAAATCTCTATGGTAGCCCATCAGTTTTTAAATTCAGCTTGTTCATTTAAGCTTGGACAAGAAAACCTCTAAGCTGATTGGTTTCTATGCAGAGCCGCACCTGATTTTGCACCCTTCAGCTTTAGTAAATCAACCCCTTAGTGTCAGATTGCCTGCCGCATTATAGCGGTCCAATTACAGTATAAGGTGTCATTAGTAGTATAAAAACAAATAATTCAATGTATATTCCATAGTTTGTAGCGCTGTAACTTTCACACAAACCAATCAATATTTGTGTTTTTTTTAATACCAAAGACTTGTAGCAGAATACATTATACAGGCCTAAATTTATGAGGAAAATTTGTTATTTACATTTTTTTTGTTCAATAAACTTTTATTGATTTTTGACAAGAGAGAAAAGATTCATATTGCTACATGGCTTGGCAAAGACAGAGTAGCCAAATGGTGTGTGAATAATATAATCAACTTATAACCAAGATTCAATTAGTATTGTCATTTAAATGTACAAGTATTGGCAATCTATGGAAAAGAGCCTCAGGGTTTGCCCTGATGGCCATTCAGAGTAATCAGAGTGAGAGAAAGAGGGAAAAGAGAAGGTAAGTCTAACAGAAGGGGAATTTGTACCAATTAAGTTTGTTTAGGACTGGAGTGGGATTGGGAAGGGTAATGGAGTGCATACCCGTGCGCCCATGGGGACCACATCTTTTGGAAGTGAATGTATGCTTCTCTAATTGGAGGTGATACAGTGTCATATGCAGTGGGTTTGATTTAATTGAACGCGTTCCCTAGAGATGGGGGAGTCATGGATTTCCAAAGCCTAACAATGGAAAGTCTTGCTGGTAGTAGTATGTGGGTTACTACGCTGCGTAGGGGTGTTGGATTGAATGCTATAGAGAGGTTAAGCAAGGCTAGGCCAGGAGACCTAGGCATAGGGAGTTGGGCAGTGAGAGAGAAGACTGAAGTTTTCTGTCCAAAACTTAGTTAAGAGCAGACAGCTCCATAGGATATGGAGAATGGACCCTTCCTCTCCGCATCCTCTCCAACAAAGAGGTTAGGTGGGGGTTAAACATGGAGATCTTTAGAGGGGTTAGGTACCAGTGTTGTGTGATTTTTTTTTGGGTCAGTTAGCAGAAAGAAGTACAGTGAGTATTATAGTACTGTAAACTGTATCCAGCAGCAATGGTCCGTGGTGACAGTCCTCTGTTCTCCTCTCTTTATCTGGTGTCCCGATCACCTCCAATCACTCCCCGGTTTAAACATCCATATGTATTGAAACAAGAATAAGCCCCATCGCGTGAATCCGAAAAAAACTTTACTTTATTGCAAACAGGTAGATTAAAAAGGAGCTGACAGTGCTCCACTGACTAATACAGAGTCAATGTGTGGGAAGTGCAGCGCGGTGTAGCGTGCGTTCCACCGCCTGCTAGCTAAACCTGGAAGTCAACTAACACAGGGAAAGACGTATGCGTATCACGTGGCCACGCCTTACGCGTTTCGTCATCAAGACGTCATCAGAGGCGTGGCCATCTTGGTACTCCATACGTCTTATATATTCAATGGAGGCGCCTGGAGGCCAATCATGGTGTACAGCTCCATAGGATATGGAGAATGGACCCTTCCTCTCCGCATCCTCTCCAACAAAGAGGTTAGGTGGGGGTTAAACATGGAGATCTTTAGGGGGGTTAGGTACCAGTGTTGTGTGATTTTTTTGGGTCAGTTCCCAGAAAGGAGTACAGTGAGTATTATAGTACTGACTTTAGTGCTTGTTGCTATTGAGATGGTGTGAATTGTGATCCCAAGTTCTTTTCCCATTGATTAATCGGGGTGGACTTCACAAATGACTGTTTTCCCTGAGGAAGAGTGTAAAAGAGTGTAAAAGAGAGAGATTCCTTTTTTGTTGAGTATATAGGACTTAAAGCGGAGTTCCACCCATAAAAAAAAAAATGTCATTGCTGTGCAGCAAATAATATAAGAAATGACATTTGGAGAACATTTTTTTTTTACTTACCTTTTAATCCCTGTTGCTATGTGGTCCCTTCAAATCTTCCCCTTACTCACCGCACCTCCTGACATCACTTCCCTCTGCGCCTCTGCTCACTACTGCTCCTGGGAGATGTGTTTCCTTATTTCCCAGGAGTCAGTGGGCATCGCCGACGGCTAGAATCCCGTTACTTCAAAATCGGAAGTGACACAGGAAAAGGTGGATTTCAGCGCCATTTTTAAAATGTTAGTGTTTTGATTATCTTCGTTTCCGTCACTGCGGGGCGGGCACTTGTGATGGCAACGTGAGAAGTTTACGGTGCTGCGAGCCTGTCGTACTGCGCGTGCGCGAGAATGGGCGGTGCATGCTGGTCACTCAGCTGTAACGTAATCTGGAGAAGGATTTAAATTTTCCCTTATCAAAGAGATCATTAAGGGATCTATGGGAGGTTGTAAGCTTGGGTGGAAGATGTAAATCTGGGATCACTACTCTTAATGCTAATAGGGGTACGTTTAGTGGGACCATGGGGGTTTGCCTCCAGTGGTGGTCTAGAAACTTAGTAAAAAAGAGGGAAAGTGTAAAGTGGGCGTTAAACGGTCAAATCCAGACATATGTATTACAACACAGATATATATATATATATAAAATTTGAAATTTTATTATAAACCACAACAGGTGTACAAAAGAAAATATATATCAAACATATACATAAAAAGGGGAGAGCTAATCCCCAAAAATACAAGACAGTTATACACATACAGTATATATTGCATAAGAGCAAATGATGGCCGACATGTTTTGCGGTTGTAATCTATAGCCGCTTCATCAAGGCTTGGTTACTGTATAGTTTAGTCAGCATCTAAAAAAAAAAAATACACAAAATATACAAAGTGCATACATATATACATTACAATCTATACTAAAAAAAAAAAAAAAGGGGGGCAGAAAGGGGGGACGGGGGAGGAAAGATAAAAACAAAACAATATGGCAAAAATATATCTACCTAGTGGCCATCTGAGGCGTTTGGACTAAGGTGAGACCAAAACGCACAATACATGCCATGCTCAGAGTCCGCATGGACAATACCTCCAGGTAATAAGGCTATTGGGCTCATCCCTGAAAGGATAGATCCTGAAAGCCATAATATAATGACAATACTAATACATATATGTAAATTGCAGGTATCCAGTAGTAGTAAAATATGCCAACCTTGACAGACAGTAGTATTCCGATACTGTGTTGCCAGAAATGATGAAATATAATGCCACACAATGTTCACGAGGATCCAACAGCTGAATCCTATAAAATGAATAGGGCACACATAAACAAAGGCAAAATAAGCATTGTAAAAATGCAGTTAAGGTTCAAAAGCCAGATTTAATCCTATATAACAGAAAGTCAGGCTTACCTGCTGAAACCTCCACCAGGCTAGTGCGTTAGCCCTAATTGCAGGGGTAGAAATGCTGGGGTATGATACCTTTTGGTCCCGTACTATATAGCCATAGCTCCAGGTCATGACCTGGTACTGTTGATTGTTCTAGGGATCAGCCTTGAGTTTTAGGAGGTGACATGAACCAATCTCTCGACTGTGCTAGTATTGTAGACTTTGATGTCTACTAGTCCTGAGCCACCAACCAACCTGTGTTTTATAAGGCTGTTGTGTGCGCTGCGGGGCTCCTTTCCTTGCCATATGTAGGAATTGAGGAGTTTTTGTAGAGAAGAAAGATAGGAGACAGGGACTAGGATTGGGAGAGTCAGTAGCTTGGGGAACACATTTATTTTGAATGCTGCTAGGCCTCCTGCCCAGGAGAATTCAAAACGCGCCAGTAATCAATATCTCGTGAGAGTTGTGATTTGAATATTTACATTTTTTTGATTGGATATATTTTATAGCAGAAAGTAAAAACAATTTTTTTTTTTTTTACATTTTTGGTCTTTTTTTGTTTATTTTATAATTAATTTTTTTTTTTTTAAAAACCCATTGGTGATCAAATACCACCAAAAAAAAGCTCTATTTGTGTGAAAAAATTATATAAATTTCATTTGGGTACAGCCGTGGGTACAGCGCTGCGTGACCACGCTATCAGCACTTAAAGCAGTGCAGTGCCGAATAGCAAAAAAGGGCCTAGTCATGCAAAGGTGCCAGATCTTCCCCTTTTCTGATCTTTGTATGCTTTCCAGTCAGTCAGCTTAATATAGAAGAGCAGTGGGCACAAAAATAAATATTTTGAAAGTTGGGGCCAATCACCGAGCAAGTTAAAAAAAAAAATACCTGCAGCCCTGTACTAGCGCTGTACTTTAAGGCTAGGTTCACATAAAGACCGGTCACTGCTGCTCTCTCTCATTGTGCAGGGTGACTTGTCTTGTCTCCGTACCCTCCTGTGGTTTTCTGCAGACAGCTTGTTGTGGGTGGAGCCTGCTGGGCCCCTCCCACAGCTCCAGAGGAAGGTGAAAAACCCCAACAAAGCATGATCCAATTTGATACACCAGGGGGAAAAATTCCTTCCTGATCCCCCGAGAGGCAATCAGATTTTCCCTGGATCAACTTTACCTATAAAGGTTAGTACCCAGTTATGTTATGTACATTTAGAAAAGAATCCAGGCCTTTTTTAAAGCAATCTACTTAGCTGGCCAGAACCACCTCTGGAGGGAGTCTATTCCACATTTTCACAGCTCTTATGCCCTGTACTCAAGGTCGGATTTTCCGATGGAAAATGTGTGATAGGACCTTGTTGTCGGAAATTCCGACCGTGTGTGGGCTCCATCACACATTTTCCATCGGAATTTCCGACACACAAAGTTTGGGAGCAGGCTATAAAATTTTCCGACAACAAAATCCATTGTCGGAAATTCCGATCGTGTGTACACAAATCCGACGCTCAAAGTGCCACGCATGCTCAGAATAAATTAAGAGACGAAAGCTATTGGCTACTGCCCCGTTTATAGTCCAGACGTACATGTTTTACGTCACCACGGTCAGGACGATCGGATTTTCCGACAACTTTGTGTGACCGTGTGTATGCAAGACAAGTTTGAGCCAACATCCGTTGGAAAAAATCCATGGATTTTGTTGTCGGAATGTCCGATCAATGTCCGACCGTGTGTACAGGGCATTACTGTGAAGAAACCTTTATTTGGAGATGAAATCTTTTTTCCTTTAGACGAAAACAGTGCCCCCTTGTTCTCTGTGATGACCTTAAAGTGAATAACTCAACACCAAGTTCACTTTATGGACCACTTATGTATTTGTACATGGTGATCATATCCCCCCTTAATCTTCTCTTCTCAAGAGAGAATAAATTCAGTTCCTCTAATCTTTCCTCATAGCTGAACTCCTCCATACCTCTTATCAGTTTGGTTGCCTTTCTCTGCATTTTCTCCAGTTCCCTGATATCCTTTTTGAGAACTGGTGCCCAAAACTGAACTGCATATTCCAGATGAGGTCTTACTAATGATTTGTACAGGGGAAAAATGATATCTCTCTCTGGAGTCCATACCTCTCTTCATACAAGAAAGGACTTTGCTCGCTTTGGAAACCGCAGCTTGGCATTGCATGTTATTATACTCATCTTGATCAAGCAATGTAAAGCTCTCTCCTTCCTTAATGGCTCAGAGACAGCAGTGGAAGCCATTGGCTCCTCTTGCTGTTAATCACAGCCAGTGAGGAGGGAGCGGGGGGGGGGGGGGCAGGGGAGGGCAGGGCCAAGCCACGCTCTGTATGTCAATGGCTTGGGAGCAAGTCCGCACGAGTGCCTCCAGAGCAAGCGGCTTGCTATGGGGGGAAAAATACATGATCTGTTGCAGGTGAGCAATTTCTTTATTTGTTTTATTGGATTTATATACATTTTATGTATGCATTTATATAATTATTGGCCATTGGCCTGGGAGGAGTTGAGTACTGCAGCAAGGGTTGCTATTTTTTTTTACTAAAGTGCAGCATCCAAACACGATGGATAAAATATGACCGGAAACCTTTCAATTAAAATTAAAAAAAAATTGTTGCAGGTGAGCAATGTCTCTATTTGTTGTTGTTGTATGTATATACATTTTATGTATGCATTTATATAAATATTGGCCATTGTCCTGAGAGGAGTTGAGTATTGCAGCAAGGGTTCCCTTTTTTTTTTTTTTTTTTACAAAATTGCAGCATCCAAACAGAATGGATAAAATATAACCTGAAACATTTAAATTCATATTTTTTTATAATTCTTCCGTAAATAACTTTTTTTTTTTGTTAAAAAAAGGATATCATCTTTAACATATAAAAAATGTTTCTATTTGTCTTTAATAATTTATCTAAATATAATCTATTAATTTATATATGCATAGGCCATCTCAAAGCCAAAATTGAATGTTGTGTTTTCCTACATATTAGTTGTATCAGGGAAGAAGAGCAAGAAGAAAAAAAAATGGGATGTACAGGTAGACAAGAGCACGTTCCCTAATAAACAGGGAGAAGAAAAGAAGGATGGGAGCACGCTCGTACTTCCATTTACTGTCAGATGTCTCTTTCAATGGCTGATGTTTGAGTAGGTTGTTAAGCAGCCCCTAGAAGCAGGAGCAGCAGGCACTTTGGACTTCTCCATCAATTTGGAATATAAGTGCTACAAATAAAAGCATGAAGAGAGCAAGAATTACGGATATATAGTAAGAGGAGGTAAAGTATGCTGCAGAAAACATTAGAGAGAATTTCTCCATCAAATTGATCATGGGATTGATTATGTACACACTTCAGGTGATACCACTTGTAGGGTTTGCCCTATATGACCCTTGCATCATGGAGATGGAAGGGACTTCATCCTCGGCCTCCCGTAGAAAAATAATTCCTTTAAAATACAGGGAAAGGGAGGGAGACAGAAAATGTTTGAAGATTTTGATGGAACCGGTTTATCAACAACATAAAAAAAAAATACGTAATTTGCACAAAAATAGATCGTAAACTTTTTTGGGCAAAAGAAATTTTTAGAAAGTCAAAATTGACGTAAACTCAATCACTAAAATATCATATAAGCCTCAGAATGTTAAAATTATTTCAGAAAAGTATTTTTTAAATCTGCAGTGCTCATTAAAATCTTAGGCTGGATTCACACCTAGGCATTTTTAGTGCTTTTTGCATTTTGCAGATTTGCACTACAAAACATGTTCCATAGGAAACCATGTTAAATGGACTGTAGTGCAAATCTGCAAAATGCAAAAAGCACTAAAATGCACAGATGTGAATCCAGCCTTAGAGATGCTGCCATTAAAGAGTTACTCCACTTTAGTCGAAGAAAAAAAAAACCCTTTGGGTGATCACTGTACATTAGAAGAATTTTAGGAAGCTTTATTGCAGATTCCTACTTATTTCTGTTCTGAGGGCTGGTTCACACTGGGATTGCACGGGAAAGCAAGCATTCTCCTGCGGTGAATTTTGAAAGCCTATTGATTTGAATGGGCTGAAAAATGTAACGGACCATGCAAAAAGGAGTGCTTGCTCTACCTTTAACCACTTCAATACCTGGCGCTTTCACCTCCTTCCTGCTCACGGCAATTTTCAGCTTTCAGCGCTGTCGCACTTTGAATGACAATTGCGCGGTCATGCACACTGTGCCCAAATTACATTTTTATAATTTTTTTCACACACATAGAGCTTTATTTTGGTGGTATTTAACCACCACTGGGTTTTTTTTAATCTTTTGCTAAATAAAAGAAAAAATGCAGAACATTTTGAAAAAAAAAAACTTGTTTTTCTTCATTTCTGTTATAAAATTTTGCACATAAATAATCTTTCTTCATAAATTCAGGCCAGATTGTATTCTGCTACATTTCTTTGGTGAAAATAACCCATATCAGTGTATATTTTTTAGTCTGTAGGAAAGTTATGAAGAAATTAAAAAAAAAAAAAATTCACATCTTTTTTTTTTACATACTGTCACCAGTACAGTACAGTGTCATCATATAACTGGTGTGACGGTGATTAGGGACACTGACTGGTGACAGTATGCAAAAAAATGTTAATAATTTTTTTATATTTTTTAAAAATGTTTTTCTTTTTTATTACATTTTTTTTTTACGTAATTTTTAACACACTGTGACCAAAGCAATACAGTGTTATCATAGTAAATGTGTACTACTACTCTCCACCAGTGAATTTCACTGGTATAAGCAACCATTTTTACATGGTACAGATGGGCTGTGATTGGCCATGTCTGTACCATGTGATTACTTTGACCAATCACAGCTAGCAACAAAATTGGATGCAATGAATGGCATGATTTAAAGCCATTCATTATTTACAACTGTCATGTGATCTGCTGTGATTGGTCACAGTGATCACATGGTACCGGCAGTGGGTCGGCACACTTATCAGTCATTGGCTGTGTCCGGTGGACACAGCAGGTGACAGGTCACGCTGCAGTGCGCCCCGAGGGGGCCCGTTCCGGAAGGACGTCATATGACGTCCACCCGGAGCGACGTATGTCCCGCCCAGCCACCATTCAACAATAGGCTGGGCAAGAAGTGGTTAAATTGATGCCCGCAAATGAACTGCATTTTCGATCGACGTTTGAGGAGCAGTTAAAAATACATTGGTCCCCGCATGCAGATCACAAGGGCAATGCATTTGAACGCATAGAACGTGCTTTTTCTGCACCGTGTTCTGGTGTAAACTGGCCATAAAGGAATATCTCTTTGTATACTGCCTGCCATCCTTCATACGACCTTATGTCCTGTGCTCAGGATGACCATGACCCGGTCACTGAATATGATTGATCCCTTGGTAGTTCTTTTTTCCTAAGATCCAGGTTTGGACCTCTGACCAGAGACCATATGCACATCAACCTCAAGCGCTGCTCTGGATGCAGTCTGTAACTAGCCCTAAAGGGGTTTATTGGTTTCTATGCAGAAGTGAGCCTGATTTGGCACTCTGGCCACATTGGCCATATTGGGTCAAAGATGCCATGAGCATCTCCACAGTTGCAGGGCAGGGAATCTCCTGCCTGTAGATCATTGGCCCAGCACAGAGAGTTGACTTCAGGGTTCATTCAAACATTGGTTTGGACTGAACCTGGAACCAAACCATAATTGCTATATTAGGTCAATGATGTCACAAGCATCTCCGTCCATTTGTATATGTGCAACTGCAGTGCGGGGAATCCCCTGCCTGCAGCCCATTGGCCTAAGAAAGACTGCTAACTTCTGGTTTTGTCCGAAGATGGGTTCAGAGTGAACCCAGAACCAAACCTCATGGCCATATTAGGTCAATGATGCCATGAGCATCTCCACCCATTTGGGTTTGTACAGCTGCATGGTGGGGAAACCCTGGCCTGCAGCTCATTGGCCCAACAATGACAGACAACTTCGAGGTTCACCCGAACAACATGAGTTCGGACTGAAACCAGAACCAAACCCAGGCTCATCCCTTGTTTTAACTGCATGTTGCCCATCTTATTAGCAGCATATTGATGTATGTATTGCAGATGAGGTGACTGCTAGACTGATCTAATCTCGCAGCATCAAAGAGATATTGGCAGTGTAGACGTAGTTGATTACTATGGGTTACTAGCACACCTAAAGCATTTGCTCTTTTCATTATTATATAAGGACTATGACCTTCTAAATGACCCAGCATAGAGAAAAAAGTGGTTAATAGATTTTAGCCAAAAACCTGCTATAGCACCACTGAAAATTATAATTATAAATAGCACAAATTCTAAAACACATAATTAAATGGAGGAGGAAAGGTATAAAAAGGACTTCAAAATTCATTTAAAAACGCATGGTCCATCAACACAAAAGGGAGTTCATAGCTACAATGACATGCAGGAAGCAGGTGTTTCAACAAAAAGAGGCCAAATCATGTTAATGGAATGAAAATGTAATTGGAAGAGTTAAATCTTAATTCCAGAGATACTGTCAGGTGAGGATTTTACATGGCTCACCTGGAAAATTGAACAGATGTTTCCCCCCCTGCCCCCCATCTATAGATCACAATCAGCTACTTTACATTATAATGTAGTTAAACAAACAACGTTAGTCGGTCCTCCCGGAAAAGTGCCGGGTGGCTGCTGGGGACATCTGTCACTCTGACCTTTGTACCTGAGCACCGTATAAAAGAAGATACACATTTACAGTCCGTTCCTCTTTTGTATTTAATTTGTTTTAATGAGGTGTGTTGTTTTTGATTAATGGTTCTCGAAGCAGACTGATCCAGTGGTCTCAGCAAAATCAAAAATATGTGATAGTCTACTGCCTGAGCCCAGCTGTTCATACATGGTGTCATTTAGGTCTCTTAGCCAGTGATACATTAAATGAGCTCCATGTTCTGATCAACAATTTAAACTCTCAGGTTTGAAAACAGCAATGCACAAGTCATGCTTCTTAATATTTGGATGAATAAACACAATGTTCAGATTTTTTACTTTCAAGTGGAAACCGTGCAGGTCCGCTGAAATTCTCTAATTGATGTTATTAAAAATAAAACCACCATTATGTCTCATAGTCCTTGAACAACGAAGTGAAATTAAATGTTTGCTTATCAAATATCTGTATCAAGGCTTTGTTGAAAAGTTGGGCTCGACTGACGCAGGAGAAATAAAAGAAAATAAAAATGGACTGATAAAAATTGGAGGGAGAAAAAAATGATTAAAAAAAAAAAAGGACGCTACCCTTCCAGTACAGCCTCGGCCTTCTCCAGCACTAGAAGAAATGAGAATAAAATTTTTTATTTATTTGTTTACAGGTAGTAAAAATGTAATTTTTTTTTTGTATAGGTACCTGCTGTGTAAAAATGTATTAACCAAATAGACATATTTTAATGCAATATACCTCTATCCTGTAGACCTAATATCCACGGTTTGGCTCTCCGTGGCCCGCTCTCTTTTAGGTCCTCCGTGGTATTTTTCTTGGATTGGGAGTATAGATATATCCTCATGCCACCACCACAGTGAGAAGCCTGCATTCACCGTCACTCCAGTGACCTCTAAATCAATAAAGGTTAATAAGTGCTTTTGGATAATTGCTTAACCATCCAAATCAATCGCCACCTCTTCATTAGATCTTCCAATTTTGTCCTATATCTCCCATCATCTCTCCAAAGAATGCCACCACAATAAACCAGAAAAAAGTACTATGATGTAGTATGTTATTGCATCAAGTATTAAAAGATAAAAAGATATTGTACTCACTTGTAAAGGTGCCCTGATTCGGCACAAATGTAAACAGCCTTTCCAATTTTAGCAATGCCACATCTCCCTCGGGGGAATGGCAGGCATTCCACCAACCAGAAATTAGGGTCAGACGTTATGTCAGAACTGTGCCATTGTGGTGGCGGCATTTGGTGGTTTATTGGAAGATTACTCACCAGAATACAGAAGATCACACTTTATGGTGTGGGCCTTATCACCATTGTTTATGGACTTTTAATTGATTATTATTACACTTTTTAATGTATGGTATTAAGGTGGATCAGTGGCGTATCCTTTTTTTGTGCATATAGTATTTCACTATAAGGTAAGTAGCTTTATTGTTTTAAGTCACAGATGAACAGGTGCCCTTTTTCATATATTTATATCCTCTGTTGCTTTCTTCTATGTGTGTGGGAATTGAGACGACCATTTAGGGTAACCCACCTCCAATTTAGACATGCAATGTAAGTTACTATTACTATACTTGTCTATGTGATATAGGGCAGCGTATTTTGTTTGTGTTTTATATTAATTTGAATGTCAATTATTGAATATTTTAGAACTTTGGTCCACTTCTTCCTGAAGCGGGCTGGATAGTCTGAGCAATGTATTGATGAATTGCACCTCCACCCCATAAGACGGACCAATGGTTATTAGTAACTTTAAATTCTTTATTTAGCGAAAAACAAGGGTTTGCATATTGTGTACATAGTCATAATCATTGTAGTAAGGCAGCTCAGACACAGCTGAGGAGTCATAACATAGACAAAATTACAGCAACTCGAGGAAGTTCATAATACCTAGCATCTGCAGTAATAACATCATATCAAAAGTCCATAAATACTTCCCAGAGAACGCAAAGGATATCTCAGCAGTAGCAAGACTCCCAAACTAGCTGTCCACAGGAGACCTAACCCCCCTGCCTTTCACAAGGATTTATACATGAGAGAACAAACAAGGAGCGAGAGGGGGGAAAAAATAATAAGGTTGATAGTTGTTGGCCATGCCAAAGCTCTCTAGGTGGGATCCTGTTGGTCCTGTAGCTCCTGATAAGAATAGAAAAAAATTACCATGGATACCACATACAAGCTGTAAGGCATTCCATGTGTTCAATATTGTTAATTTTAGGCAGCCATAGGAAAATGGGAGAAGTGAGAGGTTGTTTTCACAAGGCATGGATGCAAGCCACAGCTTTTAGTAACTTTATGATCTAGTGAAGCTTTGTATGGACACTACCTAGGTTGAATTTACTTTTGATAAATTGAACAACTCATATACAGTATCTCACAAGAGTGAGTACACCACTCACATTTCTGTAAATATTTTATTATATCTTTTCATGTGATGACACTGAAGAAATGACACTTTGCTACAATGTAAAGTAGTGAGTGTATCACTTGTATAACAGTGTAAATTTGCTGTCCCCTCAAAAATAACTCATCACACAGAGATTAATGTCTAAACCGCTGGCAACAAAAGTGAGTACACCCCTAAGTGAAAATGTCCAAATTGGGCCCAATTAGCCATTTTCCCTCCCCGGTGTCATGTGACTCGTTAGTGTTACAAGGTGTCAGGTGTGAATGGGGAGCAGGTGTGTAATATTTGGTGTTATCGCTCTCACTCTCTCATACTGGTCACCAGAAGTTCAACATGGCACCTCATGGCAAAGAACAGAAAAACTCTCTGAGGATCTGAAAAAAAAGAATTAATGCTCTTCATGAAGATGGCCTTGAAGAAGATTGCAAAGGCCCTGAAACAGAGCTGCAGCATGGTGGCCAAGACCATACAGCGGTTTAACAGGACAGGTTCCATTCAGAACTAGCCTCGCCATGGTCCACCAAAGAAGTTGAGTGCACATGCTCAGTGTCATATCCTGAGGTTGTCTTTGGGAAATAGACGTATGAGTGCTGCTAGCATTGCTGCAGAGGTTGAAGGGGTGGGGGGTCAGCCTGTCAATGCTCAGACCATACGCCGCACACTGCATCAAATTGGTCTGCATGGCTGTCCTCCCAGAAGGAAGTCTCTTCTAAAGATGATGCACAAGAAAGCCTGCAAACAGTTTGCTGAAGACAAGCAGACTAAGGAGATGGGTTGGAAAACATAGAATCGCGCTAAATATACAAGTGAAAAATATAATCATAAACTGACCAATCAAATAAACAATCAAAAACCTAGTGAGTAATTGAAGTGAACAAAGGTGTACACATTGATAATAATTGAATATTGGGCATCCCACCTCCTCGTGTGGGAATGTTGCACCAATACTCCAATGACAGTGTGATAAACAAAAATAAATATTAATTGACCGCAGAAAAGTATCCAACAAACACCTCAAGGCGTTGTCCCACGTGAGTGAAAAGTCCAACCATAAAAAGTGTCTTTGCAAGTAAAAAACTTGTGAAAGGAATCCACCACCGGTGAGTAAGGGGTTACTGCTTACCAAAAGCCCATGATCCCCCACTACAGAGGATCATGGGAAGCCTGTGTACACAGAATTCTTGCAGGGCACGTCAAATGGATCAGCTGCTATATGAAGTGGGGATAATGGGGCGATCTCCACAACTCCTCAGCAGGGCTCCTAATATTCAAAATTCTCCTCATGCCATAGTGGGGTTACAGATGGATACACATAGCGGAAAGAGAGATAGATGCTCCATAGTGTAAAATCTTCTAGTTTATTGAAAGTAAAAAAGTAATGCACTTACATATAAAAACAGAATAGCAAGCCTTGTTTGTCTGGTGCGCCGGCCGGTAGCACACAGACCAACCCGTCCTGCTGAATGATCAGCAGCAACACGAGGTGACGTCAGCACGTCGCTCCGCCCTATGTGGCGTTTCGTGATAGGTCACGTCATCAAGGGGCAGTGCCCGTTCCCAATCCCCCACATCATAATTTCTCTCTGGAGGGCTCATTTTCCACGAGGAAAAGGCCACGGGATGCAGCAATGCCTTGGGACCCTGACGCTGAGATAGAATCGCCCCTGTGGCTACTTCCGAGGCATCGACTTCCAGGACATAGGGTAGAGCAGGGTCAGGGTGTTGTAAAATTGGGGCAGAAGTAAAAAAGGTCTTAAGCTGGTCGAAGGCGGACTGTGCTGCTGCGGACCACTGAAACTTGATATGTTGACGGGTGGTCTGAGTAATGGATGCTACAATGGTGGAGAAATTCTTTATAAATCTTCTGTAGAAGTTCACAAAGCCGATGAATCTCTCTACAACCTTCCTGTCAGAAGGGGCCGGCCAGTCAAGAATAGACTTCACCTTTTGAGGATCCATGGCAATTCCACCTGTGGTGATGATAAGTCCCAAGAATTGAATTGAAGTCTTTTTGAAATCGCATTTTTTGGATTTAACGAATAAACCGTGGATTCTGAGGATGCACAGTACCTTCTTAACATGTATTCTGTGGAGTTCCAGAGTGGCTGAAAAAATAAGAATGTCGTCGAGGTCGACGACAACAAAGTGATCTAAATGCTCCCGGGAAGATATCATTTATGAAATGCTGAAAAGTTGCCGGGGCATTGCACAACCCAAACGGCATGACTAGGTGTTCAAAATGTCCAAATCTCGTTCTGAAAGCTGTTTACCACTCATCCCCCTCTCGGATACGGACGAGGTTATAAGCACCACGGAAGTCAAGTTTGGTGAAGATGTGTGCTGTACGGAACCTTTGAAAGAGCTTGGGGATGAGCGGGTAGGAGTTCTTAAGGGTAATCTTGTTTAATTCCCTGTAGTCCACACATGGTCTCAGTGTCTTATCCTTCTTCTCGATGGAGAAAATGCCGGCACCAGCAGGGGAAGAAAAAGGATGGATAAATCCCTTTTCAAGGTTTTCGTCAATATATTGTCTCAGGGTCTCAAGCTCAGTCTCGGAAAGAGGGAATATATGACCAAAGGGAATAGTAGCTCCTGGCAGTAACTCGACGAGACAGTCATAAGAACGGTGTGGCGGTAAGGTGTTCGCTTTTTTTTATCAAAGACGTCAAGAAATTCCAAATAAGCTGCTGGTATATTAGGATCCGGACTAGGTGTGGATTGTACAGTCAGGCAACTGGAAAAGTCCTTGGATTCGGGGGCTAAACAATGTTGTTGGCAATAGGAAGATGTAAGGAGTACCTCCTTCTAGGACCAATCAATCTGAGGATTGTGTGCTTGTAGCCATAGGATTCCTAGGATGACCGGAAACATAGGGGAACTTAAGACATCGAATCTAAGAAACTCCCGATGACCTGAATTGGTAATGATAAGGATAGGTACGGTTTCCTGGGTGACATAACCCGAGCTTGGCATGGAGCCGTCAGCTAGATGGACTGTCAGTCTCTGTTTCTTATGGTTCAGTGGAATAGCAAGATTCGTAGCTAAAGCCAAGTCCAAAAAACAACTAGACGCCCCAGAATCCAGTATTGCTTGGAGGTGAACTTCTTTGCCTGCCACTAGCAATGTAACAGGGAGTGAGACATGAGCTGAAGAAGACTTGGCTACTTGAAGATGGACCGGAGTACGGAGGGTTAGTTTTCTTGGTCTTGTGGGGCAGTTGTCTATGAAATGTCCTGATTCCCCGCAGTAGAAACAAAGGTTCGCCTGTCGGCGATGAAGTCTCACCTCAGAGGTTAATGCTGGATGGAACATGCCGATTTATATGGGGGCTGATGCAGACTGGACTTGGGGCAGTGTCCGGGTAGAGCAAGAGGCCTGATCACGTTCAACCTGATGTTCCCGTAAACGTCTGTCAACCCGAACCATTAACTGGATGAGATCTTCTAGTGTGGAGGGAACCTGTAACCTGGCTAGCTCATCTTTGAGCGCCTCAGACATCCCCATCCGATACTGGTATTTTAATGCTGCCTCATTCCAGCCAGAGTCTATGGACCATGTGCGGAACTCTAACGTATAGTCTTTCGCAGGCCGCTGACCCTGACGAAGGGAATATAGAGTTGCTTCAGCAGTAGCTACCAGTAGGGATCATCATATAACCGGACCATGACTTCAAAGAACTGGTCCACAGTGTTGATGACGGGGCTGCTTCGTTCCAACAGGCCATGGGCCCAGGTCTGTGGCTCACCGCGTAGTAAGGAGATAGTGAAACCTACTTTGACTGTTTCACTGGAAAAAGTCTGTTGTTGCAAGACAAAAAATAAGTAACAGATATTCTTAAAGGACCTAAATTTCCTTTGATCGCCACGGAAACATTCTGGCGCTGGGACTCGTGGCTCTGGAGGGGCCATAAGCCCAGTAGTTGCCCAGTAGCTCCTCCAGGAGCTTCTTGGAAGTATAATGTCATATCGTGATCCTTGCTACAAATTCTTCTCACTTAAAGGACTCTTTTTCTTGGAGGAGCCACCTGTTCTGTGTTTGGCAGGTCCTATGTTGTAATTCCTTCATAAGAAGAGCACATGAGGCAATAGAATCACAAAAATATCGATGTGGATAATGAAAAAACCGAAGGACAGCTTCAGTCACATAAGTGACAACAATATTTGGCCTGGTTTGGGATGGAGACCGTGCTGGACTGACTGGATCAGTCGATGGTCGTGAGTGGGTGATTGTATGGGCAAAGAGGGAGAAGTCCCTTTCAGTACGCCCTGCCCAATGGAGAATGGTGGTAATGGACCCTCTTGGGGACTTGGGCTACTACCTTTCCGATAAGGCAGTTTCCTAATTTCAGTGAGAAGCCTTGGGTGGGATAGAAGGAACACCTGGTGTCTAGAAAACTGCAACTTTGATGTAAGGTTCATAAGATGTTTATTAAAATTAAAAACATGTACATCAAGCCAATGCATTTTGGGGGAATGGACTCCCCCTTTTTCAGGGATGCAGTTCTGCTACTGCTACTGACATCCTGGATCATGCAAAGGACAATCCACATATAGATACTGCAGCTGTTACACTACAGGCATTCCTTCTTGTGGATTGATGTGAGTGCACATTTAGCTGCCTAATAAAATACTTTTTTTAATACTGCACTTAGTGGTGCCCCCTTCCCTCTGTCTCTTCCAGCCAGGCATGCAGGGGCTATATCCCTAAGGAAAGCTTTTACAGGTAAAAATCATGCTTAATATCATGCTTAAAATATGTTAAGTGCACAAATAATCTTGAAGTAATATATTACAGTTTACCAATCTGTAGATTTGATGACCGCATTCAGCTTCCTTTTCCCTCTGTTTTCACCTGCTGATCTGGCCAGTAGCATATCTCCTGTATTAGAGTGCCTCCACTCAGGAAAACAGGGGGCACCTTTGGACAGCAGCATTATCAGTCTTGGGGGAGTAGAGTAATATACACTACATTGCAGTGGCGGCTGGTGTTTTTTTTGGGAGGGGAGCAGCAAACAGTGCACCCACAGCCACCCCCCTGACGGTCGGGTCACTCGCAACCCCCCTGTGGGTCAGTTGGTCGGTCAATCGCACCGCCCCCTCCCCCCTGGTTGGTCAGCTGCCCACTTACCCCATTTATAGGGTGGGCAGCGCTTCCCTCCGGGTGTCAGGAGGCGGCTTCTCCTGCGTCTCCTCCTCGGCATCACGGCGACCGTGTGTCTCCTCCCTCCTCCTTCTAGGCCAAAAGGGTCACTTCTCCTTCCGGCCAATCAGTATACGGGTCTCAAAACTCGCTTCCTGATTGTGTGACATTAGAAACTATTAATTCACTCACAACTGGGTGAGTTCGGAGCGCAGTGCTCTGGGCCCCGAGTCCACCCTTTGTTTTAAGCCTATTAGAGAGCCTTAGGCTCTAATCACATGCTTCAAAAAACCCTAAAAAACCCCATTGTATAATCCATGCATTTGGCACCCCACATGTTGATTAAGGGGCCGGACGCATGGATAGGCGCCCTGCATTATGGGCTGCCATTGCTATATTGTCAAAAGTATTGGGACTGCCTTTACACACACATGAACATTGATGGCACCCCAGTCTTAGTCCTTAGGGTTCAATATTAAGTCGGCTCACCCTTTGCAGCTTCGCAGTCTTTGCACTAATTCATCCCAAAGGTGTTCTATCTGGTTGAGGTCAGGACTCTTTGCAGGCCAGTCACGTTCCTACACCCAAAACTCGCTCATCCATGTGATTATGAACCTTGCTTTGTGCACTGGTCTAAATTATTTGGTGGAGGGGGATTATGGTGTGGGGTTGTGAACCTTGTGCACATTCTTCCCAGAAGAGTTGAAGCTGTTAGCTGAATAGGGTGGGCCAACTCAATATTGAACCCTACGGACTAAGACGGGAATGCCATTAAAGTTCATGTACGTGTAAAGACAGGTGTCCCAATAATGGTGGGGCAGCGGGATTTTCATGATACCGTCAAAAGAAAATTTGATAGTGATAAAGACAAATTTTTATTACAAATACAAAGCTGTGAAGAAGAATTAGCTCCCTTTCTGATTTTTTGATTTTTTTGCATATTTGACACACTTAAATGACTCAGATCATCAAACAAATTTTATTATTACACAAAGATAACCTGAGTAAATACAAATACAGTTTTTAAATAGTTTCATTTATTAAAGCAAAAAAGCTGTCCAAACCTGCCTGGCTTTATGTGAAAAAGTAATTGCCCCCTAAACTTAATAACTGATTGTGCCACCCTTGGCGGCAACAACTGCAATTAAGTGTTTGCGATAACTGACAATGAGTCTTTCAAATTGCTGTGGACCATTTTTGGCCCACTCTTCTTTGCAGAATTGTTTTAATTCAGCCACATTGGAGGGTTTTCCAGCATGAACGGCCTGTGTAAGGTCATGATACAGCATCTGAATTGGATTTAAATCCGGCCTTTGACTAGGCCACTCCAAAACCTAAATTTTTCTTTGTTGGAACAAATTGGAGGTGGACTTGCTGTTGTGTTTCGGATCATTGTCCTGCTGCATAACCCAAGTGCACTTGATCTTGAAGTCAGTAACTGATGGCCAGACATTCTCCTTTAGGATTTTCTGGTAGAGCTCAGAATTCATGGTTCCATCAATTATGGTAAGTTGTCCAGGCCCGGAAGCTGCAAAGCAGCCCCAGACCATCACGCTACCACCACCGTGTCAGATTGTTGGTATGATGTTCTTGTCATGAAATGCTGTATTAGTTTTATTCCAGATGTAACGGGACGCACACCTTCCAAAAAGTAAATTTTTTGTCCCATCAGTCCATAGAATATTTGTCTAAAAGTCTTGGGGGATCATCAAGATGTTTTTTGGTAAATGTGAGATGAGCCTTTGTGTTCTTTTTGGTCAGCAGTGGCTTTGGCCTTGGAATTCTCCCATGGATGCCATTTTTGCCAAGTTTCTTACATAGTAGGTGAGGTTGGAAAAAAAGACACAAGTCCATCAAGTCCAACCCATGTGTGTGATTATATGTCAGTATTACATTGTATATCCCTGTATGTATGAAATGCTGTATTAGTTTTATGGCAGATGTAACGGGACGCACACCTTCCAAAAAGTAAATTTTTTGTCCCATCAGTCCATAGAATATTTGTCTAAAAGTCTTGGGGATAATCAAGATGTTTTTTGGTAAGATGACGGATCGCTGTTCATACTTTGTATGAACAGACAATCTGTCTCTTCTCCCCTCAGAGAACCAGAAACTGTGTGTTTACACACACACAGATCCCGGTTCTCCGTGTGTCAGCCGCGATCGCGGTGATCGTGACCGCCGGGCACTCGCATCGGCTCCGGGGGCAAGCAGCGTGCTCGCCCCTAGTGGCCACAGGGCGAAGTGACGTAACATAACGTCGCTTCGCCCAGCCGTGCAGCGGCTGGTTGGCAAGTGGTTAAGGGAAGATTGTTATTAAACTAAATTTCATTTTTTTTTTTTTTTTTTTTACTCCTCTTGTATGTAATTGCATTTCCATAAGGGAACACAGGTTAACTTTACTAAGTGAAAAATGTGCTCCTTTAGGTCTTGTTTATGCAGGTTTCAGCTTTTTTTAAAGAGATAGTCAGTACTGCCTTTGTGATATTTGTTTAGCATACCCAAATTTGTGCTGAAGGTCACTTTAAAGGCTTCAAGAAAGCTGATTGAAGGTTGCTAAAAGCTTTTCAAGTGTTTAGTAAAAGCTTACTGTGCTCACGGTTCTTATATAAGCTGACCGTCTGTATATAATAACCCCCATGGTATGATTCAGAAGTACACATCCATGATATGTCAGAAAGGAGGAGAGGCTAAAAACATTAAAGCTTTCTCCATGTACTTCATACCAGATGGAAGTATAGGGGCACCATTACAATTACATTTCTTTTAAAGATTATTTTTCTCTTTTTAAATGAAATGTTTTCTATGCAGCCATATTAGAATAAATGAAAATGTTCCTACCGGAGTTTTGTAGCCAACAAACGAAGCATTTATAGCCTGAAAGTTATGCAGTCATTTTGGATTTATTAGCATTACACGCTAACAATATTTATGGATTACTGATGAAAAATCGAATCGGATTTGTTTTTATGGATTACAGTGGTTTGCATATCATCACTTTTTTTGTATTTTTATTTTTTTATTTCTAAGACCCCTTTCACACTGAGGCAGTTTTCATTCGTCTTAGCGCTAGAAATAGCGTCTGAAAACTGCCTCCCATTCTCTGCAATGGGTGCTCTTACACCCGGGGCGGTGCGCTTGCCAGATGTTCGGAAAAAAGTCTTGCAAGCAGCATCTTTGGGGCTCCTGCCCATTGCAATGAATGCACCTGAAAAGCGATTCGGAAGCGCCGCAACACAGGAGTTTTTAACCCCTCCTTTGGCGTTAAAAGCGCCCTGCTAGCTGCGCAAAAGCTTCACCTCTTCCCGACCTCTGCACGCCGATATACGTCGGCACAGCGGTGGGCAAATGGGCGTGCAGTTCCCTTTAAGAGCCGGGGATAGCAGGAGCGCGCCGCTTACAGCGTGACCGTGCCTGCAGGACCAGCAGACTCGATGTCCGCCAGTCTCCCAGCGATCGTGTCGCGGAGCCTCAGAACAGTGAAGTGCCTATGTAAACAAGGCATTTCCCCGTTCTGGCTTGTGTCATGACAGAGATCACTGCTCCCTGTCATCGGGAGCAGTGATCGCTGTTATGTGAGTAGTAGCCCATCCCCCCGCACAGTTAGAATCACTCCCTAGGACACACTTAACCCCTTCATTACCCCCTAGTGGTTAACTCCCTCATTGCCAGTGTCATTTACACAGTAATCGGTGCATTTTTATAGCACTGATCGCTGTATAAATGACAATGGTCCCAAAATAGTGTCAAAACTGTCCGATATGTCCGCCATAATATTGCATTCACGATAAAAATTGCAGATCGCCGCCATTACTAATAATGTTAAACAGCAGTTGAGAGGTTAAACAGCGGTAAGGCCCCCGCTAAAACTAGCGGCGCTTTACCGTGAACGCGTCCGCGGCCCCAGTGTGAGAGGAGTCTTAAAGCCTGACTCTAGGCAATCTGAAAGTTCTCCCTTGCAAAGGGTCTGCACCTACAAAAAGGGTTACAGTGGTTGTAAACGCTTATATATACCCAATGAAGTGACTGGCCTTAGGTGATACACAGGGATGAGACAAACCCTCCTATATAAAGTATTCCTGTTTATCTGCAGTCTTCTCTGCTCTAAAGACGTTCAAAGTCCAGGATTTATAAAGCTTACCTGAGCTGTCAGAAAAAAAGGGATTGGAGAGCTGAAATTACACACTACAGAGTTCAGTGAGGAGAGCTCTGAGAGCTGATTGGAGGGAAGGGACACAACCCCCTTCACACAGCACACAGGGACAGAGCTGCGACTGTCAATTATAGGCTGTGTACTGGAGATCCATCCCCTGTCACCTTTTTCCTCTTGCTGTCAGGAAAACTTGTCAGATGTGATTCATGCAGATAGCAGAGGAGAAAAGCAACAGACAGAAATGCACATCTCTCTCTTTCACTCTTGTGAGAGTTTGCCAGGAAGGGAGGGGGGATGAGTCATAAGAGGGTCAATGAGAGCTGCAGAGCTGGGGGTGTGTCTCTGTGTGTCTGTTTAAATCCAGGAAGTGAACAGGCAGCAGTTTCAGCTGCCCACAGTTAAAATGATTGCAGCCAGACTCAGTGGAGGGAGATTTCTGCAGCATATTTGGCAAGTACAGAATCACAGTGTATATAAAATAATATGCAATGTGGTTGGAGGGAAGCTTCAGAATGGCAAAGATGTTTTTATTACAAATTATGTGAGCAAACTGCAGTTCCTCTTTAAATTGGTTTAAATAGGAGATGGTGCACTACCACATACGAGTGTAAAAGTAGATTTATACCCGGTTCACCACATCCCGATAATACATTGCAACAAATAATAATAGAAAGAAGGGAACCCTGGGATGGTACGGGTGAAGGGGTAGGGAGTAATAAATGGGTAAATCTCAGTATAAGGGAAAGAAGCGTACTAAATGGTGTGATTGGTATGAGAGATGCCCAGAAATAGTAAAAGAAAAAAATACTTTATTAGAATATACAAAAATGGTTATAAAGTAGTGAACAATACATACAAAATACCTAAACCACACAAGTGTGCATACTGGTAAGAGGAAGCATACATATATGTGGTACATAGGAGCCCAACATGTTTCGGATAGGAATAAAAATTCAGTTCCTTCTTCAGGGGTTTCCTGTAAGGATTTTTTGTATGATCTGGGGGAAGTATATTAATAAAACATACCAGTCATTAGTATATGTATATATATACACACATATGTACATACATATCATGAGTGTATATCATAGGTGTAAAGGGTATAAAGAGCAGAGTTGTTGGAGGCAAAGAAAGACCATATATATGGAATGAGAAATAAATTAAAATGAAAATGGGAAATGAAAAATGATGAGGATGTGAGAAGATGAATAAAAATAAGAGCTCAAAATACACCAGAAATTCAAAGTAGTATAGAGCATTATGGGGACTTATTCGTTCAAACAATTAGCTGCATACAGAGCAACGGGCTATGGTCTGACAGTCTGCTGAATGGTACTTCAGGTCATCATCACCATGGTTCATCGCAAATTCAGGTAAGGGAGGCCATATGTGAATTTATATATAATGGAGGCCTGGACTCAAAGGTGGTATGGAGATTTTCTGATGTATGTCAAGGAGAGGTCATTGACGCCATAGATACGGTGAGGCACGTCAAACCACCAGCATCCACGAGGAACAACCAAAAAGGGGAATGTACGTCCCTACATATAAGAAATATAATATTGAAGTATAGATGTCAAAGGTCCATGAATTGAACAGAAATCTATACGAAGATAAGTGTTAAATGTGCAATGTATGTAATTAATATGGTTATAGCCATCTGGACCCTTTGGTCACATTTGGGTTATACCAAGAAGGGGGGGGGGGGTAGGGGAAAAAAGGAGGGAAATAGGGAACAAGTTGGAAGGGGGGGGGGGGAAGTGGCAAAGGTTAATGCATATATATATTAATGTATATGTAGTGCCTAAGTAGACATATGAGGATAATGGGTGTCTAGGGCCAATATCGGCACGTTTACCCCCGACAGCCATGTCCTATAATATACAGCATACAGCCAAAACTTTTAATATAGATAAAGTGAGTTAAATGGGGGTATACCCAATACACGTAACTCTATACAATCATGGCATAGGCAAAAAGATGACATTGCATGGTTAATTCGGTGTATTCAAATGATGTTGGAAACAATGCTTACTTACAAATTGTAGAGTATATGGAATCACAACCTCCTCCCAGGAGTCCAACCTGGGTATGCAGCACAAATGTGTTTGCATTTGGAGGTTTTTTAAAAAGGGATCAGATGGGGGAGGAATGATTACACCTGTGTTGGGCGGGGAATGTGTGTTACTGACAATTGTAAATAATAGATAGTAAGGCCAGGTAAGGGTGGGACCCGACGTCACTGCCCCTCCGCTGAACAGTGTCAGCAGAGGAGGTAATGTGCGCCGGGAAGTTGTTCCCCTGGCGCGGCGGCGTCCGGCGTACATCGCGTCAACGGGCGCGGTGACGTCAGACGTCGCAGCACCGCCGACACAGGAAGAGAGGACTCGGTAAGGCCGCCCTTCCTCTTTAAATTGTGCCCTATTAACACAGAAGATATATGCATGCAGTTTTGATGATGATGGATGAATAGCTATATATATATTTTTTTAAATATACACACACAAACCAAAGTGTATTTAAAAATATATATATATATATATTTAAACTCGCCCAAACTGTGTACAAAAAATTCTCTATATGTGCGTCTTTTTCTGCCAAGGGAACATTTTGATGAGCCTGTGCGAATTGTAGCCTCAGTTTCCTGTTCTTAGCTGACAGTGTGGCACCCGATGTGGTCTTCTGCAGATGTAGCTTATCTGCTTCAAGGATCGATGTGTTGTGCACCTTGGTTGTAACAAGTGGGTATTTGAGTTACTGTTGCCTTTCTATCATCTGGAACCAATCTGCCCATTCTCCTCTGACCTCTGACATCAACAAGGCATTTTCCTCCACACAGCTGCCGCTCACTGGGTATTTTCTCTGTTTTGGACCATTCTCTGTAAACCCGAGAGATGGTTGTGCGTGAAAATCCCAGTAGATCATCAGTTTTTGAGATACTCAGACCAGGCCGTCTGGCGCCAACAACCATGCCATGTTCAAAGTCATTTAAATCTCCTTTCTTCCCCATTCTGATGCTCGGTTTGGGCTTCAGCAAGTCATGTTCACCACGTCTAAATGCCTAAATGCATTAAGTTGCTGCCATGTGATTGGCTGATTAGCAATTTGTGTTACCAAGCAATTGAACAGGTGTACCTACTAAAGTGACCGGAGAGTCTATATAGTATGTATGTGTGCCATACCTGTGGGATCCCTGTAGAAGATGGAAATCACTGTAGTAGACATTGTGATCTCCACTAGCTTCCAGGTTCCCTGCTGAGCAGTTACCCTGCTTCTTAGTGAACATAGTAGATTGCTAGCTTGGCATGGGTGCCATTCAGAGAACACTTTGCACTTTCTCAATACTTGCAAAGCAGTCTTTGATTGGACAAGGTTGAGATTATAATGCCACCGCTCCACCTAGTCAAATTAGTGTCATTCAGAGGACACTTTGCATTAATTGAGAGAATTTCATGGTGTTTTCTGAATGGCGCCCATCCCAAGTGAGCGACCATCTGTGTTCACTAGGCAGTAGGGCAGCAGCTCAGCGTGAGACTCGGAAGCTAGGGGTGATCACTGTCATATTGGTGCCTACTACAATGATTTCCAACTTCCATGGGATTGGCCTTGGTATGGCACATCCATAGTTACACATTGGTCCATTGGCAAAAATTATCCAAAATTAGTTTTGGATAGAGTGGAGAGAGATTAGAATACCTGTCAGTTTTTTTTTATTGCCGTATGTGCCCCCATTAGGGGCATTCACCCTCTCTAGTTGTCCTGTTTACCATTATCATTAAAAATTAAAGGAAAAGAAAATTCCAAATTTTGGGTTGTCCCCAGAAAAGTAATTGCGGGGGGAATCTTGCAATAGAGACACTAGGGTCCCCAAAGATTCCCTTCATTTACAGGGATTCCCTCTTTCTGTGTTGGCTATAGAAAGGAAGTGAAGGAGAAACTCCCCAATGGGACACAGATGGCAAAAAAAAAAAAAAATCTGACAGGGGTTATGGCCCTTTACTCTATTCAAAATGGAAAAAATAAAAGTTTGCCTAAAATTTTACTTTCGACTTTTATGTTTTGTTTTTTTATTTTTTTTATATGCACTATCACTGCATACATTTTAGCTTCTTTGAATATTTTTGTTCTGCGTGGATGAAATTTATTTAAAAAAAAAAAAGCGACAACTGTAAAATAAAAAATAAAAAAAGAACATCACTGCTAATACGCTACAATTGAAGATCACAAAGGGATGAGCTGAGCTGCTGTATAAGTCTAAAGGCAGCAAGATCCTGAAATCAATTCCATGTGTGAAGGTTGAGCTGTTCAGAAAAAAAAACATTCCGCAAAACGTGCAGCACCAGGCATAAGAGCAGAGCTTTTGAAATCAGACCCCTGCCGCTAACATAAAATGCTGAATGAGGAGCGCCAATTACCATGTGACTGCAGATTGATAAAACCAGAATCCTTTGCTGCTCAGTCGATTGACTAGAGGTGTGAGAATTGGGGAGCATTTCGCTCAGGGAAAAACCTACATGCAGTCCAAGCAAGATAAAAAGAAAACACTGGAAAATCAAACTCCCACCGAATCCAACAAAAGACAATCAAACCTGTTGACGCATGCCTGGCCACGGAGCACTATTCTGGACTATATGCAGAAGAGATCCATTTTTAGTGGTGATTAGTGTGTCATTCAGGTTAGACATGAGATATAATACACCGCTATATTCCTCACCTAGAATATATATTCACATGGCCCAAGCTGAAAGGCAGAAAAATGCAATGCTGGATGAGCTGGACATAAAATTACAGAACCCTGCATCTTTTTATAGCTTTTTTTAAAAGCACTTCATTTTCAGTGCTTCTTAAAACAGAGTTCCACACTAAAAAGGGGCTTTTCGGAACCCTCCCCCCCCTCCGGTGTCACATTTGGCACCTTTCAGGGGGGAGGGGGATGCAGATACCTGTCTAAGACAGGTATTTGCACCCACTTCTGGCATAGACTCCCATGGGAGTCTATGCCTCTTCCCGTCCCCACCACGCTGTCTGCTGGGACACACACGGGTCCCAGAGACAGCAGGGACCAGTTAGGAAGCGCAGCGCGACTCGCGCATGCGCAGTAGGGAACCGGGAAGTGAAGCCGCAGCGCTTCACTTCCTGATTCCCTCACCTAGGATGGCGACGGCAGCTGCCGAGAGTCGAGCGGGTTCTCGGTGTCGGCTGCCGACATCGCTGGACCCTGGGACAGGTAAGTGGCCATGTATAGTCAGCAGCTGCAGTATTTGTAGCTGCTGGCTTTTAATATTTTTTTTTTTTGGCGGTTTAGGTGTACCCCCCGCTTTAACCACTTCAACCCCAGTAGGATTTACCCCCTTAACCGCTTCAGCCCCGGAAGATTTTACCCCCTTCCTGACCAGAGCACTTCTTGGGATTCGGCACTGCGTCGCTTTAACTGACAATTACGCGATCGTGCGACGCTGCACCCAAACAAAATTGACGTTCTATTTTTCCACAAGTAGAGCTTTCCTTTGGTGGTATTTGATCGCCTCTGCGTTTTTTTTTTTTGCACTATAAAAAAAAAAAAGAGCGTCAATTTTTAAAAAAACGCAATCTTTTTTACTTTTTGCTTTTTACTTTTTTACTTTATAAATATCCACAAAAATATATATAAAATTTTTTTTTTCCCCAGTTTAGGCCGATTTGTATTCTTCTACATATTTTTGGTAAAAAAATTGCAATAAGGGTATATTGATTGGTTTACGCAAAAGTTATAGCGTCTACAAAATAGGGAATAGCTTTACAGCATTTTTATTATTATTATTTTTTTTTTAACTAGTAATGGCGGCGATCTGCAATTTTTATTGGGACTGCAACATTTTGGTGGACACATCGGACACTTTTGACACATTTTTGGGACCATTGGCATTTATACAGCAATCAGTGCTATAAAAATGCACTGATTACTGTAAAAATGTCACTGGCAGGGAAGGGGTTAACACTGGCAGGGAAAGGGTTAATTGTGTTCCCTAGTGTGTGTTTCTAACTGTAGGCAGAGGGGACTGACCTAGAGGAAATGACAGATTGTTGTTCCTAGCTAATAGGAACACACGATCTGTCTCTCCTCACAGAACAGAACAGGGATTTGTGTGTTTACACACACACTTCCGTGTTCTGCCTCTCGTGCCCGCGATCGCTTGTGGCCAGCGGTCATCGCGACCGTCAGCCACGAGCATGGGTACCCCCCCACAGTGCAGCAGGTGCGCGCGCGCGCCTGCTATCCTAATCCCACGAGCCACCGTATGGCTATGACGGCTCACAGGATCGTGCCGACCTGCCGCAGTAAAATGACAGCAGCTTGTCGGCAAGCGGTTAAAGTGTTACTAAACTCAGGAGCCTGCATTCACTATATCTGGTCTCCCACAGTACAAAGAACGTGGAAATACAATAGTTTTCGTATATATAAACTGCTAAATACCTTTTCTCATCAGCAGTTAGAGCAATCTGATGGCTTATATCTGTCCAGCCAAGCACTGGTTAAAGCTTGTGGGAGGAGATTTCTGACTGTCCTATAAGACTGCAGGACCCCTGACCCTCTGTCTGAACAGTGCTGATTGCCCCTGTGCTTATTACATGCACTCTACCAAGAAAAAAATAAAACCTCTCTAGCTCTAATACACATTAAACTGAGCATGTGCAGCCTAACTCCATAGACTTTGTGTTATCAGGAAATTATCAGGGGACAGTGGAAGAAGGGGAGGATCACAGAAGCCAGGAACAAATAGCCTTTTTACACAATGCTGAGGATTAACCCTGTAGGTTACACAGTGAGTATAACAAGCATGCTTTACTGCAGACTAATTTTACTGTTGTGGGTTTAGTACCACTTTAATGACCAAGCCATTTTTTTGTGATGCGGCACTTTAACTGACAATTGTGCAGTCGTGCGATGTTATACCCAAATAAAATCGATGTCCTCTTTTCCCCACAAATAGAGCTTTCTTTTGGTGGTATTTGTTCACCTCTGCCGGTTTTATTTCTTGCGCTATAAACAAAAAAGACCGACAGTTTTGAAAAGTAAACAATAATAATAATAACAATAATAATACATATCCAATAAAAAATGTGGAAAATAATATTTCTTCATAAATTTAGGCCAATATGTATTCTGCTACATATTTGTGTTAAAAAAAAATCGCAATAAGCAATATTGATTGGTTTGCACAAAAGCTATAGCGTTTACAAAATTGGGAATAGATTTATAGACCTTTAATTTTCTTATTGTTTTTACTGGTAATGGAGGCAATCTGCGATTTTTAGCGGGACATTCTGGTGGACAAATATGACTCTTTTTGGGG
The DNA here is from genome assembly GCA_037952925.1 of Lithobates clamitans. Taxonomy (NCBI): domain Eukaryota; kingdom Metazoa; phylum Chordata; class Amphibia; order Anura; family Ranidae; genus Lithobates; species Lithobates clamitans. The sequence goes on along the minus strand of JBBGZY010000301.1, from coordinate 4,230,338 downwards.
ACCAGTGACACCAATACAGTGATCAGTGCTAAAAAAAATGCACTGCTTACTGTATAAATGACGCTGGGAAGGGGTTAACCACAGGGGCGATTAAGGGGTTAACTGTGTTCCCTCAGTGTCCCACACTATCTATTACATGAAACGACTTACAGGTACGTTGTTTCGCGCAATAGAGTCACCCTGCCACAGTATATATGCCGTGGGCGGTCTTTAAGTGGTTAAAGAAGAACTTCACCTGGGAGATATTGTCCTCCCCCACTCCTCTTCTGCGCCCCCATATTTAGATATCCCACATGTGCTCAGATGTGCTGCCCATCTCTGCCAACATCTTTCGAGGGGTCTGCCTCCACCATTAATAAAACACTTTTCACTGAATGGAAGAGGGGGTGCAGAAAGGGTGGGCATTATTTAAAACTGAACTCCAGGCACATAAACTTTAATCAAAATATATTCCTCAAAAGCCACAAAAAATAGGCGTGTGCGCAGGGGGTGTGCCAGGTGTGCCTGGGCACACCCTAATCACTCTGTGTCGTGCCGATTCCTCCCACTGTCCAGGCAAACCCCCCCCCCATAATGCTGCTGGCTTCCTTCCTCTCCTCTCCCCTCCCCTCGGCTGCTGCAGGGAACGTTTCAGGATGGAGAGCGGGGGAAGGAGCTAGTAAGTATTTAATTTACTGGCCCCTTCCTTTTCTCTTGTGTATAGCTAACTTATATTTTATTAAAAAATCGCAATAAGCGTATATTGATTGGTTTGCCCTAAAGTTATAGCGTCTACAAAACAGGTAATAGATTTATGGCATTTTTATTATTTTTTTTTTTTTATTAGTAATAGCGGTGATCTGCAATTTTAAAAGGAACTGCGACATTTCTGCGGACAGATCGGACACCTAACTGACATTTTTGACACTTTTTTGGGAACCAGTGACATTATTACAGTAATCAGTGCTAAAAATATGCACTGCTATTGTACTAATGACACTGGCAGGGAAGGGGTTAACATCAGGGGCAATGAAGGGGTTAAATGTGTTCCCTGCAGGTGTTTTCTAACTGTATGGGGGATGAGCTGCCTGGGGAAACACACAGATCCACAGTACAAAGATAGCGGCTGGTCGGTAAGTGGCTAAAGTTAATTTTAAGGCAAACAAACATAATAAACTACCCACATATTTGGTAATATAGAGAAGACGAGGATGCACCAAGTAAATAGGCATGCAACATGTCAGACCTTAAATTTGCGTGCGCCTTTGAAATGGCGACAAACTTCAGTGGCCTATATTTCCTGTCGCATCATGGCAGCATACACCTATGGGTTGTGGCTCCGCCCCCGCAACCTGATAGGACCGCGTAGCTATTAAAGTCTGAGAGAGCCCCTGCCCCAGCATTCTCCTTTTTTTCCTCACCTGTCAAGGACCGAAAACATGCATCCCTTACCTAAAACATTCGCCCCAGCCAGGTTCTAGCCTCTCCTGGGTGGAAGTCCTATCCTGTACAGCCTCTAAATGAGCTCAATGGAAGGAACCCCACTCTGATGGTCTCAGGGGTATGTTACAATACATTACAAACCTTAAACAGGTTTATGGATCGCAGCGGTCTCCAGCTCCTTTCTGTGCACCTGTGGGTAACTTCCCCTCCTGTCTGTCTCCATAGCTCCAGCTTGTCAGGACATCCCACTTTCCAGCTTCCAAAATGGCGTCGGAGGCCTCAGAGCGCATCTGAGCATGCTTGAGCGTGACGTCATCACCCCAGGACGGCGGCAAGTTTAAAAATGCTGTAATGTCAGCATTTTCTTGTCTCTTCTCTCCTGAGCCTGTAAGGGGGAATTTTGACCGGATTTCTTTTGCTACTCTACCCAGCTGTTCTACCCTGTCTCTCTCTTGCTATCTCCACGCCCAGGTAAGATCTATGATGGCTTTTTTCTTTGCTTGTTTACTATCTGCTATCCCATGCATGCTAAGCCACCTATATAATTATAGGTTGATTCATCACCTTTCATGGAGACCGTTGCCCAGGTAGACCATCGCCAGCCTACTAGGTAAGAGGGGATGATGGGTAAGTATGAAGAGAAGGAAAAAGAGAGCCCTCACTAATACTGTTTAAATTGAACAGCCCCACCAGGTCTTCCAGATCGTCACATTCAAGACGAGGGGAGCCTTCAAGAAGGAGCCGCTCAAGCCACAGGCAGAGTCGCTCAGAGCGCGGCAGAAGTCGCTCAAGTCGCAGAAGCCGCTCAAGTCGCAGGAGGAGCAGATCAAGTCGCAGGAGAAGCCGATCAAGATCAAGGCATAGTCGCTCCCACCACAAAAAATCCCCTGCGCGCAGGAAATCTCCTGTCACCCAGCCTTCCCGTCTACCCGGGAACTCCTGCTGGATTTGCGGTGCTACAGCACTTCCAGACAAACTGGCCTGTCGCACATGCTTCATTGAGGCAACTAAGGACAGAGAAACAGAGGCAAGAGAACCAATTGATCCATCACCACAAGTCGCAGAGCCAGAAGCCAGCAGACCTATACAAAGTACCTCATCCACTGCCCCATCATCATCAAAGACGTCAGACCCTCTCTCTGACACTGATGATCTAGAGGCATCCACCGGCTTCGACTTCTCATTGATCGACCCATTCGTGAAGTCAGTAAAAGAGGCGATCGACTGGGTGGAAGAAAAAGAAACTCCTCAAAAAGTGAGGAAATACTTTCCAAATCTTAAAAAAGACCCAGAGAACTTCCCGTTCATTGAGGAACTTGAGGATCTAATTAAGGATGAGTGGCAAAAGCCAGAGAAAAAAACTGGCCTCAGCAACAGACTATCAAAACTCTATCCACTTAAAGAGCCTAACGTCAACCCACTAATATCTCCTCCAGTGGTCGACTCCTCCCTAATGCGCCTCGCCAGGCACGTAACACTTCCAATAGAGGATGCAGTCACATTCAAAGACGTCCTGGATAGAAAGATCGATCTGGATCTTAAGAGAACCTACCTCTCGGCAGGTGGCGCTTGCAGGCCAGCAATAGCATTGGCTGCCGTCGGTAAGGCTATCTCAAGCTGGTCCGCGATGGCCGAGAAGCTGGTATCGGAAGGAATAGAGCAGGAGAAAGTTATCTCAGCACTCCAAGAACTTAGTCTTGCAGGCGACTTTGTCGCAGAAGCCTCTGTGGATATAATTAAAACCACTTCAAGAGCAATGTTAAGCTCAGTAATGGCCAGAAGGGCGCTCTGGTTAAAACCCTGGTCGGCAGATCCCTCCTCAAAATCCAATTGGTGCAAAATACCCTTTGATGGCGTAAACCTTTTTGGAGAAAAACTGGACGTGGCTATTTCTAAAGTCACGGGGGGAAAATCGGGACTCATCCCTTCAGATAGGAGGCCCAGGCAGCAGAGACCACCGGTTTCTAGAAGAAATCTGCCAGATAAATACAGAGAGGCAAGATCCTACAGGCCCGGAAAAGAGTATAGGAGGAACTGGAAGAATCCCCAGTCATCATTCCTCAAGCTCCAAAAGTCTAAGACCCCTGCGTCAGGGGAACAAAAGTCTTTTTGAAGGTGCGTCCGCCCAACCAGCTTTAGTGGGGGCCAGACTCATGAGTTTCAAGCAGGTCTGGGCGGATACAATAAAGGACCCATGGACGATAGACACTGTCCAGTTCGGCCACAAATGGAAATTCAAGACACGGGCTCCAAGAGACCAATTCTCTGTAACCAGATTACCTGCATCTCGGGAAAAAAGGATGCTACTGACAAAGTACGTCCAAGACCTGTTACAAAAGGAAGCCATAGTGGAAGTTCCAATATCCCAAAGGTCAACGGGATTCTACTCCCCGTTGTTTCTCGTGAAGAAGAAATCGGGGGATCTACGCCCTGTCTTAGATCTAAAGAATCTCAATCGCTCAATCTTAGTCGAGACATTCAAAATGGAGAGCCTCCAGTCAATTCTTCGGGCCATGAATATCGGGGATTGGATGCTTTCCGTCGATTTACAAGACGCCTATCTGCACGTCCCCATTCACATCTCATTCCAAAAATTTCTCCGCTTTGCGGTAGGTCTACATCATTTTCAATTCCGAAGCCTCCCGTTCGGGATCTCCACCGCTCCAAGGACATTCACAAAAATCTTACTGCCAGTAATAGCCTTACTAAGAGAACAAGGATTGAGGGTCCATCATTACCTGGACGACATCCTTTTGCTAGCAGACAATCAGGATTCCCTTCTACTGCATCGATCCATTCTGATTACCACCCTACAAAACTTCGGCTGGATCATAAACTGGGGGAAAAGCAATCTGCAGCCCACTCAGAGAATGATATTCCTGGGGGCGGAACTAGACACCCGTCTCAATACGGTGGAACTTCCGCAGGAAAAAATTCCCAGCCTCATTCAGAAGGCAAGAAAGTTATTAGCCTCTACCACACTACCAGCCCGGGAGTACCTCAGCATACTGGGGTCATTCTCAGCAACCATCCCAATGGTACAATGGGCCCAATGGAACACCAGACCTCTGCAAGCATCATTGTTAAAACAATGGAACGGGGTATCATTGTCTCAGCCGATCGTAGTCCAGAAAGAAATAAAACAATCACTCTGGTGGTGGACCAGATTGAACAATCTGAAGAGATACAGGCATATAGTCCCTCTTCCTCAGGAAATAATCACTTCAGACGCCAGCCTGAAGGGCTGGGGGGCACACTACCGCCATCACGCAGTCCAGGGCCTTTGAACATTCAGAACACAGAACGTGGTTTCAAATATATTGGAGATGAAAGCAGCTTTCCAAGCTCTGTTAGCCTTCAGCCCCCTCCTCAGGGGGAAAGAGGTCCTGCTAAAATTGGACAACAGAGTGGCAGTTGCCTATATCAACAGGCAGGGGGGCACCAGGAGTCGCTCCATGATGCGGGAAGTCCGTCCAGTCTTCGAGTGGGCACAGCTGAACCTGTCGGGATTAACGGCAGCGTATGTCCCAGGAGTCCAAAATCAACTAGCCGACTCTCTAAGTCGGACCTTTGTATCAAACAACGAGTGGGCCTTAAGTCACCAAGCCTTTACCCTCATAACCCAGACCTGGGGGATACCGGATATAGACCTGGCGGCAACACCGGTCAACACGAAATGCCAGAGATATCTAGCCAGAATTCCTTTCCCATCGGCAGAAGGCACGGATTGCCTACAACATGACTGGAACTTCCGTTTGGGGTACATATTTCCGCCAACACCACTCATTCCGAGATTCTTACTCAGACTCAAGAGGTCGAAAGCCACAGTGCTAGCAGTCCTCCCATTTTGGCCGAGACGACCATGGTTTACGACGCTCCTCCAATTGAGCACAGCAGAACCACTGACACTCCCAATGACAGCGGATATACTGTCGCAGGGGCAACTCCTTCACCCATTTCCGGAGAGGCTGCATCTAACAGCATGGAGATTGAAAGGACTAGGTTCTTAGTCCAAGGTTGCTCCCAGAAAGTGATACACTCTCCTCCAGGCCAGAAAATCCACAACCAATAAAACCTATAAAAGGGTCTGGGAGAGTTTTCTCTTAGTCGCACAACAGCAATCCTGGAACCCGGCATCTCCATCAGTTCCTCAGATCCTCGAGTTTCTCCAGTTAGGTCTAGATAAAGGTCTTAGGTCTAGTACCCTGAAGGTACATGTATCAGCCCTATCCGCTATGACAGGAGTGAAATGGGCTCAAGAACCTCTCATCATCCAATTTCAGAAGGCTTGCCTAAAGCTGAGACCACCTAGGAAACCTTCCTTCCCGACATGGGATCTTTCAGTAGTGTTGGAAGCCTTATCCCATGAGCCATTTTTTCCGTTAGAGAATGTTTCCCTGTGGGACCTAACTCTCAAAGTCACTTTCCTAATAGCAATTACATCAGCTAAAAGGGTATCGGAAATTCAGGCCTTACAGGCTAAGGAACCATACTTGATGTTCTATCCAGACAAAGTAGTCTTAAAACCATCGGATCGCTTCATCCCGAAAGTGTCATCATCTTTCCACTTTAACCAAGAACTATGTCTCCCCACCCTATCCACAGAACAGGGTGATCCACATCCGCTTGACATAAAGTCGAATATCCAGGCCTACCTCCTGGCAACCAGCAATTTAAGGAAGACAGAGGACCTACTGGTCATTCCTCATGGGTTTAGAAGAGGACAAGCAGCAACCTCTCGCACCATCGCAGCATGGTTGGTGAAGATCATTAAGAGAGCTTACGCATCTAACAATGCACGAGTACCTGAGGGCTTAAGGGCACACTCCACAAGGGCAATGGCGACCTCCTGGGCGGCCTACTGCAGGGTATCAGCCGAAACCATCTGCAAAGCAGCCACTTGGTCTTCGAAAACCACTTTTATCTCTCATTATAAAGTGGACTCCGCTAGATTGTCCACGGTAGAATTTGGGAGAGCAATTATTCAGGCTAACTCCTCAATACCTTCTAAATAAAAAACTTATCTTTTGCTCATACCCACCCAGTTTGCGAGTTATTCCCCATAGGTGTATGCTGCCATGATGCGACAGGAAAACGGAAAATTGTATACTCACCTTTCCGTAATTTTCCTTTCCTGTCGCATCTCATGGCAGCATACAAATGCCCACCCATCTGAGGTGAGGTATATATACACGGAGAATGCTGGGGCAGGGGCTCTCTCAGACTTTAATAGCTACGCGGTCCTATCAGGTTGCGGGGGCGGAGCCACAACCCATAGGTGTATGCTGCCATGAGATGCGACAGGAAAGGAAAATTACGGAAAGGTGAGTATACAATTTTCCGTTTTTCTATAGGCGACACTTCAAAAGCCCCCTATAGGTCATCAGTTTAGTGTTATGAAGAAGGTCTTCATAATGTTCTAGCTACCGTCCAATATCGTTGCTAAATGTGGATCTGAAGATCTTCACGAGAATACTTGCAAATAGACTGTTGACTTATATTCCATCATTGATACATCCTGACCAAGTGGGGTTCATTCCTAATAGAGAAGGTAGGGAAAATACACAAAGGGTCTTAAGTGCCATATATTTCTCTCAAATATATCAAAAACCTTTAGTGCTTGTCTCTGCTGACGCGGAGAAAGCATTAGATAGAGTAGATTGGATATATTTAAAAGCTATGCTACAACATATAGGAATGAGAAAAGGGATGCAGAATTGGATTACAAGTTTATACTCAGACCTGAGAGCAAAGGTTAAGATAAATGATATAATTTCAGAGCCCTTCTCTATTTGTAATGGAACGCGCCAGGGGTGCCCACTCTCGCCCATCATTTTTATACTTACATTGGAGCCCTTCCTAGGGACTATAAGAGCTAATAAAGATATCAGGGGTATCTTAAAAAAGGGAGAAGAACAGAAATTGGCTGCGTATGCAGATGATCTGATATTTTTCGTAACCACTCCAGAGATATCCCTTCCCCCCTTATTACTGGAGTTGCGCACGTATGGAGGCTTGTCCAATTTTAAGGTAAATTATAGTAAATCAGAAGCGATGGAAGTGGAGATGAAGGCATCCCTGCGACATCAGTTAACTTCTCACTTTGCCTTTACATGGACAGACTCACATATATGCTATTTAGGGACTAAGATACCTATTAAATTAAATAACTTAACTTAATTTTGCGCCCCTGGCATGACAGATTAAATTAGACCTACAGCGATGGGATAAGGAGGTCTTTACGTGGTTTGGCAGAATTAATATAATAAAAATGAATGTAATGCCAAGATTGTTATACCTGTTTCAGACCCTACCTGTCAAGATCCCCGCAGGGGATCTGAGAGCGAGGTTCGTGAAATTCATTTGGGCGGGCAAATCAGTAATGCCCCGTACACACGGTCGGATTTCCGATAGAAAATGTCCGATCGGAGCGTGTTGTCGGAAATTCCGACCGTGTGTGGGCTCCATCGGACATTTTCCATCGGATTTTCCGACACACAAAGTTGGAGAGCAGGAGATAAAATTTTCCGACAACAAAATCCGTTGTCGGAAATTCCGATCGTGTGTACACAAATCCGACGCACAAAGTGCCACGCATGCTCAGAATAAATAAAGAGATGAAAGCTATTGGCCACTGCCCCGTTTATAGTCCCGACATACGTGTTTTACGTCACGGCGTTCAGAACGATCGGATTTTCCGACAACTTTGTGCGACCGTGTGTAGACAAAAAAAGTTTGAGCCAACATCTGTCGGAAAAAATCCTAGGATTTTGTTGTCGGAATGTCCGAACAAAGTCTGACCGTGTGTACGCCCTATAAGAGTGCATAGGAATATTCTGACATTACCAAAAGAGAGAGGAGGGGTTGGATTTCCAGACCCAGTAGCATATCATGAAGCCTCCCATCTAGCAAGGGTAGTAGACTGGTGTAAGCCCCACAGAGACAAGCCTTGGATCCATCTGGAACAAGCAATGATAGCCGTTCCACTGGGGGGTCTTGTATGGCTGGCGGAGGCTGATATGCCACAGGCTGTGAGGAAACATCCAACGGTGGGTGCCACTCTTCGCGTTACAAAAAAAATATTTAAAAAAACGGAGATATCGCCATGCCCAAGCCCTCTTATCCCAATCTTGGGTACCCCGAGATTTCAGCTGGGTATAACAGATAAGAGTTTTAATAATTTAAGGCGACAAGGAATCAGTAGGCTTTTACATTTCTCTATAAATAATCAGATGATGTCTAGGGAGGAGATTGAATGTGAGTTCTCAATGGATCTGGACCCGTATAGGTAGATACAGCTTAATGCTCATCTGCGGTCGATGACATTGACATCAACTGTAGTTCGTATATTATCTAAATTTGAGCAAATATGTCTAAACAAGGAACCACAAAGACACTTACTTTCAATCCTATACGCTCTGGTGATTGATTTAGATGCCCCACAAGAACTCACCTTTATACAAGCATGGGGGAGGGATCTGGGGGTTACATTCTCCCAGGTACCAAAGATCAGGATTTTATTGTTTACGCACAAGGCGTCATTGTCAACAAGGTATCTAGAAGGTGGATATAAAATTCTAACTAGGTGGTATAGAACACCAGCAGTACTGCACCGAATATATCCACAGGTATCGAATGTTTGCTGGCGATGTCAGAAGTCTGAGGGCACTTTGCTACACATATTCTGGGAATGTGCAGGGTTAAAAGAATTCTGGACGATGGTCTCGAAAACAGTCAAAGAAATTGCAGATGTGTCTCTTGGAGAAAATCCCACAGCTTTTTTTTTACATGACATACCTCTATCCATTGAAAGGTATAAAAACTCGCTCCTGAGACATTTGTTGACCGCAGAAAAAGCATGTATTCCGGTTCTTTGGAAAACTAATGTATCACCAACTAAGGCACAATGGTTTATGAGGATATCAGAAATTCAATAAATGGAAAACCTTACGTTAATGTTGAGAGAGCAAGATGAGAAATATCGGGAAATATGGGCTCCTTATGTGTTATATAGGGAACAGAATCCCTAAAGTCCATAGCAATAAATAATTCCGGGGGGGTTTCCTCTCTTCTCATCTTTCTTTTTTTTACTTTTTCTAGCTTTACTTTCTATTATTTTTTTTGGTGTTGTCTTTGCCTTTCAAAGATAACCGGAGTGGATTTGGGTGAAGGAAAAATTGCACAAAGGTTGGGTTGTTATAAATAAGATTATTATGAAAGTATGAATAGGTAGGATAGGTTGAAGATTAGGAGTTCGATTAACTGCGATTAATAGGAGTCACAACGAGGTTAGGATTAGAAGAAAGAGGGAGAGGGGGAGGAGAGGGGAAGAAGAAAAAGAGAGAAGGAAGGTTGTGTTGAACTGATGTACTTGTGAAAATGTTTTATTAATGTTTTATTATTATATTATTTTTTTGTGAAAGAAAATAAAGAATTAAAAAAAAAAAAAAAAAAAAGTCTTGTGCTGGAATTTTTTCTCTCACTCGATAAGTAACACGTGGATCGCAATTAAAGTTTTCGCATGTAGGCGCTCCAAAACACGTTCGTAAAACATTCGTATGTGTGTATATGTGGGGGAGGGGGGCTTTAACATTTTTTTGAGGGAGATTTTATGTGCTTGGGTGTAGCTTTATTTTTTTGCAAAATATATATATATTTTTTTGCTTAACTTTATTTTTTTCATCACATAGGGGATAAAAAGTCCCCCGTGTAATGATTTTTAGGTGATAAACAAACACTCGTGCCAGAAATTTGTTTAAAAAACTAATAGTGTGATGTTGCAGCAACAGCTGTTTCAAATCTAGTGATTGACAATTGATAGCAATTCACAAAAACCTTATTCCTGTGAACAAACAGCGCTTGCTAGTTGCTAGTAATGTGTATCATCAAATTCCTTAGATAAATAATTTTTACATAAAACACAAAAAAAACACACAAAAAACCCCCTCACAAAAACATGCGAAATAGTGTTTATAAGTCCTATGGCGATTAATATGAAGAAAAACGTTATTTCCAGATAACAGGCTCCCGCGGTGTAATTCCCACATTGAGTGACTTGTTATTCAATGTGCCCCCAAACAAACACCTTGTTAAAAGTTAAGTGAAGGTCCTCACTCACCAAACGTAGTTGACCCTCAGTGTCATATAACAAGAGGAGTCAAATGGGCTTAAGCGGTCTCCGTGACCAGGAAATCCACCAACTGGCTCCAATCGTTCCCTCCTTACAGCATGCTGTAACTCCAAGGATGAATCTCGCAGCAGTCAGAAAACAGAAAAACGGGCTCCACATAGCGTAATAATGTCTTGACCCTTTATTAACCACTTGACAACTGGGCACTTATACCCCCTTCCTAACCAGACCAATTTTCAGCTTTTGGTGCTCTCACATTTTGAATGACAATTACTCAGCCATGCAACACTGTATCTATATGAAATTTTTGTCCTTTTTTTTCACACAAATGGAGCTTTCTTTTGGTGGTATTTAATCACCGCTGGGTTCTTTATTTTTTGCGCCGTAAAAGAAAAAAGACCAAAAATCTGTAAAAAAATGCATTTTTCTTCATTTCTGTTATAATATTTTGCAAATTAGTAATTGTTCTTCATATATTTTAGCCAAAATTTATACCGCTACATATCTTTGGTAAAATTAACCCAAATCTATGGATATTATTTGGTCTTTGTGAAAGTTATAGAGTCCAAAAGCTATGGTGCGAATATTTGAAAATTGATCACACCTGAAGTACTGACGGCCTATCTAATTTCTTGAGACCCTAACATTCCAGAAAAGTACAAATACCCCCCAAATGATACCTTTTTGGAAAGAAGACATTCCAAGGTATTTAGAAAGATGCATGGTGAGTTTTTTGAAGTTGTCATTTTTTCCCACAATTCTTTGCAAAATCAAGGTTTTTTTCTTACTTTTTTTTTTTTCACAAAATTGTCATATTAGCAGGTTATTTCTCACACACCACATATGCATATCACAAATTACACCCCAAAACACATTCTGCTATTACTCCCGAGTACGGCGATACCACATGTGTGAGACTTTTACACAGCGTGGCCACATACAGAGGCCCAACATGCAGGGGAGCACCTTCAGGCGTTCTGGAGCTCCCAGGCCAATTCTGACATTTCTCTCCTACATGTAAAAATCATCATTTATTTGCTAGAAAATTACATAGAACCCCAAAACATTATATATGTTTTTTTAGCAAAGACCCTAGAGAATACAATGGCGGTTGTTGCAACTTTTTATCTCGCACGGTATTTGCGCAGCAATTTTTTTAACGCGTTTTTTTTGGGAAAAAAACTGTTTTGTGCTTTACAAAAACCAAAACAGTAAAGTTAGCCCAATCTTTTTGCATAATGTGAAAGATGAAGTTACGCCGAGTAAATAGATACCCAACATGTCACCTTTCAAAATTGCACGCGTTTGTGGAATGGCGCCAAACTTTGCTACTCAAAAATCCCCATAGGCGACGCTTTAAAATTTTTTACTGGTTACATGTTTTGAGTTACAGAGGAGGTCTAGGGCCAAAATTATTACTCTCGCTCTACCAATCGCAGCGATACCTCACATGTGTGGTTTGAACACGGTTTTCATGTGTGGGCGGGACTTACGTATGCGTTTGCTTCTGCATGCGAGCACGCAGGGACAGGGGCGCTTTAAATTTTTTTTTTTTTTTATTGTTCATTTTACTTTATTTATTTTAGTTTGATGCTTTTTTCCAAAAAAAAAAAATTTTGACCACTTTTATTCCTATTACAAGGAATATAAACATTCTTGTAATAGGAATATGGCATGACAGGTCCTCTTTACAGTGAGATATGGGGTCAATAAGACCCCACATCTCACCTCTAGGCTGGGAAGCCTGAAATAAAAAAAAAAAAAAAAAACGATCCTGGCTTCGATCGTAGCGGTGAGTCGGTAGAAGCGCGGGAGGGGGGGACATCCCCTCTCGCCTCCCGTAAGAACGATCAAGCAGTGGAACAGCTGCTATGATCATTCTCATGGTGTAGGGAATCGCCGGCTGAAAAAGCCGATATCTGAATGATGCCTGGCCACATACAGAGGGCGAGTACAGCTGAGCATGGCTCGGTATGGCGGGGTATTGCGGAGTATGGCGGGGTATGGCGGGGTATGGCGGGGTATTGCGGAGTATGGCGTGGTATTGCGGAGTATGGCGGGGTATTGCGGAGTATGGCGGGGTATTGCAGAGTATGGCGGGGTATTGCGGAGTATGGCGGGGTATTGCAGGGTATGGCAAAGTATGGCAGAGTATGGCAGAGTATGGCGGGGTATGGCGGAGTATGGCGGGGTATTGCGGAGTATGGCGGGGTATGGCGGGGCATGGCAGAGTATGGCGGGGGCATGGCAGAGTATGGCGGGGGCATTGCAGGGTATGGCGGGGGCATTGCAGAGTATGGCGGGGGCATTGCAGAGTATTGCGGGGGAATTGCAGAGTATTGCACAGCATTGCAGAGAATTGTGGGGGCATTGCAGAGTATGGCGGGGGCATTGCAGAGTATTGTGGGGGCATTGCAGAGTACTGCACAGCATTGCAGAGTATTGTGGGGGTATTGCAGAGTATTGTGGGGGTATTGCAGAGTACTGCACAGCATTGCAGAGTATTGTGGGGGTATTGCAGAGTATTGCACAGCATTGCAGAGTATTGCACAGCATTGCAGAGTATTGTGGGGGTATTGCAGAGTATTGCACAGCATTGCAGAGTATTGTGGGGGTATTGCAGAGTATTGTGGGGGTGTTGCAGAGTATTGTGGGGGTGTTGCAGAGTATTGCACAGCATTGCAGAGTATTGTGGGGGTATTGCAGAGTATTGCACAGCATTGCAGAGTATTGTGGGGGTGTTGCAGAGTATTGCACAGCATTGCAGTATAGTGGGGATGGCTGAGCATGGATGGATGGATGCCTGGATGTCTCTGTGCAGCGCTGTGGGCACTACACATACAGCCCACAGCGCTGCAGACATCCATCCATCCCCCTCCCCGCTCACAGTGTACCGATCGGTACACAGGAGGGGAGGAGAGGAACCGGCGTCATCAGATGACGCCGGTCTGTTTACATGTGATCGCGCCGTCATTTGACGGCGCGATCACATGATAAACGGCCACGATCAGCGGCCATTTACCGGGATCCGTGATGCGCCGGGTCCTCCGGACCCGGCGGTCACAGATGTGTTCGGGTGCGCGCCCCAGGGGGCGCGCGAGAGGGGAATTCTGGGAGGACGTCATAGTACGCCCTCCCAGAGTTATCCAACCGCCCTGCAGCCGTCATTCGGCTATGGGCCGGTTGGTAAGTGGTTAAAAGCCTTCAGGCAAGTTCAGCATACAGCAAATAAACTTTGCAAACCTCTCCTCTACAGGCATCTGTATCAGCACATAAAACATATAAAACCGCTCAGGTGTTTTAGCGTGCATTCTGCCTAGAGCTCTGCATAGCACACCGTGTGTCCTAGCTTGACGCATTTTGTCATCAAATATGATGTCATCAGAAGCTTCTTTATCTGGGCATGCAGACGAGTGAGCACCCCCCTCCTGAACCATATCAGGCCACATGCCCTCAACATGGGGGTGGGTGCTTTGCCCCCCCACCCCAAAGCACCTTGTCCCCATGTTGATGGGGATAAGGGCCTCATCCCCACAACCATGGCCAGTGGTTGTGGGGGGCTTATCAGAATCTGGAAGCCCCCTTTAATAAGGGAACCCCCAGATCCCGCCCCCCATGTGAATGAGTATGTGCTATATCCCCATTCACCAAAAAAAGTGTCAAAAAGTAATAAAAACACACACAGTTTTTGACAATTCCTTTATAAAAAAATTAAAATATAGTGTCCCTCGATGTAAATCCATCGTCAATCACGCAGCACCCAAAAAATAAAAAATAAAAAACTTTCCCACTGACATAAAGGCTGGCTGCCTACTGCAGGCTCTTATATAGTTCTTATATTTAAAGGGCGGGTCATCTGGCTTCGTCACCTGGCGACACCGCCCCCTTGTGACCTTGCTGACCCAGCATGCACCAATCCGTGACGTCAGAAGGGGCAGTGCCAGATTCCAATAAACACAGTTTTTAAAATAATTTTGGTGTGGGGTTCTCCTTAAAATCCATACCAATCCTGAAGGGGGGCCTGGTATGGACTGGGGGGACCCCGTGTCATTTTTTTCTTTATTTTTTTTCAATAGCTGGGTGCCAGCAATTGGAACTGCAAGTAATTTTAAATTGGATTTGACTTGTTTTTTTTTTTCTTTAGAAAATACATTTTTGCTACAGCATGTTCTATACATGCTACAGACGCGCGACTAGGCAGACTAAGGGTCCCCCCAGGCACTATATTTAAAGGAATTTTTCCTTTTGATTGTTGTACTTTAACCACTTTAAGACCAGGCCTATTTTTCAAACTTGCTGTTTAAAAGTTAAAATCATTTTTTTTTGCTAGAAAATTACTTAGAACCCGAAATCAGTTTTAGAGAGATTTAGTTTAAGGAAATGGTGCAACATCCATGCTGATATGTCAGTTAGTAAGTTAGTAATGCGAGAGGAGACTGAGGGAGTGAGGTGAGGAGTGCCTTGCAATTTAGCCATACGTTTCTCAATAATCATCACCCATTGCATCCGGGATATAACCTCTGACATAAATAAGGTATCAGTTAAACAAGGTTTTGCTATTGTCTGTTTTGTGGTGGTCAGTACATGGGTCACAAGGATAAATTGTTACTTAGTGATCCCATCGGGTTTCAGATTAAGAAGTGCTTTTTGTGGTATCATGGGTAAAGTTTTCTGTAAAATAATTGCCAAGAGGGTGTACACCTGCCACCATAGGTTGTGTGTCACCAAATTTGGGGATATGTGCCCAGGTCTAACCAGCCATGAAAACAGGTTGCCTGGGCAGAAGGGTTAATATAAACTAAGCTAACAGACACCATAGTTACATAGTTACATATAGTTACATAGTAGGTGATGTTGAAAAAAGACACAAGTCCATCAAGTCCAACTTTTGTGTGTGATTATATGTCAGTATTACATTGTATATCCCTGTATGTTGTGGTCATTTAGGTGCTTAGCTAATAGTTTTTTAAACTATCAATGCTCCCCGCTGAGACCACCGCCTGTGGAAGGGAATTCCACATCCTTGTCGCTCTTACAGTAAAGAACCCTATACATAGTTTAAGGTTAAACCTCTTTTCTTCTAATTTTAATGAGTGGCCCCGTGTCTTGTTAAACTCCCTTCCACGAAAAAGTTTTATCTCTATTGTGGGGTCAACAGTATGGTATTTGTAAATTGAAATCATATCCCCTCTCAAGCGTCTTTTCTCCAGAGAGAAGTTCAGTGCTCGCAACCTTTCCTCATAACTAAGATCCTCCAGAACCTTTATTAGCTTTGTTGCCCTTCTTTGTACTCGCTCCATTTCCAGTACATCCTTCCTGAGGACTGGTGCCCAGAACTGGACAGAATACTCCAGGTGCGTCCGGTCCAGAGTCTTGTAGAGCGGGAGAATTATCGTTTAATCTCTGGAGTTGATCCCCTTTTTAATGCATGCCAATATTCTGTTTGCTTTGTTAGCAGCAGCTTGGCATTGCATGTCATTGCTGAGCCTATCATCTACTAGAACCCCCAGGTCCTTTTCCATTCTAGATTCCCACAGAGGTTCCCCTTAGTGTATATATTGCATTCATATTTTTGCCACACAAATGCATTATTTAAAAATTTTCTACACTGAACCTCATTTGCCATGTAGTTGCCCACCCGATTAATTTGTTCAGATCTTTTTGCAAGGTTTCTACATCCTGCGGAGAAGTTATTGCTCTGCTTAGCCTAGTACTCGTCTGAGTACTCCCCATTTATCAACACCCTCTGAACTCGCCCTTGTAGCCAGTTTTCAATCTATGTACTCACCCTATGGTCCATGCCAACGGACCTTATTTTGTACAGTAAACGTTTATGGGGAACTGTGTCAAATGCTTTTGCAAAATCCAGATACACCACGTCTACGGGCCTTCCTTTATCTAGATGGCAACTCACCTCCTCATAGAAGGTTAATAGATTGGTTTGGCAAGAACGATTCTTCATAAATCCATGCCGATTACTGCTAATGATAAAGGATGAAAGCTGAACACCCCCCGGTTTGGTTTGCACCAGAGCTTGCAAACAGGCAAAAAATATTTAAATATTTAAAGGAATATTAAATTTTTATTGTTTCACTTTAAGCATTATTAACCACTTGCCGCCCGCCATATAGCAAAATGACGTCAGCAAAGTGGTTGTGTTATCCTGACTGGACGTTATATGAAGTATTTCAGGAAACAAGCCGTTGCGCAGTCTGACACACCGCAATACCAATCTAGGTAAAGAGTCACTGATGGAGACTCTTTACCGTGTGATCAGCCAATCATGGCTGATCACAGTGTAAACAGGAAGAACCATGGATCATCTTTTCCTCACTCTAGTCTGTCAGACGCGAGTAGGGAGAGCAGATCGGCTTCTCCTCTGACGGGGGGGGTCTGTGCTGATTGATTATCAGTGCAGCCCCCCCGAGGTTGCCCACACTGGACCACCAAGGAACCAAGGATGCCACCAAGACGACCAGGGATGCCCACAACTAGTCAGCACCAGGTATGCCACCCATGGCCACCAGGGATAACAATCAGTGCCCACAATGGATGCCAATCAGTGCCACAATGGATGCCAATCAGTACCATCCATTAGTGTACATCAGTGCCACCTATCAGTGCCCATCCTTGCCACCTATCAGTGCCCATCCGTGCCACCTATTAGTGCCCATCAGTGCTGCCTTTCAGTGCCCATCAGTGCTGCCTATCAGTGACACCTATCAGTGCTGCCTATCAGTGCCCCATCAGTGCTGCATATTAGTGCTCATCATCAGTGCCCATCAGTGCCCCCTCATCTGTGCCACCTCATTGGTTCCCATCAGTGCTGCCTTATCAGTGCCCGTCAGTGCAGCCCCATCAGTGCCCATCAGTGAAGGAGAAAACTTACTTATTTACAAAGTTTTGTAGCAGAAACAAAAAAAAACTTTTTTTTTCAAAATTTACAGTCTTTTTTTTATTTGTTTAGCAGAAAATAAAAATCTCAGAGGTGATCAAATATCACCAAAAAAACTCTATTTGTGGGAACAAAATGAGAAAAATTTAGTTTGGGTACAGTGTAGCATGACCGCGCAAATGTCATTCAAAGTGTGACAGCGCTGAAAGCTGAAAATTGGTCTGGGCAGGAAGGTGTATAAGTGCCCTGTATTGAAGTGGTTAAAATCACTGCTCCCGCAAAAAACGGCTTTTCTTAAAACTTTTTTTGCATTGATACATGTCCCCCGGGGCAGGACCCAGGTCCCCAAACACTTTTTATGACAATAACTTGCATATAAGCCTTTAAAATTAGCAGTTTTGTTTTTTTTCATGTTAGTGTCCCATAGACTTTAACGGGGTTCCGCGGCTTTCGAATTTGCCGCGAACATTGCATAATGTTCGTTGTTTTCCGAATGTCTGAACAACTAAAGTTCGGCCCGAACTTATGCTCGGGCCGAACCGTCTGCCCATCCCTACTAATGATACTGTTCTCATTACTAAAATCTTGTATATAGTCCCTTATCTTCCCCTCCAAGAGTTTGCATACTATTGATGTTAGGCTAACTGGTCTGTAATTCCCAGGGATGTATTTTGGGCCCTTTTTAAATATTGGTGCTACATTGGCTTTTCTCCAATCAACTGGTACCATTCCAGTCAGTAGACTGTCACAATGGTCTGGCAATTAATTGACTGAGTTCCCCAAGTACCCTCGGTTGCAAGCCATTTGGTCCTGGTGATTTATTAATGTTAAGTTTCCCAAGTCTAATTTTAATTCTGTCCTCTGTTAAACATGGAAGTGCTTCCTGTGATGTGTTATGAGGATAAACGCTGCAGTTTTGGTTACTGAAGCCCCCCGATTCCCTTGTGAAGACTGAGGAGAAGAATAAATTCAATACTTTCACCTTTTCCCCATCCTTTGTAATCAGATGTCCCTCCTCATTCTTTATGGGGGCCAATATGGTCTGTCCTCCCTTTTTTACTGTTTACATACTTAAAGAATTTCTTGGGATTTTTTTTGCTCTCCTCTGCTATATGTCTTTCGTGTTCGATCTTAGCCGTCCTAATTGCACCCTTACATTTCTTGTTGCATTCTTTATAAAGTCTGAATGCTGATGATGATCCCTCAACCTTGTATTTTTTGAAGGCCTTCTCCTTTGCTTTTATATGCATTTTTACATTGGAGTTAAGCCATCCAGGACCTTTGTTTGCTTATTAAATTTTACACCCAATGGGATGCATTTTTAATGCCCTTATTTAATATGCTCTTAAAGCAAACCCATCTTTCCTCCGTGTTCTTTGTTTCTAAGATTTTATCCCAATTCATGCCTTCTAGCAAGCTTAGTAGTTTAGGGAAGTTGGCTCTTTTGAAATTCAGTGTCTTTGTATTCCTCTTATGTTTCCTATTTGTGTGACTTATACTAAAGCCAATTGACCTGTGATCGCTGTTTCCTAAACTGCCCCATATTTCCACATCCGTGATCAGGTCTGTATTGTTGGTAATCAGTAGATCCAGTAATGCTTTATTTCTATTTGGTGAGTCTACCATCTGAAACATGAAATTTTCCTGCAAGACATTTAGGAACTGGCGAGCCTTAAACAAATGCTTGGTTCCCTCCCCCCAGTCTATGTGTGGATAATTAAAATCCCCCATTATGATAACACTTCCCATCCTTGCTGCTAATCCAACTTGTGATAGGAGATCCATCTCCCCCTCCTCCCTCAGGTTAGGGGGCCTATAGCATACTCCCAGTATTATTTTCCCCTTAGCTTTGTCCCTTTGTTTGAGGGATCATAAACATACAGTTCGGCTCTCCAGGTCTTTGTTACAGATTGCCCTCTCTGTCTTTCTAAGAATTGAGTCCCCTACCACCAGAATCTGTCTTTCCTTTCCATTCACTTCCCCCCCACTCTCACTGGAGGAATTCTTCCCCCAGCAGCTAGGAAAGTACCTCAGCTCCAGCAGTGCTGGTCCCTGACTGGTTTCACCAATGTCACTCAATGGGGCGTACATATTGGAATGCTCCAGCCCTGGATCGGCCTCCCTGGCACTTCCCCCTCTACCCTTCCTGACTGTCACCCTTCTACTCTTTCCTAGTGCCTTCATCTCTTTGTCTCCACCCCCCCTTTTTGCTGGCTCCTGCCGGCACCTGCCGGCACCTGCCGGGTATGTTCCTGGCTCTCCTTTAGTATGGAGGGTCTTCTCAGTGCTGACAGTTGCTTTCCCAGATTCAAAACCTGGGCTTCCAGGGAAACAATGTGCTTACATTTTGCACAGCAGTATTTGCCCTTGATTGGATGATCAAGGAACGCATACATGCTGCAAGATGTACACCAAGTCCACACCCGCCGGGCATCGTACCCACTAACCATTTACCACCTAAAACATATGTTGGTCTCAACTGCTGCTGTATCCTGTGAGAAAGACTTAAACTGCCAAAGATGGGTCAGTTTTTTCATTTACCTGCTGGCTGTACAAAAACACGAATATGATTATTCCATGCACACATTTGAGGTGGCAGTGCCATTGTATTCTGATGGTGGGGAGACTTCCCTGTCATCATTAAAAAACAGACCAGCGATGCAGGCTGGGTGGGTGGTTGTACAGAAGTAAGTAGATCGGCTTCTGTACAACCACTGTGCCCATACATGGATTGAAAATGGATCCATTTATGGGCAGTTTTAGTGATCTGCCAGATTTGATCATGTTCATCTTTTTTCTAGATGCATGTAACACCTTGGAATAAATGTAGAGATGTATGTGTCTGTCCACTTCTAAATAGACTAGGGATGAGACGTAGTGTTCGACCTGTAAAAAAACTAAAGAGCTCTGAGTTATTAAGGTGCTTGGTCATTTAGAGATCTAATAGGAGTTTTATGCCATTGAGGGAGAGAATTGCATGAAAGTGAGTCAATTTTAAGCCAATCCAATGTTTGAAGGCTTGAGGTGATTCAAAAGCTATTGGGATTGCTTAAAATTGATAGTAGTGGTAGGTGTGGAGAGAGTTGGCCTCCAAAGTACTTATAGTTATCTGTAGAGAATGTCACAAAATAGGTATAGGGAGGACCTATCTGAGAGTGTAGCCACTGAAGATTGTGTAAGGACAGTGGGGCAAAATTGACTGCCTTCAATGTGAGTCATAGTGGAGTTTAATGACTAAACTGATATTTTGTTACTTGGGCCAGCTGTGTAGCTTGATATAATCTCCAAAGGTTCAGGATGCCTGAGTTTGGAACATTATGTGCTTCAAAAGTTAGGATTTACAAATGCACCATATAAAACACATTTTGAATTGTACACATGATATAGGTTGGTATTGGAACAGGGAGGACTCCAAACAAACACAGCAATTTGGGTAGGTAAGGTAAGTAATTTTTATGTCCACAATGAATTCTAGCCATAAGAGAGTATAATCAGCCCATGTCTGCAAAAGGAGTTTGAGTTTGTGAAGAAGGGGGGGGGAGTAGTTGACCTTGAAAAGTGTGGAATAGGAACTTGTCAGGTACATGGCCAGATAAGGAGTTTAGTGCGTTCCCATTGATCCTGAAAGGTTTGTTGAAGGGAGCATAGTTGGAGATATCAAAAGCTTTGGATTTATTGTGAATATCTTGTAGGCCTGATAGTGATGCAAATTGTTTAAGGCTCTTTTTTAGGTTAAGAAAGGGCTTAGTAAGTTTCAAGATAATGACATCTACCAGATGGCTAAACTTATGTTGGAGATCTTCTAAGGAAATTCCTAAAATACCAGTGGACTCTGTTAAGAATTGGGCCAGAGGTTTGATTGGTAGGGCACACAATCCACTATTATTAAGGGAGGGATTGCAGCAAAAAGAACCCCAAAACAATTTAACCTTAAATAAAGGCCCCATTCCACATAAAAATGCCTGACCCCTAAAACAAAAGCCCACTTTAAAAAAAAAATGCTCCTATGGCTGGGACAGCAGGTAAAAGTTATTGCTGGCCGCAAATCAACTACAAAATAAAATGAAAAACAAAAAACCCTAATAAAATAACAAAAAGGTAGCAAAGGGGTTGATTGCCCAAAGTGCTGACAATTCAAATGAAATTACAGTTTCCTAATTAATCTTAATCTCTCCCGATTATGCTTGTCAGCTTTTCCTACAACAGCTCCAATTCAATGGCTGCCCCCCCCCTTTTCTTATGTGAAGAAGCAGACCCCCTTTTTGGCCTTTCCAAGCTTGATGGCCATATTTTAAAGGCCATGCAGTGCATTATGCCATAAAAAAAATCCCAAAAGTAAATCTGCTCATAAATGTGCCAAAGCCGCAAAACTCAAACCTGAAAGACTTACTCTGAACCCATGATAGCAGTGAACCTGACCCTTTTTTTCCACTAGAAGCATAAATATAATTATAATGCACTTAGTATGTACACTAGCTGGTTTTAAACTAGCACTGATCAAACTAATAGAAGGAATTTTTTCATTTTCAAATTTATTTCTGCTTCTGAAATATACTGAAAATGAAAAAAATATATATTTTGAGACATTATCACCAAAGAGAGCTTTGTTCACCCCCACCCTTTCCCCCTGAAAAAAAAGCTAAAATGAGATCACCCCTTTTGTATATGAAGGGTAAACAGCTATGAGAGATGAAATTACGTTTGCACATTACCACAGCAACAAGTAAGCCTCCAACAAGCTAACATTAACGCATAATAACATGCATACACAATAGGATATGTTGTAAAGGATTGATGGAGCTTAAATATCGGTAGGTGCACTTTAATATTTCATAATCAGAATATAAGTAAAGGGCACATAAAGTGTACAATCCAGTCAAGCACTAAAATAATACATTTAAACCCAGTCAGGATATACAGCCTACCTGGGTCTAAAACCTTCATTACAGCATTGATCCTATACATACTCTCCAACAGTTCTATATCTGCAGTCCTATATCTGCAGTTTTCTGGGATCTTCCCTGTGCTGTAATATAAAGAGGTAGGACTCTGCTCAGAGATCGCTGCCTGCATGGGAAGAAGATGGAGACACTGAGGGTGCTTGATCTCCCTCTCATGCCTGTTCCTTCAGATGCTGTAGTTGTCATGGAGCGCTGAGTGCGACTGCTGTGCCCAACAGTCGGTCGGAAGACACAGGTAGATCTTGGAGAACGTCCCAAATGAACTACTACCTTGTTGCGGTATGTCTGGGCAGCCTAGTTGAGTTAAATTGGAATTATTGCACTGTGATATACTTGTTGGACTTTGCCGCAAAATGTTCAGTAAAGTTGCATCAACTGTTTCAAGCCTGGTCTGAAGTCATTTAGAGGGGTGTGCGAAGGTCCCTGGCATATGAAAGAGCAAGGGTAAAAAAAAAAAAAAAAACACATGTGGGGTATGAAGCAAAGACACGGAAGGTCTACTCGGCAAGGCAAGGAGGAGGAATGGAAACCAGAACTATTGCAATGAGCATTGCAGTCACTTGTGAAGTGTGGTACCTGGTGTAGATGACAGGTCCTCAGGTAGGAAGGGGGTTGGAATTCTGGCTCCCTCCCTAGCAGTTGGTTTCCCAAGGAAACCAGAACCTCATGCGTGGTATAGAGACCTCACACACCTGGCTGCATAGCAAAGAAGAGAAGGAGTCAACAAGTGCACGCATGAGGTCTGCCCTAGGTGCACGGGGGGGACCCATTCTGTCACTGCGAGTGAGGTGACAGAGGTACGCTGGATTGGCTGAGAGGACACAGGCAGGGCTGGTGCTACCACTAGGCAAACTAGGCGGCCGCCTAGGGCGCCCTGGTACCTAGGGCGCTCGGCCACTGGTTTTCCTACTCTCTTCTCTCTGCAGCAAGCAACTAAGTCTCAGGATCAGCAGCCAGCCGCCGCTCCTTTCATACATAATGTCAGAGGCGCAGCAGTGGTGGAGGACTGTGTCCCGACTCCAGCAGCAAGCAAACATTCATTGATGGGCACTGGTAGGCTGCATTGAAGGGAGCTGGTGAGGCTGAATTTGATGGGAGCTGGTGAGGCTGCATTTGATGGGTGCTTTATTAAAAAGGTGTGATTTACATGGACAGGGAAAAGGGGGCGGAGTCAGCCAGGGGGGGGGGGGGACGACAAAATGAGGTTTTGCCTAGGATGTCAAAAATCCTTGCACCAACCCTGGGCACAGGCTCTGAGATGTCCCTCCTAAATGCAACATACATCAAGCTAAGGTGTGTGATGACACAGGACAGAACTTTTACAGAAGGAACTCTGGGTAATTAATTACTGCACACTGGGTGAAGTTCATCTCTAACCACCATAATGTTTGATTCTCACATCACCATGGGCCCCACCTGGTCATGTGTCTATTTACACACATAGACCTGTGGCTCAGCCCCACCCTTCCCTCTCCTGATTTGCTCACTGGCAGTGATTGACAGAATGGGGAGCCAAAGGCTCCTGCTGCTGCCTCAGCCAATGAGGAGTGAAAGTCCCCGGAGAGCCAAGGCTCTCTAGGAGGGGGGGGGGGGGGGGGCAGGGCTGCTGCACACAGAAGGTTTTTTACCTTCATGTATAGAATGCATGAAGGTTAAAAACCTTGAGCTTTTAGAACTACTTTAACTAGTACATGAGTTATGTTATTGGTTAAAGAAGTAGCTTGGACATTTTTAAAATAGTGTGGGGGAGAAACCCTATCTTTGGAAAACCTGTTCAGAAAAAAATAAGGTTGTAATTTCTGACCTCTCTTTCTGAAAATGCTTGCTGGCTGGCTGTTGTGCTAATACAGTTATGCTGATTTACCAAATGAGTTGAGAATCTTTACATAAGAAATTGTGTGAATAATCACTTCATTTATCTAATCATGCAAAAAGTAAATTCATGTTAAATGATTTCATCTGCACATGATTGGATAATTGACTGTAATGGTTTCTGAGGACATGACCTGGAACAAGTTTGTAGATTAAAAGTTCAAACTTCAGTTTTAAAGCCAGAGAGAGCAAATCAACTGGTACTTTTCAAAGGAAGTCAACAATGGCAGTTCCCATGTCTCTTTCAATACAGGTAGGAGTTGATTTACTAAAGGCAAATAGGCTGGTCATTTTGCAAGAGAATTTTAACTTAGCGTAGTGAATGGGGTTAAAAATCACTTTGCATATAAAATCCAGAATAAAAGAAACAGTATCTTTGCTTGCCCGTGATTGGATGATTGAAGACAGCAAAGATTCACTACATTCACTAGACTATGGAAATGTCTCTTGCAAAATGAACAGCCTAGTTGCATTTAGTAATCCAACCCCTTAGAAAGGCTATAGATCAGTGATGTCGAACCTTGGTACCCCAGATGTTTTGAAACTACATTTCCCATGATGCTCAACTACACTGCAGAGTTCATGAGCATCATGGGAAATGTAGTTCCAAAACATCTGGGGTGCCAAGGTTTGCCATCACCGCTATAGATGATGCAATTCTCTTACTCAGTGTTGATGGGGAAAATGGGGGAATCCCTCAGACGGAGCTATTATGTTATCCCAGTGGTGGGGCATGGGGAGCTGTCTTTGCGGGGAGAACACAGCAATTATTGCTAGTGGCTATAGCCACTGGCAATGCTTGCATGCTAGAGAACCGACATGCTGGTTGTACGCAAGTCAATCAGTGGATCGAATTAGGTACAATTAGCATACCCATAGATGTATCAAATTTTGGCTAGTCCCTGCTGAACTAGCTGATATTCAAACCATCTATGGCTTTAGTCCAGGGCCGATCCTAGGCGGTGTGTGGGGTGTTTCCCACCCAGGCGCCGCAGGGGAGAGGGCGCCAAAGTTGCAGGACACTGTCAGTTCTGAGTGTGCACCATTACCACCCATCACTCGCCCACCGACGCACCCGATGCAGTATGCACATCGCCTTCTCGCCTGCTAAACATCCACCGCTGCAGTGTGCACATCCCCCGCCCCGCTCTATAGTCCGTACGAGGAGGGAGGAGGAGGAAGGCTAGGTCTGCCCCAACTCCTCCCCATGTCCCCCCTGTGCCTGCCAACAAACCCCTTTCTGCAGCCAATCTGTGCCTGTTAGGGGTTGTGGGCGGGAGATTTCAAAGCAGCCAGTACTCCTGTCCTGATGTCGCTGCCTGAGTATGCCTCTGAAGACAGCATTGCAGCCCAGGGTGAGTGATCTCTCTCCTCTCTCTCTTCCCTAAATGTGCCAGTTTTCCAGCCTACCATGTGCCAGTCTTCCAGCCTTCCATGTGCCAGTTTTCCAGCCTCCCATGTGCCAGTTTTTCCAGCCTCCCATGTGCCATAGTCTTCCAGCTGCATCAGCGTGGAAGGTGAACACTGAGGGCAGCTGGGAGCCCAGGAGAGAAAAGAGCTTCACAGCCTCCTTGCATCAGCAGTAAGGCCTGGAGGACAAGGACGAGCGGGAGGCGCAAACTGCCAGGGAGCTGTTGGAAGAAGCAGCAGAGCACCTCCCAGATCAAGAAGGTACTGGGCATCATACACTGCCACAGACCTACCTGCAGATACAGATTGGGATGGGGGGCAGAGGAGGGGCTGTGGATAGGGACAGGGCTAGGGGTCTCTCTCTCATCTCCCCCCATCTGTCAGCCTCCTCTCTCTCAGCTGCCCTCTCTCTCTCATTTCCCCCAGTCTGTCAGCCCCCTCTCTCTTAGCCGCCCTCTCTCTCTCATTGCCCCCCTGTCTGTCAGCCCCCCTCTCTCTCAGCCACCCTCTTTCTCTCATCTCCCCCGTCCCTGTCTGTCAGCCCCCCTCTCTCTCAGCCGCCCTCTCTCTCTCTCAAATTTTCCCCCATCTGTCAGCCGCCCTCTCTCTCAGCTGCCCTCTCTATCAGCCGCCCTCTCTCTCTCATCTCCCCCCTGTCTGTCAGCCCCCCTCTCTCTCAGCCGCCCTCTCTCTCTCATCTCCCCCCTGTCTGTCAGCCCCCTCTCTCTCAGCTGCCCTCTATCTCTCTCATCTCCCCTCCCTGTCTGTCAGCCCCCTCTCTCTCCGCTGCCCTCTCTCTCTCCCATCTCCCCCCCTGTCTGTCAGCCCCCTCTCTCTCAGCCACCCTCTCTCTCTCTCATCTCCCCCCTTCTGTCAGCCCCCCTCTCTCTCAGCCGCCCTCTCTCTCTCTCTCATTCCCCTGTCTATCAGCCGGCCGCTCTCTCTCAGCTCCGCTCTCTGTCCACCAGCCTTCCTCTCTCTCAGCCCCACCTCTCTCTGAGACCCTTCTCTCTCGCTTAGCCATGCTCTCTCTGAGACCCCCCCTCTTTCTCTCTCTCTCAGCCCCCCACTCTGTCAGCTCTCTCTCAGTTCCCTCTCTGTCAGCCCCTCTCTCTCTCATCTCTCTCTGTGTCAGCCCCCTTCTCTGTCCACCACCCTCTCTCTCAGCCCCCCTCTCTGTCCACCACCTTCTCTCTCAGCCCCTTCTTTGTCCACCACCCTGTCTCTCATCCCATCCCTCTCTCTCAGCACCCCTCTCTCAGCCCCTTCTCTCTATCAGCCCCCTTCTCTCTCTAAGCCCTCTTCTATCTCTCAGCCCATCCTTCTCTCTCAGCCACCCTCTCTCTCTCTCTAGTAGAGACGGAGTGCTCCTCAGTGTGTAGAGGGGTATCTAGGGGTATAATCAGGGTAATGGTATCTGGGGAGGTGTGATCAGGGTGGGTGGGTTATCTGGGGGTGTGATCAGAGTGGGGGGTATCTGGGGGTGTAATCAATGTAGGGGTATCTGCGTGTGTGTGATCCAGATTGGGGGGTATCTGGGGTTGCAATCAGGGTAAGGGTATCTGGGGGGGGGGTGATCAGGGTGGGAGGGTATATGGGGTATATCATATACTATATGGAAGGTGTGATCAAAGTGGGAGTATTTGGGGGGGTGATCTGGGAGTTTGCTTATGGGGGAACCCAGCCATTGGAAGTTTTAGTTGGCCTCAGCTGCCTGTGGCCAGTGAGGGTAAGCTAGGAAAACATAACCCCACCCTCTCATTACTCACTGCCATTTAGTGAAAGTTCAGCACAGCTCCATTTTCAGTGGTACGTGACATCCTTCACGTTGCGCCCCATCACATTACAGGTGCACTGTGAAGGAGGTACCAGCTCAGTTTTAGACAGGGAGTAGCAAGAGGATGGTGCGGATGGGTGGCAAAATGCATCTTTGCCTATTTAGTCAAAAATCCTTGCACCGGCCCTGAGTGCCAGAGTGCTCCCCTCCCTCTTTCTCTCCTTCTGTATGTCACTCACACCGCTCAAGCTTTGGTCTGAAATGCCGAGTGGTGCTGTAACAAATTCCCTCTTCCTAGACGGGCTCCTGTCCTGTGATAGATGGAACATTGATCCAATGCCACAAAATTGAATCACTGTGACTTGTACCATAGGAGCCGTGAGCCTTCTAGGAGGCGGGACTTTGTTACAGTGGTCGCCCAGGCAGTTCAAATACAAGCTCCGTGACAGCAGGAGATTGCCGCTCTGTGTGATCAAGGGGCACTGATAGGCTGAATTTGGTGGGCACTGGTATACTGCATTTGGTGGGCACTGGTAGGCTGCATTTGGTGGGCACTGGTAGGCTGAATTTGATGGGCTTTGAAAAGGCTGCATTTGTTGGGCACTGATAAGCTGCATTTGGTGGGCACTGGTAGGCTGCATTTGATGGGCACTGGTAGGCTGCATTTGATGGGCACTGAAAATGCTGCATTTGGTGGGCACTGATAAGCTGCATTTGGTGGGCACTAGTAGGCTCCATTTGGTAGGCACTGGTAGGCTGCAATTGGTGAGCACTGGTAGGCTGCTTTTGGTGGGCACTGAAAAGGCTGCATTTGGTTGGCACTGATAAGCTGAATTTAGTGGGCACTGATAAGGCTGCATTTGGTGGGCACTGGTAGGCTACATTTGGTGGGCACTGGTAGGCTGTATTTAATAGGCACTGGTAGGCTGCATTTGGTGGGCCCTGATAAGCTGCATTTGGTGGGCACTGATAAGGCTGCAATAGAAAGGCACTGGTAGGCTGTAATTGGTGGGCACTGGTAGGCTGCATTTGGTGGGCACTGGTGAGGCTGCATTGATCTCTTGTATCATTTCCGCAGTTTCTGACCATCTCTTGTATCATGTCCGCAGTCTCTGACCATCTTCTGTATCATGACTGCAGTTTCTGACCATCTCCTGTAGCATGTCTGTAGTTTCTGACCATCTCCTGTAGTATGTCTGTAGCTTCTGACAATCTCCTGTAGTATGCCTGCAGTCTCTGACCATCTCTTGTATCATCTCTGCTGTCTCAGACCATCTCTTGTATCGTGTCTGCAGCCTCTGACCATCTCTTGTATCATGTCTGCAGTCTCTGACCATCTCTTGTATCATGCCTGTAGTCTCTGACTATATCTTGTATCATGTCTGCAGTCTCTGACCATCTCCTGTAGTATGTCTGCAGTATGTCTGGGGGCTCTTTCTAACAGACTCTCTAACTGAGGCCCTCTCTGTGTCCATTAGAGAGACCCCCTCCAGGTCTCTGCTTCTTTTCCTGTATTTTGTTTATTGTTAAGAGATCATGGGTGGATGCCAGGGTAACAAAGACTCCTTCGGGGAGCATCTCTGTGTTTGAGTCATTGCCATTGAAGCATTTGTAAAGGGGAGGAGTTAGTAAGATGGCCACGCCCATGTTGGGGCGACAAAAATATTTCTGCACCCAGGCGTCTGTGACCCTAGGATCGGCCCTGCTTTCATCTATTAGTAATGTTGAAGTCAACTTGATGTCATCCTTTTTCTCTGGAGGTTTACTTTGAGTAAAGTTGCTAGAGCCTGTAGGGTATGGGGACCACACTTGGAATAGACCAAATTTTACAGTTGCCATCGTGTATCTTTAAACTTAGCACATTAGACAGGCTAATTAAATGCAAGTAAGGCAATGCATGAATCTAATTACCAGCTTGATCAGCTGTAGAACCTGCGTAATGCACCCTGTTTGCTGTGAGTTCCATCATTAGTGTACAGAGCACAGATCAGATCTGGGTGACCAACTCCCATCAGCTCCTCTCAGTATAGGTGAGCTACATTGGTAGAAACTTTAAGCAAACCTTTCCAGAGAGGCACATGGGTTTTGAAGATGCTAGTTGTATGGCTAGTACACTGGCAGATTAAAATCCTTTTGAACTACTGACCTGAAACAAATATGCATACCTGTAAGGTCAGAGAAAAGACAGCCATCTTTATTTGCATGCTTGTCTCAGGTAAATGACACAATACATTGAAGCAAAGAAGATAACCAGAAAATGTCCATGTATGTCTCAGGTTCTTTCAGTTCACCGCCTAGAAGCATAGAAGAACTTAGAAGTTGTCTGTCAAAATTCTTATGCATGTGCACTATTAACTGCTAAGCAGAACATCATCATGCCATTGCCGCCTATCAACACTTCCTGTACATATGTAACATCTAAAGCTCAGCAACAGAATTCCCCATTCGCTGATGTCTGTCAGCAGGGGTAGGTTGGGACCTTAAGGCCCATCAAAGAAACTTAGGTCTGGGGGCACACCTTAAAAACTCTTCAAATTTCTTAAGATAACACAACTGCAGTCTTCATCCAACAACATGGCTTTTATGTCTAATACCACAACTTTAAAGAAAAGAACTACACTTTGCACTGTATTTATAACACATTCATGCAAATACAATCAGATACATTATACCATCTGATTTCTACATTGTTGTGCTCAGTGAACAACATCTAAGATTTATACAACAGCGAAGAAACAGATGAAAATTACATACACAGTAGCTGTATGATGAGGATGGGAACCAATGGTCCAGAGGTGAAATCATTGTATTATCGAGTCCTCAAAATGTTGACTTTAGTTATGTAGTATTTAGAACACAATTGTTCAAACATAACCAGACAAATGATCCTGTCTGATTTCTACATTGTTGTGCTGTGAACAACATCCAAGATTTACACAACAGCGAAGAAACAGATTAAAGAAAATTACATACCCAGTAATTAGCCAACAAACAAGTGTTTCTAACTAAGTATAATGAGGATGCTGATCAGTGGTCTAGATTTGAAATACCGTATTCATTGGCGTATAACACGCGCCGGCGTATAACACGCACCCCAAGTTTAGGATGGAATTTTAAGGAAAAAAACTTTTAGGAGGAAAGTTTAAGGAAAAAAACTTACATTTAAATGCCCATCAATGCAGCCTTGTCAGTGTCCATCTGTAGTGTTGTCCCTGATTGCAGCCTTGTCCCCCATTGCAGCCTTGTCCCTATTGCAGCAATGTCCCCCATTGCAGCCTTGTCCCTATTGCAGCATTGTCCCCCATTGCAGCCTTGTCCCCATTGCAGGTAGAATACATTCCATAAAAATGACATTCCTTCCCCGACTGCTATACTTGTTTAGAGCTATCCCGATTAACATCAGGAAAGACCACCTGCAATCCCTTCAAAGGAAAGTAACCAAGTTCATTTGGGGGGGAGCAGGGCATAGGTTACCCCGGAACACCCTTTTCATACTTAAAAAGAAGGGGAGGCTGGGTCTACCAAGACTGCTTTGGTATTTCCAGGCGGCACGACTTGCTTAACTCTCCACGGTGTATTCCAAATCGGAAAAACCTGACTGGATACAAATAGAGAGACAGGCTGCCCCCACATACACCTTAGATTACTTACTATAGGTCCCCTGAAGGGAACGACCCCCCATACTCTCACCTATCCTCTCGCAATCCCTGACCCTATGGGACAGGCTGAAAACCGAGACCTCCCTAACCTCTGAATGCCTTCCCCTAGCCCACATTTTTAACAACCCAGACTTCACCCCTGGTCGAGACATCAAATCCTTCAAATGGTGGTTGGACAAGGGGTTGTATCGAATCAGACACTTTTTTATGGCCTCTGGACCAATAATTCAGAATTTCTGCTGTGAGCGGCAGCTTGAGATCCCGACCTCGGAACACTTCAGGCTTAGCCAGATACAACACTTTCTCCACAAAATTTGGAAAGGGAAACCCATTCCACCCTGCTTCACAGCCTACGAATTATGGTGCGGACAAGCCACGGAACAGAGGGGTGGAATCTCTGTTATCTACCAGTCACTTGCCCAGCGGGTCTGCAAAGCCCCATTTATGACTGCTTGGGAAAATGATCTTCAAATACAATGGGATCTGGATACATGGCTGACCTCCTTTTCTAGAGCCTACAAGGGGATAAGGAATGTTTCCCTAATTGAAGCTAACCTCAAAGTGATGACCAGATGGTATCTCAGCCCCCGCCAAATTAGCCCTTATGTATCCATCCACGAAACCTCACTGCTTCAGAGGATGCGAAATTGTGGGTTCTATGGCCCACATCTGGTGGGAATGTCCCAAAATTAGGCCTTTCTGGAAAAGAATGTTCAATCTAATCCTAAAAGTGACAGACCTTCAGGTCCCAAGAACCCCCGCTGTAGCTCTCCTTAACGATTCCATCCTCAAGACAAATTCACCCGCAATTTAATCCACTTCATTCTATTGGGTGCCAAGCTGACAATAGCCAAGGCTTGGAAACAACCCAGGGTTTCCTTTTTAGCTGCCAAACGCAAAATCTCATGGATCATGTCCCAGGAAAAATTGACCAGTGTTTTGCTTGACTCAAAAGACCAGTTTGAATCCACCTGGGAGCCCTGGGCCCATCATATGGGCATTGCTCTCCGCCCGGGGATAAAGGAATAACAAACTCGCAGCTACTCCCCACGGTCGGCTCGTGCCCTGTTGACTGGCTCCTCCTCTTCTTCTTCTCTTCCCTTTTCTGTTTTGTTTCCCCCCTCCCTATCTAGTATACAATATGGCCCTCCACTGCAACCGAAATGACCTTGTATACTAGTTACCTTCGGGTAATTGGGTCTAAGGCCCCCCCCCCACCGAGATACATAGGCTAGGTACCTAAACTACTTTCATAAATCACAACTCATGGTCTATCTTTGGTGACGGTCACACTCCAGGAGCCCAGGGGTGGCTGTCCAGGCACAGTATGTTCCCATTTGGGGTGCTGGGATGGCCTCTCCGGGATCCTGGAACAGGCAACATAGCTGCATGAGTTCTTGGCCGTGATTGCGGTACCGCATTACGATTCTTAGCCTTATCACACCACTATTGTTTTTCTATTCTGTAATATAGAGGCTCGTTTATTGCCCCGTGAGAAATTTGTATTCCATGTATGTCTATTTGTAAATGAATAAAAATCTTTGAAAGTAAAAGTACTGAGACATCAGTACTGATTTCTTTAGTCTGATTAGAAACCAATATCTGTCTGTCCATAGTGCGCACTCTCTCTATTTCACTGTCCAGGGTGGATTTCTCATACCCCTTTTGCTGGAATCTAGATGAGAGGACCTGAGATTGTAATTCAAAGTCCTCCCCACGAGTACAATTCCGTCTGAGCCTAATGAATTGACCCTTGGAGATGTTGCACAACCATGACCTATGATGGCAACTCCCCAGGGGTAGGAATTCCGGTCAGTCGGTTTGAAATAATTGCACAAGTGTAAGTGATCACCATCCCAGATTAGGATGAGATCATCTATGAATCTCCTGTAGCAGGCAAGCTCAGGGGGGTGGTTTTTGAAGACAGCCTCTTCCTCCCAATGGGCCATAAATAAATTTGGCCACACTGGGAGCAAAACGGGCTCCCATCGCGACCCCTCTTGTCTGCAAGTAGAATTGTCGATCGTACCAAAAATAGTTTCTGGATAAACAGAAACTTAGGCCTTTTGAGAGAAACTTTTTATGTTTCCTTGGAAGGTCAGAAGTGGATAAAGCCCATTGTACTGAAGACAATGCGTCCTCATGCCCAATAATGGTGTACAATGAGCTGACATCGGCAGTGACAAGGATACTAGATGTGTAAAACTGACCGATTCAAGAACCTGTATAATGTGTTTGGTGTTGTCAGGAAAGGTTCCACCCACTGATGGCATTTTTCAGGCATTTGTCAGGCATTTGGCGTGCAGTACTGATGTCCACCAGCCTGCTGGTGGTATTATTCGATCTCTGGGCCACAGTACTGGCGCCCATCAGCGGGTGGTTCCTGGCAGTGTGGAGCCAACATCATCTCCTGCGATCAGGCATCACCTGAACCTGATTGCAAGAGATGTGTATAAATACACAGCAAGAACACACACACCTTGCCTTGGTATCTTCCTTGCGCCCTGACCTGATTCTGTGAGCTCTGAACCTGATCCTGTCTCTGAACCTGATCCCTGTACCTGAACCCTGTGCCTTGTACCTGTACCCATCCCTCCTGTGATCCTTTTACTATTGCCTTACATCCATTACATCCATCCCCTCCTTGTCCTGTTTGTTCCCTGTCCCCGTCTGCTTACCTCCCGTTGATGACCCTGGCCTGGCTACATTTATGATTCCGGTATTCCCCATTATATGTATATATCTGTCTGTTTATTATTATTATTTGTGGGTCTCTGTTTGTGGTTGGTTGGTTGCACACTTTATTATATTGCAGGTGGTTGTGTTTATATAATTCACTTATCTTAATAAATCACTATATTTCACTTATATACGTTTGGGCTTCCTCTGTTTCGGTCCACGCAGTTCTGGTTTCACCTGATAAGTGACAGTATACCAAGGTTATCCCTGACCAGAAGTGGCTGCACAGAGGAACCATCTCGGTTCTGTTTACGTTTGTGAGATGAATTCTGATGTGATTGCTTACTATGCTCTGCTGGCATCAGAGAGCAGTGAATATCTCTGCCAGACACTTAAAGAGTGGACCAGTGATCAGCTGCTAGAAATCATTTGTTTGGCTCACTCCCTGGTTGATCAGGGTTGTATGCTGTTTAGGGACGTGCAACCTTTAGTTCAAATATGTACAGAGTTGTCCCTGCCCTGTATTCCAAAGGGCCATGATCATTTTTCTCCCGCTTTCAGTATTAATCAGGTTGTTTCTCTGGTATGGCTTTTGAAAGATGATCCCACATACTTTTTTGAACACTACTCAGCCTGTTTCCAACAGGTGTGTTGATTCTGTACAGGCCCTTGTCAGACGGACAGAATGTAAACTGCAGTTTGTGCAACCACTACTCTTAGCATGGTCTGATATGTTACAGTCAGCCCCAGCCAAACCACAATAAACCACCTCTGCCATCAGACACCTGCCTGCCCAAATGTCTTTTTCCCTATCACTCATGGAAACTTCAGTCACTGCCCAGTATACTCTGCTTCCCACCAAATACCAATACCCAGTTTCTATTCTCTGCACCTATCCTGCCTGTAATCCACCTGCATCTTCTCTGCTGCCTACAATCCCACAAGAACTTCCTCTAACTACTGTTTCCTCTTCCCTGCCAAATTTCCAACCTTCCTCTCCAGTCTGCTTCATCCCATACTTACAGTCCTGCAGTTACTTATAGGACTTCAGTAGCCAAGCCAAAAAAGAAACGGAAGTTCTTTCCAACTCACACGATCCTGCCAGTAACCCAACCTGCCTTCTCACCAACCAATATGCTCCAGTCTACCTCTGATAATACTGAACCTAACCATGACAACCTTCTGCCTGCTATCCAGCCTGAAGTTTCGGTGCCAGTATCCCAGCCTGAAGTTCTGGTGCCAGTGTCTCAGCCTGAAGTTCCGTGCCAGTGTCTCAGCCTGAAGTTCCGGTGCCAGTGTCCCAGCCTGAAGTTCCGGTGCTGATGTCCCAGCTTGAAGTTCCATGCCAGTGTCCCAGCCTGAAGTTCTGGTGCCAGTGTCCCAGCCTGAAGTTCTGGTGCCAGTGTCCCAGCCTGAAGATCTGGTGCTATTGTCCCAGCCTAAAGTTCTGGTGCCCGTTTCCCAGTCTGAGGTTCCAGTGCCGTTTCCCGGTCTGAGGTTCCGGTGCCTGTTTCCTGGTCTGAGGTTCCAGTGCCCGTTACCCAGCCTGTGGAGCCTGCTGCCCTACCAGATGACCTGGGGCCTGCTGCTCTGCCAGACGACCCGGAGCCTGCTACCCTGCCAGACAACCCGGAGCCTGCTGCCCTCCCAGGCAACCCGAAGCCTGCTGCCCTGCCAGATGACCTGGAGCCTGCTGCCCTGCTAGGTGACCCGGAGCCTGCTACCCAGCCCAATGTGCCCCTGTCTGCTCTGCTCCCCAGCCTGATGTGACTCTGTCTGCTGCCCAACCTGAAGTGTCCCTGTCTTCTGCCCAGCCTGATATGTCCCTGTCTGCTGCCCAGCCTGATGTGCCTCTGTCTGCTGCCCAGCCTGATGTGCCTCTGTCTGTTGCCCAGCCTGATGTGCCTCTGTATGCTTCCCAGCCTGATGTGCCTCTGTATGCTGCCCAGCCTGATATGCCTATGTCTGCTGCCCAGCCTGATGTGCCCATGTCCACTGCCCAGCCTGATATGCTCCTGTCTGCTGCCCAGCCTGATGTGCCTGTGCCTGCTGCTCAGCCTTATGTGCCTGTGCCTGCTGCCCAGCTCGATGTGCTCATGCCTGCTGCCCAGCTTGAGGTGCCTGTTGCCCAGCTCGATGTGCCTGCTGCCCAGCTCGATGTGCCTGCTGCCCAGCTTGATGTGTCCATGCCTGCTGCCCAGCTTTATGTGTCCATGCCTGCTGCCCAGCTCGATGTACCTACTGCCCAGCTTGATGCGCCCGTCCCTGCTGCCCAGCTTGATGTGCCTGTGCCTGCTGCCCAGCTTGATGTGCCTGTGCCTGCTGCCCAGCTTGAGTTGCCTGTGCCTGCTGCCCAGCTTGAGGTGCCCGTGCCTGCTGCCCAGCTTGAGGTGCCTGTGCCTGCTGCCCAGCTTGATGTGCCTACTGCCCAGCTTGATGTTCCTGTGCCCGCTACTGAGCTTCAAAAAAACAGGAGGGGGAAGAGAAACGGAATTGGAGACCAATTCCAACCAACAGCAATTCATCAAGGAGGAACAGGCAGTATAGCAAAAAATATATATAAATTTTATTGAAAAATTCACTTTAAACACCAATCAAAGACATGGTTAGAAACCAAAAACCATCACCAATAGATAAAAATAGACAA
This sequence comes from Lithobates clamitans, assembly GCA_037952925.1. NCBI lineage: Eukaryota > Metazoa > Chordata > Amphibia > Anura > Ranidae > Lithobates > Lithobates clamitans. Next base: position 4,193,886 of record JBBGZY010000301.1, on the reverse strand, counting down.
CGTTGTCTAAAAACAAACCACAGATGGCCACCACTTACATACACCATGCACACCTCTCATCAAACAAAATAGAGAGTAATATCAAATAGTAGGTCTCTCAATAAATACTATAGTTTCTTGATGTAGATACATAGGCAGGTGATTTGCTGATAGAAAGGAGGTGGTACAGCCGTTTGATAATGGACATCCACCATATAAATAAAAACACAAAGGATTGAAGGTAACCTGCTGATGGATACAACGTTGGGGGCCACTGTCACGAAGCAATGCAGCTCACTCAGGTAAATAGAGCATGATGAATAGACAGTATGATGGGAATTATGTCCTATGTGAAGGGCTGTTGATGGATGGAAATATGCATAGATGAATGTATTAATCGGTCACAACATCAGTGCTATGGGGGTCAGAATTACTGAATGAATGAGTATAGCAGTCCCATGCAAGGGATGTCAGGTTAGATCTCACCCCTCCGTAGACACCGGAAAGTGACGGCGATCAGGCAAGGCAGCATAAGTCCTTCTTTTACCATCTCCGGGCAGCTCAGCAGGATTATTTCATCCACAAGTGATGTGTCGTAGGCAGGATGCATACAATGACAGTCGGGAGTAGTACTGTAAGGTTAACGAATACCTCCAGGTATTAAACACCTCCGGTATTACGGGCGGGATGCCCAGGGCTGGTGGGTGGGTCTGTGTGCACGCTATGTGGAGCGTGATGCGTCACTCTGACGCGTTTCATCCGTCACTGGGATTTCTTCAGAGCATGCGCTATGGCCTCAGTAATCACATTATATAGCCCTCTCGTTTGATTACATGAATACAAAGGCATCTGGTTGTCAAGGCAATAGCGTAACTAATTGACAGCCATACATGCGATAAGACAACAAAAAATACACATGTAGCGGGCCGGTCTGTGGGTGTTCTAGTCATTAGAAAGAAATTGAAAGTAAAAAGAAGGAAAAGCAGGATATGGGCCAGGTAATGAATAATAAATAATAAATGATAAAAATAAAGGAAAAATAACTGACGGAGAATTAAACTTGAATTTAAGCCCGAACATTACACAGAAGGGGGGATCCAACTAATGGAGGCCATGGGGTGAGGAACACAGAGAGGTTACACTCGTTGTTTAACCCCTGTGGGTACATGCTATTGAGGGTAAATATCCACATTTTCACCTTCTGACAGAGAATTCTGTCAAAGTCACCCTTTCTCAGGGGGAGATTTAACCTGTAAATACCCTTGAAGGTAAGTCCAGTTGGGTCCCCCCCATGACATTTAAGAAAGTGCAGCGGGATGGGGCGCTCACCATCTTTACTTAAAATGCCTTGGACATGCTCACTGATTCTAACTTTGAGTTGCCTTTGCCAATGCAAAGGATATGCCAATGGTGACTTAAAATGGCCTTAATTTGTTCCCACTGGGCACCAAATTTTGTAATGATCCTGGGGGGGGTTCATGTGTATCATTTAGTGGTTTAGATTCCTTTCTGATGAGAAGTTTCTGACGATCTGTCTGGAGAGCTTTCTTTTTAGCTTCACTAATGCATGAATGGGAATAACCTCTGTCCCTGAATCTGCCATAGAGGTCCCTAGCTTCAGCATCAAAGTCTTGTAGTCTGGAACAGTTTCTTCGAATTCTAAGAAACTGACTGACTGGTATTCCTTTAATCAAAGATTTTGGATGGTCACTTTTAGCCTGAAGAAGGGTGTTCGCTGCTGTGGGCTTCCTGTAGGTTTTTGTGCCTATCTTTCCATTTTCAGTTACTAAAGTCAGGTCAAGAAATGGAAGGGTATGGTGGTACGCAGTGAATGTAAGTTTAATGTTACGATCATTTGTATTGAGTTTGTCCATGAACTGCGACAGCTCCTTTTCAGTGCCCACCCATTCCATAAGCACGTCATCAATGTACCTCAGCCACATGCGACTGTGGCTGAGGTACATTTGCGACGAATAGACGGACTCCTCCTCCCACATGCCCAAATGGAGGCATGCGTATGAGGGGGCCCAAGGTGCCCCCATAGAGGTCCCCCTAATTTGTTGGTAGTAGGTACCTAAGAATTGGAAACAGTTGTGTTCCAATAGGAAGGTGAGAATCTCACCAATAAATTCATTCTGATGTCCCAGCAGTGGAAATTTCCTGTCGAGGAAAAATTGAACAGCCTTAAGTCCCGCTACCGAGCTTGTTATGTCTATGCCTGCTTCCCAGCTTGAGGTGCCCGTTGCCCAGCCTGATGTGTCTGTGCCCGCTGCCCAGCTCGATGTGCCCGCTGCCCAGCTTAAGGTACCACTGCTCACTACCCAGCTTGATGTGTCACTGCCCGCTGCCCAGCCTGAGGTGCCTTTACCTGTTGCCCGATTTAAAGCCATGGACCTTCCACATGCCCAGCTTGATGTGACTCTGCCCACTGCCCGACTTGATGCCATGGACTTTTCCCAGCAGCAGCTAGTTGGAGCGTCCGAAGGCCGCTCCTTTGGGGGGGTACTGTCAGGAAAGGTTCCACCCACTGATGGCTCTGTCAGGCATTTGGCGTGCACTACTAATGTCCACCAGCGGGTGTCCCCTGACAGTCTGGAATTGTCAGGGGAGCCCTCTCCTGCTGGTGGTATTATTTTATCTTTGGGCCGCAGTACTGGCGCCCACCAGCGGGTGGTTGCTGGCAGTGTGGAGCCGACATTATCTTCTGCGATCAGGCATCAACTGAGCCTGATTGCAGGAGATGTGTATAAATACCTGGCAAGAACACACACACCTTGCCTTGGTATATTCCTTGCGCCCTGCCTGGATTCTGTGAACTCTGAACCTGATCCTGATCCTGTCTCTGAACCTGATTCCTGTACCTGGACCCTGTGCCGTGTACCTGTACCTGTCCCTCCTGTGATCCTGTTACTCTTACTTTTGCCTTACAGTCTGATCCATCCATCCCCTCCTTGTCCTGTTTGTTCCCTGTACCCATCTGCTGACCTCCCATTGATGACCCTGGCCTGGCTACGTTTATGATTCCAGTATTCCCCATTATATGTATATATCTGTCTATTTATTATTATTATTTGTGGGTCTCTGTTTGTGGTTGGTTGGTTTTGCACTGTATTATATTGGAGGTGGTTGTGTTTATAAAGGAAAATGAGAGTTTAAGAGTCACAGGTTTGAGATATTAAAAATCTTATGGAACCGTATAAGGGTATTAAGGAGTTCCTTAGATTATCTGTTGAGTTTAAAAATAAACTTTCTAAATGGGACTTAGAAGTCCAAAATAAGAAAAAGAAGAAATATATCGGGGATCTTGATGATTTCAATAACGGTAATATATTTAAATGGCAGACTGCCATTGCTCCAACCCAGCCAATTCCTGATAAAGTTCCAAATCAGGGAATTACAGATTTCCCTCTACCAATCCCTAGTAGGAATCCCATTCACAGTTATGATCACTCTGAACAGGACTTTATCCCTCAGGGGAACAATCAAGTCCATAGGGGGAATAATTAGAGGGGAAGGAACAGGAGGGGAAGGGGAAGGAGAGGAGGACCACATCAGTCCCCCTTTAGAAATAATTCACAGTATCAATACAATTATGAGTCTCCTCAGAATTGGGAAAATTACCGGCATGATCCAGTCCCCTACACTAACTATTAAGGGAGAGGGAAACCGCATTACCCTCGAGGTGGACAAGTTCCCATTTCTAACATGTTTGCCCTTTTACAAAATCATGCAACACACAATGGAGTGGGGGGGATTTTTCAAGGGTTCAAATTGGCCCAGGGAGGGGTCCCCCATTGTACCAGCCGATCCCGGGGGAATGGCGGAGACAGCCATCTTAGCAAACCCCACAGGGAAATGGCCAACCACGAAAAAGAAAGGAAAGAGAGGAAGGAGAGGGGGTAGGAGAGTACAAAAGATCAAAACCCCAGTAGGAACAGGTATTTACAACCTAAGTAGTAGCTTACTAAATGAAGATAGGATGCATGTTCTGGATTAAAGGTCTAAGTTTCTGTTTATCCAGAAACTATTTTTGGTACGATCGACAATTCTACTTGCAGACAAGAGGGGTTGCGATGGGAGCCCTTTTTTGCTCCCAGTGTGGCCAATTTATTTATGGCCCATTGGGAGGAAGAGACTGTCTTCAAAAATCGCCCCCCTGAGCTTGCCTGCTACAGGAGATTCATAGATGATCTCATCCTAATCTGGGAGGGAGACCGATCTAGTCTGGATAGTTTTATCCAGACATTGAATTACAATGCCAAAACTATACAGTTAACTTGGAATATTAGCACGGAACGTATGGTCTTTCTTGATCTTGAGATTTGTAAGGATGGTGATCGCTTGTGCATTTATTTCAAAACCGACTGACCGTAATTCCTACATACCCCTGGGGAGTTGCCACCATAGGTCATGGTTGTGCAACATCCCCAGGGGTCAATTCATTAGGCTCGGAGTTGCACTTGTGAGGAAGACTTTGTATTACAATCTTAGGTCCTCTCGTCTAGATTCCAGCAAAAGGGGTATGAGAAATTCACCCTGGATAGTGAAATAGAGAGAGTGCACACTATGGACAGACAGATATTGGTTTCTAATCAGACTAAAAGAATCAGTACTGATGTCTCAAATTTTAAGATGATATTAAACTACTACGTCCAGCAAAAAAGTTTGAGAAGATAGTACTTAATAACTGGTCCATTTTTAAACAGGATAAGTTATTAGGGCCTCTATTACTGCAGTGACCATCATTAATATACAAAAAAGTTCCTTCCTTACAGGACTGTCTGGCCCCAGGAGTCATTGACCCCTCATTTAGAAAGCTGCTTATTTTTTTTCCTTTCTGGATTTTATGGCTGCAGGCGGTGTACCACCTGTAAACATTCAAAGTGTAACATTAAGAAGCGGAAAGAATTTCAGGCTTCAGTGACAAATAAAAAATACAAGATTCAACAACTAATTATTTGTGCGACTATTGGTGTTGTTTACATGCTTGAATGTGAGTGTGGCCTGCAATATATTGGTAGGACCTCTAGACCTCTTCATGTCAGATTTTTGGAGCATGTAAACAACATCAAGAAAGGGCTAAAAACACACAATGTATCCAGGCTTTTCAAATTGGTTCATAACCAGAACCCTAGGGGTTTGAAATTCTGGGGCACTGAAACAGTCACAAAGCATTGGAGAGGAGGCAACTTCATAAGTCAACTCAGCTGCAGGGAATCTCATTGGATACATGAGACAAAAGTTTTAGTACCAGCAGGCTTGAATGTTGATTTTGACAAAAATTGTTTTATTTCTGACAGTTAAGTTTATAATGTATGCAAACACGTCAATATGTGCATTTGTGTTGTTTATGAGGATCAATGAGGAATTATTATCACAATTAGTCATATGATAGATTTTTTATCTTTCTAATTACTGTGTGCCTCTGTGTCCATTTAAAGATGTGAGTTATAGTGCAATTTTTGTCCTCACCTTAGGTTTTGATAACCATTTGAGAGGTACAATATGTCTTCTTTCCGTCTTGATGGACTCAGTAATATACACTAGTTGTACCTTGACAGATATACTTGCCACAAACCTTTTTTTTGTGTTTTTATCTGACTCTAAGTGTTAGGTCACTTCCTGGTTGTTCCTGGGACTTAGCAGGGTTACCATGGTGATTTATCATGTGCAATACCCCTAACAGCCTTAGATGTCAGTCCATGATATATAAAGCGGGTGTCTTACCTCGTTTTGTCACTGCTGATGAAGTCCCGCCCCCTGGGATGCAACACGTACAGAACCACGTGACTAGCGTGACGTCACCCGCATCTTGTTGTTGATCCTTGTGGATTGTTTTACTACCTGCCCTGCCACCTTGCACTAAGGAACAATGCTATATTTGTAAGTGCAACTTTTTATTTTAAATAAATTCTTTTACCAAACGGAGAGCACTATATTCTGCTGCTTCTATTCCTTGTACGAGTGAACCAGAGCCTATTGTCAGAGCACAAGGGATCTCACAATCATTAGTATGCACTCCTCTCCAGCGTTCAGCATATCCAGTGACCCAGCCGTTATACCCTTGTGAGGGAACTGCCTGTGTGACCTGTCTGGTTTACTCAGGGGTCTATTCTTTGAGGTGAGCTGCTAGGAATTTCGCTGGTGGAGGTTGTCACACGATCACCTTGTATCTCTTCCATAGAAGCACTTATTTGGACACTTGGTGGTGTTTATTGTTCATCTTGAATGTGAACATTATGGACTCTTTCATCATTTAATATTTTAATATGTTATTGTATGTTTTTGCACTGCACTGCTTTTCTAGTTTTACTGCTATTTGGGATCGGATAATTTGACCCTCAGTGTTCAGCTGCTGTTGCTAGGTTTTATTTGCACTAATTGACTTGCTTTATATGCATATTGGCATGGAGCAGATTTTTGGCCTCACTCACAGCTTTACCGTCAAATCTAGGAGATTCAGCAAAGTGTTCCAAGCAGTACAGTAGAACAGTGTACGATTCTTTTGATTTGCGAACAGTGGAACCAAAGATGGTATGCAGTGCTCTTGGCTTGTTCCATCATGTAATATCACCATTTCTTTTAATTTGATAGAGCTTTTCAGGCCTTGACCCTGAAAGAAGACCTGTTTACTCCAAAAATGAAGAGTGTTTGTCTCTAATAAAAAGACTGTTGTTTTGTAAGTTTACAAAGAATAATTTCACTTGCATGGCACTCTGTGTGACATCACTAACCACCAAGTATGAACATGAGCATAGCACTACTTGTATACAAAACTGCACAGCAATTATTTTGATGTGGGCCTGTACTTCATTAAAGATGATGTGCATCAAATGAGCATCTAATAATGTTAAGACCACTCAAGAAGAACCTTTCCAGCTGTTCTTTCAGAATACCAAATAGGCTTTTTCAAGTTGTGCTGCCAACATTAAATTAGAATTCCAGGCTAAACCTAACTAGTCTTAAACATGTTCCCTTCCCCTTCCTAACACCTATGCTGACTAATCTATGAAAAAAATATTTGTCTAGTTACCTGTTTTAAGCCTTCTCCAGTACAATCATGTGGTCTGACTCCCCTGTGTCAGCTAGCAGAGGCTGCAGGGGAGAGGCGACATCGGCTGGGGCATGGGTGACGTCACCGTACCCAGGGATTCCAGATGTTGTTGAGTGCTCTCTCCTCTCCCCTGCCCGCTAACTGACCTGAGTTGGGTTTAGCCTAGAATTCTACTTGAAATAAAGAGAAAAGCATCTTCTGCACTGTTCCCTCTTTGACACATCGCAGAATGATGCTGCATTGTTGTTTCACAGAAACATACTATTCACTGTCTACACTGAACTTAATAGTTTCTCTAACACCTTGGCTTATTCATTGTTTCACCATGTTGTCCATGATGGAGATAAAGTGATTGACTAATGGTTTGCATAACAATGTTAGAAGACCACCTCTTCCTTTACTATCTGGGTGATTTGAGTTTGTATTACTACTCGGGGAGATAATTACCATAATTTTGATCAAGGTTACATAAAGTAGGAAAATGTTCAACCTTATATCAACTTGATATCAATTAGCCTCTTCACAATCTCACAGTTTTTATGTACTTTCTCATTTTTCTAATTTATCAGGTTAACATTAATATGAGTTTCAATATCTACGCTATTATAAGCAGAGAGCTATCCGTTGCCACTGCCTGATGTTGTACAGTTCCCCCATATTATCTTATATGTGCATATACTGTACATGTACCTTCTTACCTTTTCAACCAGTAATGAATTGACTTTTTCTGTTAGTACTTTACACAAAAATGCATTTTCTTTGAATTGCACAAGCACCAGGCACAGGGCAAAGTAGACTTTATGAACACGGAAAGGTAAAACATTAGTTGTGTCTGTTGGCTAGATAAAGTGTGCTTTCATAAAGTTTAATATAGTAGTTGCATTAGACCAGCCATTTTCAACCCGGGTTCCTCCAAAGGTCGCTAAGGGTTCCTTGAGCTGTGGCTGATTTATCTGCCATTTGATGGTGCCTACATAGTTCTGAGCCAATGCCACTTGGAGGAGCCAGTGGCATGACACAAATGATCTTTTTAGTTGTATGTAAGGGGATCATTTTTACCACCATTGTAAAAAAGGGAATTCTTCTCACTGACCACCAGTGTAAGGGGCATTGTTCCAACTGACCTCCAATGAATAGGTTTAGCAGGGGTTCTCCGAGACCTTAAAATTATTTTAAATTGGTTGTAAACCTTTACACACTGTTAGGGATGAGCCGAACACCCCCCTGTTCGGTTCGCACCAGAACATGCGAACAGGCAAAAAATTTGTTCGAACATGCGAACACAGTTAAAGTCTATGGGACACGAACATGAATAATCAAAAGTGCTAATTTTAAAGGCTTATATGCAAGTTATTGTCATAAAAAGTGTTTGGGGACCTGGGTCCTGCCCCAGGGGACATGAATCAATGCAAAAAAAAGTTTTAAAAACTGATGTTTTTTCGGAAGCAGTGATTTTAATGATGCTTAAAGTGAAACAATAAAAGTGTAATATTCCTTTTAATTTTGTACCTGGGGGGTGTCTATAGTATGCCTGTAAAGGGGCGCATGTTTCCTGTGTTTAGAACAGTCTGACAGCAAAATGACATTTCAAAGGAAAAAAAAGTCATTTAAAACTACTCGTGGCTATTAATGAATTGCTGGTCCGACAATACACATAAAAGTTAATTGATAAAAATGGCATGGGCACCAACATTTTTAAAAAAATGGCGTGGGGGCCCCCCTAAATTCCATACCAGGCCCTTCAGGTCTGGTATGGGTTTTAAGGGGAACCCCTGGCCAAAATTAAAAAAAAAATGGCGTGGTGTTCCCCCAAAAATCCATACCAGACCCTTATCTGAGCATGCAACCTGGCAGGCCGCAGGAAAAAAGGGGAGGATGAGAGAGTGCCCCTCCCTCCTGAACTGTACCAGGCCACATGACCTCAACATTGGGAGGGTGCTTTGGGGTTGCCCCCCAAAACACCTTGTCCCCATGTTGATGGAGACAAGGGCCTCATCCCCACAACCCTTGCCCGGTGGTTGTGGGGGTCTGTGGAAAGGGGGGCTTATCGGAATCTGGAAGCCCCCTTTAACAAGATGACCCCAAGATCCCAGCCCTCCCCCCTGTGTGAAATCTTCTTTCTTCTATCTTCTATCTTCCTTCGGTTTCTTCCTGCATCTTCTTCTTCTTCTGGTTCTTCTGGTTCTTCCTCCGGTGTTCTCGTCCAGCATCTTCCTCCGCGGCGTCTTCTTCCCTTCTTCTTCTCGGGCCGCTCCGCATCCACCATGATGGGAGGCTTCCGCTGTGTGACGCTTCTCGTCTTCTGGCGGTTCTTAAATAACGGAAGGCGGGGCCACCAGGTAACCCTGCCCCCCTTTGACGCACGGGGACTTGACGGGGACTTCCCTGTGACAAGAAGCGTCACACAGTGGGAGCTTCCCATGGATGCGGAGCGGCCCAAGAAGAATAAGGGAAGAAGACGCCGCAGAGGAAGATATCGGATGAGAACACCGGAGGTAGAACCAGAAGAACCAGAAGAAGAAGAAGATGGAGGAAGAAACTGAAGGAAGATAGAAGATAGAGGATAGAAGAAAGAAGACAGAAGAAAGAAGAAGCATTTAAATAAAGGAATTGTCAAAAACTGTCTCTTGTCATTTTTAACATTTTTGACACTTTTTTTGTGAAATGGTAGAGGTACTTTTGTACCCCCTTATCATTTCACACAGGGGGAGAGTCGGGATCTGGGAGTCCTCTTGTTAAAGGGGGCTTCCAGATTCCGATAAGCCCCCCACCCGCAGACCCCCACAACCACCGGGCAAGGGTTGTGGGGATGAGGCCCTTGTCCCCATCAACATCAACTCAATAGCACAGCAGGGGAGTCTTAACCTCAACCCAATAGAACACCTTTGGGATGCATTAGAGTGGAGACTGAAAGCCATGCCTTCTCCTCCACATCAGTGCCTGACCTCACAAATGCGCTTCTGGAAGAACGGTCAAACATTCCACAAGCAGTATTTCCGTTGGAAAAAGCATGGCTTGCATACACACGGTCACACAAATATTCTCTGAACTTTCAACCGTCAAGAACGCGGTGTTGTACAACACTACGACAAGCCGAGAAAATTAAGTTCAATGCTTCCGAGCATGCGTCAAATTATTTCCGAGCATGTGTAGGAATTTTGCGTGTCGCAATTGGTACAGACGATCGGAATTTCCGATCTGAAATTTTCCCGAACGAAAAATAGAGAACATGCTCTCAATATTTTGGTGGCTGGAATTCCGCCAGCAAAAGTCCGATGCAGCATGCCCACGGTCGGAATTTCCATCCAAAAGTTCACATCGGACTTTTGCTGACAGAATTTCTGAACGTGTGTACGGGGCATCAAACTTGGATCATTAAAGTTCATGTGCGTGTAAAGGCAGGCGTCCCAATACTTTTGGTAATATAGTGTACGTTCCATCATCTTATCATCAGTTCAGTATCCCTCTTCCTGCCATCTGTCACCACTTCCAATACTATGTACTATCTATTGATGTTCAGCACAATATTCCTCTCCTTCTATCAACATTTCTTGTACAGGTCGGTCCCCTAGTTACAAACATCCAACTTACAAACGACTCCTACTTACAAACAGGGGGAAAAACAGGAAGTGAGAGGAAATCTACCCCTAGGAAGGGAAATTCACCCCTGTAAGAGTTATTGTGGGAAAAAGGTGTCTCAATTGATGCTTTATCACCAAGGCTTGTTTCCACAACAACCCAAAATTTTCTAAATCCAATTGTCATTGGGACAGGAAGTGAGGTGAAATCTTCTGAACAGGGGCACAGACAGCAAAACAAACATTACAGGGGTGTTAACCCTTCCCTATGCTATCCAAAAAGCTTAAACATATTTTTTTGGCTTGAGCTACACTTAAAAAATGTACCTGTTCCTACTTACAAACAGATTCAGCTTAAGAACAAACCTACAGACCCTATCTTTTTAGTAACCCGGGGACCGCCTGTATACGTGTACCATATTCTGTCTCTGTTGCCCACCTCCTCTTTTATACATATGAATCGTGCACTGCCCAGCACCACAATGTCCCTGTCACCACCACCTTCTATACTTCCTTACCTTAATAAACTGTACTGTAGCAGGATGTCCTTCTCACTGTACTTTGTCACCACTATCTGTACATATGTAACATTTACCACTTACTATACTTATGTATCATCGACTGCTCGGCAGCAGCATTACGTCTGCCTTGCTGCCCTTTGTTAACAGCAGCAAAAAACAAGTAAAGATGCCATTAACCTTTCATAAACCTTTTAACCAGACATCACATAGGCACTTTCATCTGTGAGGGTGATGCATAGCAGATCCACAAGCTGACTGCTTGTGCAGCTCTTTCCTCTAATTACTCTCCAGTCTCTTTCAGTAACAATAGATGCCTTGACTTGGGCCAAATGATGACAGACCCATGTAAAGGCTTTAACTTACCAATCCCAGGAATACATATGCTACCAATACATATTGGGCGAAGACAGGCTGATATCTTATAAAAGTTAAGCATTCATATTAAATTTATTAATGTTAGGGTTTTTAGTGGGTCTAAAGTCTAATGCCCTGTACATACGGTCGGACATTGATCGGACATTCCGACAACAAAATCCATGGATTTTTTCCGATTGATGTTGGTTCAAACTTGTCTTGCATACACACGGTCACACAAAGTTGTCGGAAAATATGATCGATCTGAACGCGGTGACATAAAACACGTATGTCGGGACTATAAACGGGGCAGTAGCCAATAGCTTTCGTCTCTTATTTTATTCTGAGCATGCGTGGCACTTTGTACGTCGGATTTGTGTACACATGATCGGAATTTAACCGATCGGATTTTGTTGTAGGAAAATTTTATAGCCTGCTCTCAAACTTTGTGTGTTGGAAATTCCTATGGAAAATGTGTAATGGAGCCTACACGGTCGGAATTTCCGACAACAAGGTCCTATCACACAGTTTCCATCGGAAAATCCTATCGTGTGTACAGGGCATGAGCGTTTTTTTACCTTATCCAGTACAGGAACTGGCAAGGGACATTTGGGTTGTCAACATAGATTTTTAATATAATATAATAATAAAAATAAAATAATATAATATTAAAAGGACTAGCAATGTCCAATTCCTTAGAGGGGCAACATGGTCCTTTAGCACGGGATTTTGGCACCAAATGAAGAGCAGAAGATGGGAGCAGACGTGACCCTATTATTACAGCTTTGTGTGACTACTACAACTCCCTACTCATTGGCTTACCTCTACATAGTCTATCCCCCCTTCAATCCATCATGAATACTGCGGCCAGACTCATCCACCTTACCAATCGCTCTGTGTCTGCTACTCCTCTCTGTCAATCCCTCCACTGGTTTCTGCTCATCCAACAAAATAAATTCAAAATACTAACAACTACTTACAAAGCCAACCACAACTCGGCCCCCATCTACATCACTGATCTAGTCTCAAAATACCAACCTAATCGTTCTCTTCGCTCTTCTCAAGACCTCCTGCTCTCTAGTTCCCTCATCACCTCCTCCCATGCTTGCCTCCAGGACTTTTCCAGGGCCTCTCCAATCCTATGGAACTCCTTACCCCAATCTGTCTGATTATCTCCTACTCTATTAACTTTTAGACGATCCCTGAAAACCCTCCTCTTCTGAAAAGCCTATCCTACCCACACCTAACAACTGTATTTTCATTTTCTCCATCTGATCATCCCCCACAGCTATTATCTTTAGTTTCACTTGACCCTCCCTTCTAGATTGTAAGCTCTAACGAGCAGGGCCCTCTGATCCCTCCTGTATTGAATTGTATTGTAACTGTACTATCTGCCCCTATGTTGTAAAGCACTGCGCAAACTGTTGGCGCTATATAAATCCTGAATAATAATAACATATTTGTGACGGACCGTCCAGCACCCAGCTTGGCTGCCTCCATCAAGATACAGCTTCCTCCAGGCTGGAACCAGAAACCAGGTATTATAGCTGAGCATCCAAGAACTAGACGACACTAGCTTAGGTGAAAACTAGAACTCACTTTATTGTAAACTCACACAGAATATATAGCACACAAGATCAGGTAGAGCCTGATTACATTGCCCCAACAATGCAAACTGTAAACAGAAATATAATTAACATAGTCAAGGAACAGCCAACATAAACATAAACATTAAACTACTTAAACAACTAGCCACCTAGACAAGCCTAGTTGACTCAGTGCCCACCCAGACCATTTGGTACCAGTCTACAGCTCTGAATTCACAAAGTACATTATAAATGCTGTCTTCAGGTGTTTGGCTTTGTCTAATCTGTCCACTGGACAAGTCATCATAATACAATCATAAAATGTTCCAGCAGGCTGAAAAAGTAGAATTATTTATCTTTATAAATTACTTGAGAGGAATTGTTGATAAATATTTCTGTCCCTAGTGAAGCTTCTCCAACCCAGTCTGCAGGAGGACCACCATATTTCCTCTGACCATTAACCTGTACAAGAATACTATTACACATTTCAATCCACTCCAGAAGGGAAGCTTTATTGTCCTTATCCAGAGAATTAATCCAAGCCTCTGTAAGAGTCCAGGGCTTACTACGCATGCACCAATGGAGCGTTGCCGCAAGAGAAAATCTGTGCCAACTGAGCATGCACCAAAGACGCCTTAGTGCGCTAACCGCGCACCTGCGCAGAAGACTTGATGGAAAAAGGCAAGAAAATGCCCAGGACGTGCACAGGAAGTGACTTCAACCTGATGGAAATAGGTGGGATGCAAGAGAAAATCTGTGCCAACTGAGCATGCGCCAAAGACGCCTTAGTGCGCTAACCGCGCACCTGCGCAGAAGACTTGATGGAAAAAGGCAAGAAAATGCCCAGGAGGTGCACAGGAAGTGACCTCAAACCTCCCTATATAAGCCCAGCCCAGACACTGCCAAATTGCTGGATTATTTTCAGTCCACCCTTGTTTCTTGTGCTAGTGTGTGATCTGTCTGAACTTGTTGTGACCTGGAAACCTATTTGACTACTCTTGATTGCTGCTTGCTTTTGACCTTGGATTTGTACCTTAACCATTCTACTTCTTTGCCCCTTTCTTACTCAGCTGCCAGATTGGAACCAACCCCAGCTTGGATCTTGACCATTCTTCTGATTAACCCTTTTATACTTCGTTGCCCAACTGGCTTCAGAGACCCTTCAAGGACCCGAGGTGCAAGGGAGGCCTCCCCACTACTTCGGTCTCACATCAGGTACATGGCTCTTGTGACAGAATAATCCAGCCATGTCTGAGGGGAGTGCTTCTGCCTTCGAGGCCCTGTGCCAACAAGTGGCCTCTGTGTCTCAGGGCCTGACGTCCATACAAGAGGGGTACTTTCAACTGGAAGGTCAGCTGACTGCAATGGCCAATCCCTCAGTTCTGAGCCCTGCAGAACCACCTGTTATGGCTATGGAGCAGCCCATCTCTATTCCAGCTCCTGAACCACGGGTTCCAATGCTTTTCAGGGGTTCACCACAAGTTCCGGGCTTTCAGGAACGCCTGTCGGCTATACTTTACCTTACAGCCTAGGACCTTGTCTGCAGAGGATACAAAGGTCGGGTTTGTAGTAGCCTTACTTACAGAAGAACCTCAAGCATGGGCTCATCAGCTATTGGAAAGGGAGAGTCCTATACTGCACTCACTGTCTTCTTTCTTCAATGCCATGGCAATCTTCTATGATGATCCACAATGAACCACCATGGCTGAAACAGTGTTGACCTCTCTACAACAGGGGAAACACCCTGTTGAGGACTACGTAATGGAATTCTGCAAGTGGGCTGCAGACACTGCATGAAACGATGCTGGCTTGCACGATCAGCTTCGCTTGGGCCTGTCTGAGCCCCTCAAAGACGAATTAGCAAGAGTGGGGCTCCTTGATACATTGGAACCTACAATTCAGTTGGCTATCCAGGTGGATCTCAGACTCAGAGAACGTCGCAGGGAACAATCTGGTATGGCCCGTCCCACATGGATGCTCCCGCGAGTACCCATGGCTCCCCACCTGAGAACCCCTGAGACCCACGCCTCAACCCCAATTTATGACGCAGAACCGATGCAACTCGGCTTAGTTCGTGCACCCCTCACACCCGAAGAGCGACAACGCCCTCGTCTGAACAATCTATGCCTGTGTTGTGGTGGAGTGGGTCACTTTCTTCAGGGATGTCCCATTAGGCCGAGTAAGTGGATCGAACCCCCATCTGTTTGACCGTACATTGTTAAATCCTCACATCTCACTCTCTGCCCCTCTTTGCAGATACCGGGAAGGATAAATCTAAGTAGCAGCCATTATTGACTCTGGGGCTTGCAGCTGCTTTATTGACATCCACTTCTCCAAAAAGCATGGAATCCCACTATGCAAGAAGCCCCAGCCATTTACCATTCATCTGGCAGATGGCTCCACACCAACCTCTGGTCCCATAACCCATGAGACCACCCTCATATTGGCCACCACCGAAGCAGACCATTGGGAACGTCTTCAGCTGGATGTGATTTCTTCCCCCATTTTTCCGGTTATTTTGGGGTTACCATGGCTTCGACAGCACCAGCCACAGATTGATTGGTCCACTGAAGTTGTGTCTTTCGGCTCACCCTATTGCTAATGCTTACACCACTGTTTTCCACAACAAGCCTGTTTGACGGCTCAACCGCTTTCCACAGGTGACAACACTCTTCTCCCCCAGGTTTACCCAGCCCTGCCTTACATTCTGGAGGTCGATGCTTCAGAGATTGAGGTTGGGCAGTTCTCAGCGCCAACTGGACTTGACCTCGGCTTGGATCTTGGACTATGGCTTGCACGATGCTCCGCACCCCTGGTACCCGTGCCACTTGGTGTCCCACCAAGTCTCTGTCTCCATCTCCAGAGGCTTCAAGAATCCGAGGTGCAAGGGAGGCCTCCCCACTACTTTGGTCTCACATCAGGTACGTGGCTCTCGTGACAGCATCACTATCAGCATTCAGCACGTTGTTGTCCATCATTAGAGAATGATCTGCTCTCTCCCAGAGGCTGAACTGAGCTCTTTTCCATGTTCTGACCAGAAGAAGCAGACAAAACCCCCAGTATCCTCCATGGGCCATATCTGTCAGTACTAGGATCCCTTTAGGACCCAGCACAACTCAGCTGACACAGCCTTTACCTGGGAAACAACAATGATTGGCCAGCTCACCTTTAAATAACTTGCATCAGCATTCAATCATTGCTCGTGTTAGAGTTTACCTTGTGTTTGATCCAGTTGATATCTGCTCTGTGTATTTCGTGTATGACCCGGCTCGTTTGACTCTGTTTGCTTTCTTCTGATTCGGTACCGTTTGGACTCTGATCTTCCTGTGTATGACCCAGCTTGCCTAGACTACGTTTTTACTAGCACCTTCATCTGCAGCGGTGAACTACAAGCACCAGACATCTATCCTCACCTGCAGCGGTGAACTACAAACACCAGACACCATCTATCCTCATCTGCAGCGGTGAACTACAAGGTCCAGCAAACATCTGCCTACATCTACAGCGGTGAACTACAAGTCCCAGCTGACCTGCTCTACTCAGACCTGCTCATGGTATGTGCTCTTGTTCTTTGAACTCTTTGAATAATCAGAACACCTGAACTGTTACCTGTTATATGCTCTAGCCTGACAACATCAGTGAATAGGGGGCTTGCCCCTAGTCCCCTCCAAAAGCCTCTTCCCCAGTTGGGTCAGCCACGATATTCATGGCGTCTTTTTCAGACTTCTTATTGCTGGTATAGTGATGCGCAGAGCCCCCTTCTTCTTTACCTCTTCTCTGGAGTTGTCATTGATGACAGCCATGCTGATATGCATTCTGTTCTCTGCAGTATGTGCTGTGAGCCCTGGGTGATGTGATGCTGTACATGACGTGTACATGACGCCCTAGGCCCTTGTTGCTGGGCTGTTTATTAAAGTGGTTGTAAAGGTAATTTTTGTCCCTAAAATAAAAAAGATGCTATACTTACCTGCTCTTAGCAATAGCACTACAAAGAGTGGCTGCTTACCTCCTTTTCTGGGGTCCCTAGCCAGCGATCTCCTCTCCTCCTCTTCTTAGAGTGTCCCCTCAGCAAGCCGGCTGCTATGAGGGAACTCATGTAGGCGCACACCCTAGATGGGCTGTGTGTGCGTTCATAGACACAAATGGTTCAGCTTGCCCACGCCCCCTGCTGTGGAGAGGGATTAGAATACATGTTAGGTTCTTTTTTGCTACCTCTTCCCCAATTATGGAGATTCACCCTGTTTATTTGTCCTGTTTATCATTTTAGCATTGAACATGAAAGTAAAAGAAAAGCCTAAATTTTGGGTTGTCCCCAGAACAATGATAGAGGGGAAATCTTTAGATCGGGACGTGTCAGAAACCATGAATCAGACTGAGACCGAAGTACAGTTAAATCACACTTGTTTAATAATAATAATAATAAAAAGGTACACAGAGTAAACGTAAACAAAACATAGCCAGAGTTCAGGAACCGGAAAGCATAGTCAGACAAGCCAAAACATCAGGGAGCCAGAGATGAGCATAGTAGAACAGCAAGCAGGATCTGGAGCCAGAAGGAATGTCAATCAAGCAAGTCTTTAACTGGAACACAGGAGAGCGTCTCCAGAGATGTGACCAAGGTGAAGGCAGAGATCATCTGGGCTAAGTAAGCAGGACTGACGAACAGGATATCATCAACAGCTGAGTCACTGTGGAGAGAAAGGAGCTAGCAATTAACCGACAGCTGAGCAGCCATCTTTGAGAAGGAAGGGCGGAGCCCAGCCTTGACAGTACCCCATCCTCAGTAACCCCTCCCCCTCGGAGGACCACTAGGCTTGAGGGGAAAACATCTATGGAAATCACGGAGGAGGACAGGGGCATGTACGTCCGAGGATGAGACCCAAGAGCGTTCCTCCGGACTGTACTCTCTCCAATGCACCAGGTACTGTATGCACCCACGGAACCTACGGGAGTCAACAATGGACTGTACTTATTACTCCTCATGGTTTTCAACCTGTACAGGGTGAGGACGAGGGACTGAGGTTGCAGACCAAAGGTTTTATTAAGGAGACACGAAATACATTTGAGATATGCATATTAGAAGGAAGGTCTAATGCGTAAGCCACTGGGTTAATCCTGTTAAGAATACGGAAAGGCCCAACAACCGAGGTGCGAACTTCAGAGAGGGAACATGAAGTCGGAGGTTGCGAGATGACAGCCAGACCCTGTCCCCAACTTGATAGGAAGGCACAGGCAGGCATCTGCGGTCAGCATGGAGTCTGGACCTATCATTAGCATGTCACAAAGCCTCCTGGACTTGTGCCCAAGTGGAACGAAGACCACAGAGATGCTCCTCTAATGCAGGAATACTCTGCGGAACAAACGAGTCAGGCAACATGGAAGGTTGGAAACCATAGTTCGCCATAAACGGGGACAATCGGGAAGCAGAATTCAAGGCACTATTGTGAGCAAACTCTGCCCATGGTAAGAGGTCTGACCAGTTGTTATGATGGTAAGAGCATAGTCTTGGAGCATGTAAGAATTGCTCCAAGGACTGATTGGCTTGTTCTGCATCCCCATTAGACTGCGGGTGATACGCAGAGGAGAAAGCAAGCTGAATTCCCAACTGTGCACAAAAGGCTCGCCAGAACCGGGACACAAACTGACTACCCCCCTCCGAGACAATCACCTTGGGTAGTCCATGTAAGTGAAAGATCTCCCAAGCAAAAATGGAAGCCAATTCCTTACAAGTGGGCAACTTCTTAAGTGGAATACAATGGGACAATTTTGAGAACTGGTCAATCACCATAAGGATAACTGTGTTGCCCTGGGAGTTGGGTAACTCCACAATGAAATCCATAGACAGGTGGGTCCAGGGCCTCTCTCCATTGGGTATGGGTTGTAGGAGGCCCAGTGGAAGGTGTCGTGGAGTCTTACTCTGAGCACACACGGAACAGGCAGCTGCGAAGGCGGTTACATCAGCACGTAGTCTAGGCCACCAGAATTGTTGGGAAATGGCCCAAAAGAGTTAATTCTTCCCAAGGTGGCCAGCAGCCTTGGGAGAATGGTAAGTCTGGAGCACGGCAGTACGGAGCCTCTCTGGGACAAAGCAGCAGTCACAAGGTTTCTCAGGAGCATGGACCTGAGCGGCAAGAATTTTGTCACCCAAAGGAGAAGTGAGACTGGTGTGAACCATAGCCAGAAAATGATCAGGAGGCATAACAGGAACCGGAACCGACTCCATCTTGGAAGTGGAGGAAAATTGTCGTGACAAAGCGTTGAGACAGACGGGTGCCAACTCCAGTCTCAGAAGCATCAACCTCAAGGATAAAAGGTAACGTAGGATCAGGATGTGCCAACACAGGAACAGAAACAAAGGCAGCCTTGAG
Organism: Lithobates clamitans; assembly: GCA_037952925.1. Lineage (NCBI taxonomy): Eukaryota > Metazoa > Chordata > Amphibia > Anura > Ranidae > Lithobates > Lithobates clamitans. The sequence goes on along the minus strand of JBBGZY010000301.1, from coordinate 4,174,446 downwards.
ACTCTCAAAGGCCTTAATGGACTCCGGAGACCAACTCTGTGGGTTACTGTGCTTTCTGGTCATATCAGTCAGGGGCTTAACCAGAGATGAAAAGTTACGAATAAACTTCTGATAATAGTTGGCAAAGCCAAGAAAACACTGCAGAGGACGTAAACCCACCGGTAGGGGCCACTGTGGGGCTGCTGAAAGTTTCTCCGGTCCATCAAAAAACCAGCAGTGGAAATGACATGAAATGACATGAATTTAACCTGTTCACGGTGGAATTTGCACTTCTCCAATTTACAATAGAGGTTGTTCTCTTTTAGTTTCTGAAGCACACAACAGACATCTGTGTGGTGGCTCTCCAGGGACTTGGAAAATATGAGGATATCGTCGAGATAAACCACCACACATAACTGCAACAGGAGGACATCGTTAATAAACTCCCGGAAAACTGCCGGGGCATTACAAAGGCCAAAAGGCATTACAAGGTACTCATAATGGCCTATTCTGGTATTAAACGCAGTTTTCCACTCTTCGCCCTCCTTAATCCTCACGAGATTGTATGCCCCTCTCAAATCAAGCTTTGTGAAAACCGTTGCTCCCTTGAGGCGGTCAAATAACTCCGTAATCAACGGAATAAGATAGGCATTCTTAATCGTGAAATGATTGAGACCCCTATAATCAGTACAAGGTCTCAGTTCACCACTCTTCTTCTTCACAAAGAAGAAACCAACACCAGCAGGAGACGATGATTTGCGGATGAAACCTCGAGAAAGTGCGTCTGCAACATACTCCCTGGCCCTATCCTCCAAGACCGACAAAGGGTAAATCCGGCCACGAGGGGGTATGGCATTAGGCTAAAGGTCAATTGCGCAATCATACAAGTGTGGAGCCAAACTACTGGCTTGATCTTTGTCAAAGACATCTCTAAAATTGCGGTACTCCTCCAGCAGGGAGGAGAGTGAAGTGGTGCAAAGGACCTTGGCTACCTTCTGGAAGAATGACTACCTGCATTGTGGCGACCAGGAGAGAACCTCAGCACGGAGCCAATCAAAAGAGGGATTGTGCCTCTGTAACTAAGGATAACCAATAACCAGTGGAAACTTAGGTGAGGAAATAACTTGGAATTGGATTATCTCATGGTGAAGAGTCCCTACGGCCATTGACAATGGAACAGCCTCATGAGTCACATGGGCTGGCTGTAGAGGTCTCATGTCAAGAGCCTCAATGGCAAGTGGAGTGTCATGCAGCTGCAGCGGAATCAAGTGCTTTGATACAAAGGCAGCATTGATGATCAGGCCTGCAGCCCCAGAGTTGATTAGAGCCTGTATCTCGAGGGGCGACTCAGCCCAAGAAAGGGTAACTGAAACCAGGATCTTATCCTTCTGGATAACTGGGGACAAAACAACGCCACCTAAGGTCTGTTTGTGAGAGGACCTCAAGGTTCGGGCATTCCCTGGATGGGTAGGACAAGATGTCAAAAAGTAACCTGCCTGGCCACAATAATAATCTCTCCCTCCTCCTAAGGGTTCTCTCATCCACAGAGAGACACGTGAAGCCCGAGTGTGGGAGGTAAGGGAGGCAAGGGTGGGACTGCAAAGTTCAGAGACAAATGTACAGGAAGCTTCCGCAAACGCTCCTTAAAAGAAAGTCATTCTCTGAGTCTGGAGTCAATGAGGATGGCCAACGTGATCAACTTCTCCAGCTCAGTGGGTATATCTCGGGCTACTTTCTCATCCTTGATGGTATCCGAGAGACCATGAGAAAAAGCAGCCACGAGGGCCTCATTGTTCCAAGCAAACTCTGCTGCCAGAGTACGGAATTCAATGGCGTAATCGCAGAGCGTGAGGAAACGTCAAATACCCTTTTAAAAGAAGCCACAAACTCTGGGTAACTCAAGACAACAGGTTTTTGCGTCTCCTATAGAGGTTTGCCCAGGCCAAGGCTCTCTCAGAAAGCAAAGATATCACAAAACCTACTTTTGCTTCTGTCCGTGGGAAAGGCCTGGGGCAGCATCTCAAAGTATATCTCAACCTGGTTGGGAAACCCTCTGCATTGGACTGGATTGCCCCCAAATCACTGGGGAAGTGGAGCAGAACAAGACATACCTTTTTATAGAGATAATACTTGAGGCGGGTGCCTGCACAGAGACTGGAGCAGCAGCAAGGATTGCCTGCAACACAGGTTGTACCGGAGCAACCACAGTGGGAGATTCCAGGTGAGCCGTGAGACTCAGGAGCGTTTGTAATGCCATGGCAAACTGATCCATGTGGTGATCCTGCTCATCCAATCTGGAAAAAATATTAGCAACAAGTGGATTGACTGCATCTTTTGAATTCATGGCCTTCGCCTACTGTCAGAAACCATGAATCAGACTAAGTCAGAAGTACAGTTAAATCACACTTGTTTAAAGGACGGATAGTCAGACAAACCAAAATGTCAGGGAGCCAGAGATGAGCGTAGTAGAACAGAAAGCAGAATCTGGAACCAGAAGGAATGTCAGCCAAGCAAGTCTTTAACAGGAACACAGGAGAGCGTATCTAGAGATGTGGCCAAGGCGAAGGCAGAGATCATCTGGGCTGGATGGCTTAAGTAGGCAGGACTGACGAGCAGGATATCATCAACAGGTGTGTCACTGTGGAGAGAAAGGAGCTGGCAATTAGCTGACAGCTGAGCGACCACCTTTGAGAAGAAAGGGCTGAGCCCAGCCCTGACAGGACGCTAGTTCTGATGACCTTGGGGTCTCGATGGATTCCCTTAATTTACAGGATATACCTCTCACTTCCTGTTTGGCTATGGGACATGAAGTGAAGGAAAATCTTCCCAATGGGACACAGTTGGTGAAAAAACAAAATAAAAAAACCTTAAACTGACAGGGGTTATAACTCTCCGTTACTCTATCCAAAACAAAACAAAAAACTTTTGCCAATAGTTCTACTTTAATGCTGAACTCTATACAAACTCTATAAAAAAATGTTATATAGAGTAATGTATTATTGAAAAATGTATTTATAAATACATTATCTGAAACATATCAATCATATTATCTTCTATAATCTCTCGGATTCATACTGAAAGAGAACCAGCGCTTTAACCTAGGCAAGGCTCTATCACATTGATTATGCAGTCAGTCTAATGCCCTGTACACACGGTCGGATTTTCCGACGGAAAATGTGTGATAGGACCTTGTTTTCGGAAATTCTGACCGTGTGTGGGCTCCATAACACATTTTCCATCAGAATTTCCGACACACAAAGTTTGAGAGCTTTCTATCAAATTTTCCGACAACAAAATCCGTTGTCGGAAATTCCGATCGTGTGTACACAAATCCGACGCACAAAGTGCCACGCATGCTCAGAATAAATAAAGAGATGAAAGCTATTGGCTACTGCCACGTTTATAGTCCCGACGTACGTGTTTTGCGTCACCGCGTTCAGAACGATCAGATTTTCCAACAACTTTGTGTGACCGTGTGTATGCAAGACAAGTTTGAGCCAACATCTGTCAGAAAAAATCCATGGATTTTGTTGTCGGAATGTCCGACCAATGTCCGACCGTGTGTACGGGGCATAACACAGACTCACACACCCACTGGAGAAGGACTAGAGCCAAAGAAATCAGGTATCCATGATATCTTACAGTTAAATAGCAATCAGTAATACAGGGCGCAGGGGCGCTGTCCCCCGAATCCATGCGTCCAGCCCCCTAATCTACATGTGGGGCGCCAGACGCATGGGTTTTTTTTTTTTTAGAAGCATGTGATTAGAGCCTGAGGCTCTAATAGGTTTCAAAAAATGGTGGTCTCTGCACCTCGAGCGCACCCAGTTGTGTGACAATAGTGAATCAATATTTGCTACTGTCTTCTCCCGGCCAATCAGGAAGAGACCCGTCACCTGATTGGCCGAGAGGAGAAGCAATCCTATTGGCCGCCGAGGAGGAGGAGGGATGAGATGTTTTCCGCCCCCCCCCAAAAAAAAATATACCACCAGCCGCCACTGATAGCAATTCCACATTTTGATAAGGGGAGAAGTGGGGGACTTATCTGTAGGGGAAAAAAGTATTCCCCAGCATTATAATCTTCTTTAATGTACCTTAAAGAAAATGTAAACCCAACATTTCATATTCCTGATATGTGCCTACTGTACCATGTAATTGTATCAAAAAGTATCCTGTTCTCTTTGTATTGCTTCCTTTGTGTGAAATCCCTTTTGTTCCTGCCAGTCCTTCAGCTTTCCTATTAAACACTTATGGACCGCCTGCCGTCATTATACAGCGGCTGTTTGAAGAGGGATATCGTTGTTATGGCAGCAGCTAGCTACCATAACCCCGGTATCCACTTTTTCAGCGGGCATTCCGCTTTCAGATAAAAGTGGTCTATGCGGCGGATTCGCCGTGAGATCACTTTTGTCGGTAACGGGAGAGGGGCCTGCTGCTTCCCGTGCCCTCCATCGCTTACCGGTGCCCTCCGTCGCTTACCGGAGCCGCTGGCAGCGGCGGAGGTGATCGCATCCTCTTCCGTGTTAGGTATGGAGCTGAGTGAGGGGAAGATGGCCTCCACCCGGCTCCATACCATTGCAGGGCGGAAGCAATGTCAAAATGTCACTTCCGCCCATACCTCTTAAAGGGACATTTTTTTCTTCAAACGTTTTTTTTTTATTGCATTTTAGTATAAATATGAGATCTGAGGTCTTTTTGACCCCAGATCTCATATTTAAGAGGTCCTGTCATGCTTTTTTTCTATTACAAGGGTCGTTTACATTCCTTGTAATGGGAATAAAAGTGACACATTTTTTTTTAAAAGAACAGTGTAAAAAAAATTAAACTAAAAAGTAAAATAAATAAGAAAGTGCAGAAGCGAACGCATACGTGAGTAGCGCCCGCATATGAAAACAGTGCTCAAACTGAGGTATCAGCGCGATCGTTAGAGCAAGAGTAATAGTTTTAGCCCTAGACCTCCTCTATAACTCAAAGCATGTAACCTGTAGAATTTTTTAAACGTCACATATGGAGATTTTTAAGGAAAAAAGTTTGTCGCCATTCCATGAGCGGACGCAATTTTGAAGCATGACATGTTGGGTATCAATTTACTCGGCTTAATATTATCTTTCACAATATAAAAAAAATGGGCTAACTTTACTGTTGTCTTATTTTTTAATTTAAAATGTATTTTTTCTGAAAAAAGTGCGCTTGTAAGACCGCTGTGCAAATACGGTGTGACATAATGTATTGCAACGACCGGCATTTTATTCTCTAGGGTGTTAGAAAAAAATATATAATGTTTGGGGGTTCTAAATAATTTTCTAGCAAAAAAAATGATTTTAACTTGTAAACAACAAGTCTGAAAAATAGGCCCGGTCTTAAAGTGGTTAAAAACTGGCCACACTAGGCATGAAAGCACAGCATGGTCAGTTCTCTAGCTTTGCTGGGAACTCAACCTCCTCTCCTACAATGATCAGACTTCTGCTGATATACCCTTCTGCACAGCTCTTCACTGGGAAGACCAGTATTCTGCTGCTTCTCCTCCTCCAGCTCATATGCAGCTGAAAACAGAGATTGCGGGGTTTATTTACTAAAGCTGGTGAGTGCAAAATCAGGATCACTTTTGCATAGAAACCAATCAGCTTCCAGGTTTCATTGCCAAAGCCTAATTGAACCAGCTGAGGTTAGATGCTGATTGGCTACCATGTACAGCTGCACCAGATTCTGAGTGCTCCAACTTTATTAAATCTACACCTATGTGATCACTTTTAAGTCTAGGTTCACATCTATGCGGCTGCGCTTGATGTGTTTTTCACGCACATGTTGCAGTGCATTTTACGTTTTTAAACCCAAGTTTTTTATGCGTTTTTGGATGCAGTTTTTTAATGCATTTTGCATTTTACATTTTTGTTCTCTTTAAATGTACTGTAAACACACTGTATATAGCTGGTTGCTAAGGAGGGGGCCAAGAAGCCGCATCCTTAACAACCGATGAGTCATCGGCTGTCATCAAAAAAAATTACCGGCAAAAAAATGTGTGAAAATTTGCATGGAGTTCCCCCCCAGGTCCATGCCAGGCCCTTCGGGTCTAGTATGGATTTGGAGGGTACCCCCCACGCCAAAATAAATAAAAATGCCGTGGGGCTCCCACCAAAATTCATACCAGACCCTTAGCCGAGCATGCCGCCCGGTAGGTCATGAAAGGGAGGGAACGAGCGAGCGCCCCCCTCCTCCTGAATCATACCAGGCCACATGCTTTTAACATGGGGGTGGGTGCTTTGGGGCAGAGGGACTCTGCACCCCCCAACCCAAAGCACCTTGCCCCCATGTTGATGAGGACAATTGTCTGTCCGGGTTGTCAGGGTCTGCAGGCGGGGGCTTATCGGAATTTGGAAGCCCTCATTAACAAGGGGGCCCCCAGATACTGCCCCTCCCTATGTGAATGGGTATCGGGTACATCGTACCCCTGCCCATTCACCAAAAAAACTGTGAAATGTTAACAAAATACAAGAGCCGGTTTTTGACAAGTCCTTTAATAAATAAGAAGCCCGGAGCCATCTTCTCCCGCAGCCGTCATCTCCGGGTAAAATCTTCTTCTTGTGCTGTCTTCTCCCACAGAGCTGTCATCCTCCTCAATACCACTGTCTTCTTCCTTGCCGCCGGTTACCGGCAAGAAAACAAAAAACATCGGTTATCCTGAGGCTGTCTTCTTCCATTGTGACATCCACGCTATCCGGCACCTCTACGTCACGTCACAAGGGGTGGGCTTGGTGCAAGAGGTGCAGGATAGCAGGGACATCACAACGGAAGAAGACAGCTTCAGGATAAGACCGGATTTTTTTGTCTTTTAGGGGGTAAATGGCGGCGAGGAAGAAGACAGCGGTAGCTAGGAAGAAGACATCTCTGCGGGAGAAGACAGCACAAGAGGAAAGATGATGGCATGGGGAGATGATGGCTCTGGGAGATGACGGTTCCCGGAAAAGATGGCTCCAGGCTTCTTATTTATTAAAACCGGCCTTTGTATTTTGTTAACATTTAACAGGTTTTTTTTTGGTGAATGGGTTAAGGTATGATGTACACCATACCCATTCACATAGGGGGGAGGGGCGGCATCTGGGGGCCCCCTTGGTAATGGGGGGCTTTCAGATTCTGATAAGCCCCTCACCCACAGAACCCGACAAACACCGGCCAGGGTTGTCGGAAAGAGGCTCTTGTCCTCATCAACATGGGGCAAGGTGCTTTGGGGTGGGGGGTGCAGAGCACCCACCTCCCCATGTTGAGGGCATGCGGCCTGGTCTGGTCCAGGAGGGTTGTCCTCTCCTTTTCCTGACCTACCGGGCAGCATGCTTGGATAAGGGTCTGGTATGGATTTTGGGGAAGATCCCACACCATTTTTTCTTACATTTTGGCATGGGGGGGGTCACCTCCGAATCCATTCTAGACCCGAAGGGCATGGGGTGGGCCCCACGCCGTTTTTTATTTGCAAATTATTTTTTTTACATTCAGCTTTCAGCGGGGAAGCCTGCTGACAGCTGATGACTCATTGGTTGTTAAGGATGCGGCGGCTGGCTTTCCGGCCTCCTCCTTAGCAACCAGCTACATACAGTGGGGACGAAAAGTATTCAGACCCCCTTAAATTTTTACTCTTTGTTATATTGCAGCCATTTGCTAAAATCATTTAAGTTCATTTTTTTCCCTCATTAATGTACACACAGCACCCCATATTGACAGAAAAACACAGAATTGTTGACATTTTTGCAGATTTATTAAAAAAGAAATATCACATGGTCCTAAGTATTCAGACCCTTTGCTGTGACACTCATATATTTAACTCAGGTGCTGTCCGTTTCTTATGATCATCCTTGAGATGGTTCTACACCTTCATTTGAGTCCAGCTGTGTTTGATTATACTGACTGGACTTGATTAGGAAAGCCACACACCTGTCTATTAAGGATGAGCCGAACACCCCCCTGTTCGGTTCGCACCAGAACATGCGAACAGGAAAAAGTTTGTTCGAACACGCGAACACCGTTAAAGTCTATGGGACACGAACATGAATAATCAAAAGTGCTAATTTTAAAGGCTTATATGCAAGTTATTGTCATATAAAGTGTTTAGGGACCGGCATGGGAATTCCCATGCTGTTTTTATCAATGAACTTTTATGTGCATTGTCGGACCGGCAATGCAATAGCCGCGAGTAGTTTAAATGATTTTTTTTCCTTTGAAATGTCATTTTGCTGTCAGACTGTTCTAAACACGGGAAACATGCGCCCCTTTACAGGCATACTATAGACACCCCCCAGCTACGAAATTTAAAGTGACATTACACTTTTATTGTTTGACTTTAAGCATTATTAAAATCACTGCTCCTGAAAAAACGGCCCATTTTTAAAACTTTTTTTTGCATTGATCCATGTCCCCTGGGGCAGGACCCAGGTCCCCAAACACTTTTTATGACAATAGCTATATAAGCCTTTAAAATTAGCACTTTTGATTTCTCCCATAGACTTTTGAAGGGTGTTCCGCGGCATTCAAATTTGCCGCGAACACCCCAAATTGTTCACTATTCGGCGAACTGGCGAACAGCCAATGTTCGAGTCGAACATGAGTTTGACTCGAACTTGAAGCTCATCCCTACTGTCTATATAAGACCTTACAGCTCACAGTGCATGTCAGAGCAAATGAGAATCATGAGGTCAAAGGAACTGCCTGAAGAGCTCAGAGACAGAATTGTAGCAAGGCACAGATCTGGCCAAGGTTACAAATAATCCTTAAATGGAACATGTTTGGGATGACCAGAACCCTTCCTAGAGCTGGCCATCCAGCCAAACTAAGCTATCGGGGGTTAAGAGCCTTGGTGAGAGAGGTAAAGAAGAACCCAAAGATCACTGTGGCTGAGCTCCAGAGATGCAGTCAGGAGATGGGAGAAAGTTGTAGAAGCTCAACCATCACTGCAGCCCTCCACCAGTCTGGGCTCTATGGCAGAGTGGCCCGACGAAAGCCTCTCCTCAGTGAAAGGCACATGAAAGCCCACATGGAGTCTGCTATAAAACACCTGAAGGACTCTAAGATGGTGAGAAATAAGATTCTCTGGTCTGATGATTCCAAGATAGAATAGTGGAGAAAACCACGCACTGCTCATCACCTGTCCAATACAGTCCCAACAGTGAAGCATGGTGGTGGCAGCATCATGCTGTGGGGGTGTTTTTCAGCTGCAGGGACAGGACGACTGGTTGCAATCGAGAGAAAGATGAATGTGGCCAAGGACAGGGATATCCTGGACAAAAACCTTCTCCAGAGTGCTCAGGACCTCAGACAGGGCCGAAGGTTTACCTTCCAATAAGACAATGACCCTAAGCACACAGCTAAAATTAGGAAGGATTGGCTTCACAACAACTCTGTGACTGTTCTTGAATGGCCCAGCCAGAGCCCTGACTTAAACCCAATTAAGCATCTCTGGAGAGACCTAAAAATGGCTGTCCACCAACGTTTACCATCCAACCTGACAGAACTGGAGAGAATCTGCAAGGAGGAATTGCAGAGGATCCCCAAATCCAGGTGTGAAATACTTGTTGCATCTTTTCCAAAAAGACTCATGGCTGTATTAGATCAAAAGGGTGCTTCTACTAAATACTGAGCAAAGGGTCTGAATACTTAGGACCATGTGATATTTCAGTTTTTCTTTTTTAATAAATCTGCAAAAATGTTAACAATTCTGTGTTTTTCTGTCAATATGGGGTGCTGTGTGTACATTAATAAGGAAAAAAATGAACTTAAATGATTTTAGCAAATGGCTGCAATTTAACAAAGAGTGAAAAATGTAAGGGGGTCTGAATACTTTCCGTCCCCACTGTACAGTGTTTTAAACGTAAAAATAAAAAATGCAAAACACATCAAAAATCGCACCACAAACACCACACTTGCATTTCTGGTGCGGTTCCATTGAAGTCTATTAACCACAAATCGTGGGGAAAAAGTCCCCGACCCTTTACAAAAACGCACCAGCTGCAAAACGCATAGATGTGAACTTGTACCATAGGAAACCATGTTAAATGGACTGTAGTGCGTTTCTGCAAACTGCAAAACGCACTAAAAAATGCATAGGTGTGAACCTAGGGTAAGGCCTCATGCACCCTGGATGTTATAAAAAAGCCAGTAGAAAGCTGTAGCTGTAGAGTGAGGTTTTTGCACTAGCAATTTTCTGTGTTTTTTGAAGTTTTTAGCTTTAGTGTTTTTTAGCTTTTTTTAGCAAAACTATACTCCCATAAAAACTTATGGCTCAAAAACGCTGATCAATGCTGAATAGCCACGCTATTCAGCGTTTTCTGGTGTTTTAAGCTGTTTTCAGCTTTTTTCAGCATTGGAGCTGTTTTACAGCTGAAAAACTCCTCTGAAAACCCATTGATAATAACTGCTGATAACAGCCTATGTGTGCATGGGCACATATGATAACATGCTGGGGAGTTTATTGGCTACAAAAAAAAAAAGTAGGAAAGAAGCCAAAAAAACGGCAGCTGTAAAAACATCCACTGTGCATGAGGCCTAAAAATGGGGGAAAAAAGGTGTTTATGATGTTTTTATATCCTTTATATATTTCTGTTATAACCACTTCAATATTTCAATCATCCCCTTCCTGCCCAAGCCAATTTCCAGCTTTGAGTGCTGTCACAATTTGCTAAATAAACAAGAAAATTAAAAAAAAATAAAAAAAAATCTATATATTTTTTTCATTTCTGTTATAACATTTTGCAAATAAATATTTTTTCTTCATAAATTTGAGTCAAAATGTATTCTGCTACATTTCCCAAATTAGTGTTTATTATTTAGTCTGTATGAAAGTTATAGAGTCCACAAACTATCATAAATATCATAAAATTGATTAATCCTGATGTACTGACACCTTATCTTATTTCTTGAGGCCCTAAAATGTCAGAACAGTACAGATACCCCCCAAATGACCCATTTTTGAAAAGTAGACAGTCCAAGGTATTTAGTAAGAGACATGACAAGTTATTTGAAGTTGTATTTTTTTGTTGCAAATTTTTTTTTACATACTGTCACCAGTACAGCAGGGCCGGATTAAGAGCATCATGGGCCTGGTGCTGAGGATTTTTGTGGGCATTTTTATGTAAATAAAATGAAATGCAAACAAATTTTGTTAAAACAAATAAATATTTTAACAAATTAAATTAAATTGTGGGGAGGGGTGAGAGAGAGGGGAGGATAGGGGGTGAGAGAGAAAGGGGTAAGAGAAAGAGGAAAGGTGAGGGGGGGGAGGCGAGAGCGAGGGGGGGAGGGGCATGAGAGAGCGAGAGAGTGTGTCTTTGGGTATCCATAGTAGGGTAGTAATGTGGCGCACCAGCATAGCGCACCACGGCAAACTGTGGGTGGAGTCACATTGCAGTAAGAATGGGAGGGGTTGCCCTATATGCAATGCATGGGAACGTGCGCACTTTGTCACATCTGCATGATATGAATGGAGCCTTACACTTACCAACCATGTAACATTACCAACCGTGTATTTACTATGGCAGACCCTTCCCTGCCTCTCTGCTAATCCTTGCATCTTTATCCACCTCCTCTCAGTACACCTGTGTATCCTAAATCCCCCTGTAAACCTCTGCGCCCCAAACCTTTCCCTGCACCTCAACCCCCCTCATCTCTGCCTAACTCCACATACTGCTGCTCATCTTTGCACCCCAGCCTCCCTTAGGGATGCCACTTTTTCTTCAAGCCAAACCCGAACACTTTAGCAGTGCACAGCAAAATATATATATTTTTTTAGTGTGCTCCAAAGAGAATGATAATGTGGCATGCATAGTGCCCCCTCACCCTCCTATCAGGCCCTGTTCTAAACCACATTCCTGTTTAAATATTGTGTCCGGGTTTCAGGCGGGCTGAATACCGGACAGGTGGCAACCCTAGACCCCCTGCACACCCCCTCTTTTCCCCCCAAACTGTAATCCATTCTCTGTTTACCTCTTGATACCCCCTGCCCCATCCATCTGCCCACCTTTGCAGTACAGGCTGATGGAAGGCTCAGTGACCGTGGCAGGCAGGGCTTGTTGTACATCCCCAATGATGGCAGTATTCAGCAAAGGTGATGGTGGACCAGGGCTCAGGGTGTTTGACTTACCTATAAATGCTCTAACAATTTACATATCAAAGCCACCCGCAGTTTACATATTGATAACTTCTACACTGTACACAGAGCAAGGCTGGGCAGCATTAGTGACTCACGCACACCACTGGGCTGGGCCTATCATAAGGAAAGTGCCTGGAGCTCCAATAGCCCCTGTTTTAATCTGGCCCTGCAGTGCAGTACAGCGTTCTCACATAACCAGTGTGGCGGTAATCAGGGATACTGACTGGTAACAATAGGTGAAAAAATATTTAAATAAAAATAATAATTTACTTGAAATTTTTTTCAATTTTTTTTTTTCTTTTTGATAACAATTTTACTCTTTTTTTTTTACTCTTTTTTTTTTTAACACGCTGTGACCAGAACAATACAATGTTACCATATTAACACTTTACCACTCAAATGCCCCGTACACACGATCGGACATTGATCGGACATTCCGACAAAAAAATCCATGGATTTTTGGCTCAAACTTGTTTTGCGTACACACGGTCGCACAAAGTTGTCGGAATTTCCGATCGCCAAGAACGCGGTGATGTACACTACGTACGACGAGACTAGAAAAGGCCAGTTCAGAACCAAGCGTGGCACCCTTTGGGCTCCTTTTGCTAATCTCGTGTTAGTAAAAGTTTGGAGAGAGACGATTCGCGCTTTTTCAGACTCGTGGTTTTCAGATAGTTTTCTGCTGTTCAGTTTGTGCTTGTGGGTTTGTATCTGCTCTTCAGTGCGTGCAGCGAGTACCATTGACTTCTCATTGTGTTCTTGTTTGTTTGTTACTACTTATCAGGTCGCTCTTCACAGGCCTTGCTGTTCTTCAGTGCGTTTTGTTACTGCGTTCTGAGCAGCCAACCGTTTTCTAGCCATGTTGCGTATATGTACTCCTCGTAGAGTTCGTGCTGTGCGGGGGCTTGGTGTTGGGGTCCTGACCTTGACACAAGTCCAGTCCATGAACAGGGTGGGGAGGAGTTCATGGACCAAGAATTGGTTGCTTCAGCGTGACCTGTTCTGTCATATGCCTTTGCTCCGTGAGATCCGTGAGAATAATCCTGATGATTTCAGGAACTTTCTCCGGATGACGGACCCCGTATTTCACCGTTTGTTGGCTTTACTGACCCCCTATATCAGCAGGCAGGATACCTGCATGAGACAAGCCATCACTCCGGAGCAGAGGCTCGTCGCCACCCTGCGGTACTTGGCGACGGGGAGAAGCCTGCAGGACTTGAAGTTCTCGACAGGCATCTCCCCCCAGGCTCTGGGAATCATTATCCCAGAGACCTGTTCTGCCATCATTCAGGTCCTGCAGAAGGAGTATATTAAGGTAAGATTTTTATCCTTTAATATCACATTTTACTGTATATAATGTTTGATAACATATTTTATTTCTTTCCTCATTCCCTATTTACCATGATTGTAATATGCTGTGAATGTCCCCTTGGTCCTCATGCATGCTGGATTTTTATGTAATTATTATTTTGCTCCTTCATACATATTTGCCTTCACTTACCTATATTCACCTCATGTAGTCACTTAACAATGTATTTTGCCAGCTCCATAGTAGTGTTTTACCCCAAACACCCCCTAAAATTTAAGGAAATGTGATTGGTGCTTAGAATTCATGCCGAGTTCCAGAGGCTTTTTTTGGGGTCCCCAAATCATTTGGAACCCTCCCTTCCCCCAACTGCTAAGTCAGCTGATACCAATTCTCTATCTATCCTCAATCATCTATCTGCTGACTTTGCCAAACCCATACACACTATACCCATCTCTTTAGTGGTCGGATTTATTGATGAATTCCCCAAAGCATGTGGTGTAAGGGCCTGCCTGAATATTTTCAAATGGTACTGTTTCAAGTTTTTGTATACTATTATTATCTTGCTAGCTAATAGCAGAATGTCCAAATGTGCTAAAATGTGTCCAGTGTGTATTTATATCTTTGTATTATGACACTTCTTACCTGTCCAGTGGGCTGTCAATAGTGTAACTAAGGAGGGGCTGGCCAAAGTAATACCCATTATTTAGGCATTCATCTGTCAATGAAGTGGAGAGGGTTACCTGTCCCAGAGTCCCCCCCCATAATGTTAGAAATGGCCCAGGAGATGGGGGGGGGGGGAATCTGATAGTTGGACCTTATACTTTGGTTGTAAAAAATTTCCTCTAATAAATGTTATCTTGATGTTGGCCAAGAATGATTGTGTCTAATCTGCTTTCCATGTTTATGTGCAAAAAGACTAATTTTTTTTTGTTTTCCTCCACAGTTTCCTGGAATGGCAGACTGTGGCCTCCCACTTTGCCCAGCGGTGGGACTTTCCTGACTGCGGAGGGGCAATTGATGGGAAACACGTCCACATCATCCCACCACCCAACTCGGGGTCATACTATTATAATTATAAGGAGTTCAATAGTATTGTGATGTTGGCGGTGGTGTCGGCTACTTATGAATTTCTGTATGTGGATGTGGGGAAGAATGGCCGGATGTCCGATGGTGGAGTCATCGCCCAGATGGAGTTCTACAGGCGTCTCCAGAATGGCAACTTGGACTTGCCACCTCCAGAAGACAATGTGGAAGGACTCCCATACGTCTTCGTTGCGGATGAAGCTTTTGCGCTGGGGGACCATCTTATGCAGCCATTCCCGATGAGGACCCTCACCTCGGACCAGAGGGTTTTTAATTACCAGCTGGCCAGAACCAGAAGAGTGGTGGAGAAAATGTTTGGAATCATGGCCAGCTGGTTCCGCCTATTTCTTACACCCATACATATGGCAGAGTACAAACTGAATCACATTATCCTGGCGTGCTGTGTTCTACACAACTTTTTACGGCAACATTCTGCCAACTATGCTGGCTCAGTTGGGCCTGTGTCCGGAATTCAAAATGAACCAACCCTGACGGCGCTTGAAAGTGGCCGTCCTGGCTTGCCCCCCCTGAGTGCCCATGATGTCTGGCTAAGATACCTTGAACTCTTTGTGGGTAGGGGGGCTATCAATATGCCAGACAATGTGTAAAACCTTTTTCAAATAATAAAAAAAACAAAATAAGCAAATCTTTGGTGACATTTACTGCTTGTGTTTGTTTTAGCTGACCCTGACAGAAATGTAGTGAGTCCTGAAAATGGCATGATTGTGTAACCGTACAAAGCACTGTTGGGTGTTATTTACTAAAGGCAAAGACACTTTGCACTACAAGTGCACTTGAAACTGCACTTGTAGTGCGAAGTGGATTTGCCCTTAGGAAATAACACCCATTGTCACAGAAAGCAGCAAATAGAGCACCCCAAAAGTGTTGTAGCGTTGAGACAATAATCCACACATTCTTGATTAACAATCTTTTTAATACCAGCACAATCACATGTGCATTTAGAAAAGGTTTTTTAAAACAAACCAACATGTTTGTTGTATAACAATTTTTGGGGTCACATTAGAAAAAGTAGAAATGCCCATTTAAGATAAAACAGGCATGTTTAAAACCAACAAGAAAGGCACAAATCTTGAACTTACAAAGTTCACATTTGGTAGAACTTGAAGGCAATATCAGACATGAGTATTTAGAAACTGTGTTTGATATTGCGTTCAGATGGGGTGAAGTCACCCCTGGAAAAGCCAAATTTTGAAGATGCACACAAATAGCCGAATGTCAACATGTGCTAGCTGCCATCATGGGGGATCAAGGGACGTGTTTTGGGGGAGCAACCCCTTCCTCACAGCTACTTTATTATTGAGGAAGGGGTTGCACCCCCAAAACGCGTCCATTGATCTCCCGTGATGGCAGATAGCACATGTTGACACACTGTGTGCCTCTTCAAAATTTGGCTTTTCTCCAATTTGACAAAAAATTAAAAAAAATTGTAGCACACCATAAAACAAAGGGATTTGGGGGGGATTTAAACTCTCCCCAAAACATCAATAATGTTCCTATTTTTTTGAAGAACATCATTGATGTTTTTCTGGATGTTTTCCAAGTCCCTATTACACCCCATGATCTCCCCAATCAGGATCTGTGCACTTTCCGAGGTGAAAGGATCTGGATCCACAACATCACGATCACCTAAAAAGATAGAAACCAAAAAAAAACATATATTATAAATATGCCGGCATCCATCTCTTACCTGAGCCTGTGGTTGCAGACACTCACCTGTTGTGGTGCCAATTTCCACCACGTCTTCCCCTCCTGCTCTGTTTGTCTTGGGTGCATTTCCCCTTCTTCCAGAGGTGGGGGGTCTCTGGTCTCCTTGGATGAGGGGTGTCCTCCGGTGTCCTCCGAGTCTTTTCTCTCATATGTAAAAAAAAAGGGTATACTTAGCACACAGATATTTGAGGGAAGAACTATAAATATGAAACATTGCTTGGAAGTGGGGTACAATTGTCTGTTTTGGCAGAGTTCCAAGATGTAGAATTTTTAGTGTCCTTTGTCAAGCTTCAATACTTTACCTGTTTTGTACAAGCTTCACAGATGGAGACACCCCTATAGTATACACTGGAGCACCTGTGTGGGCCCCCTACTAAAAAGGGTGTTCTTGAGTCCCAGACTAGTGCTCCAGCGTCCAGATGTGTAAACAGCTGCTGAGTGTCCTCTCCTTACACAGAATCTAGTTTGCATTTCATTCTAGTAACAAACACATCTACACAACCAAATTATTTTCAGACAAGTAGGCCCTAAAAAATGTGGGCAAATGCATATGGCCAAAACAATGGTGTTTTATAGGTCGAAAGAAAAATGTTTGATACGAACGAATAATGTGCCCATGAACATGAAAGTTGACATTTTACACTGGATAACAGTTAAGAAAAGCACACGGAGCAGCACGGACGTAATAAACACAAAAAGACTAGGAACACAGCACAACTACTTTCTTTTTTGCAGCACTCTCCGGATCTTTTTGTACTGCTCATGCTCTCTTAATTTTAGGTCCGACCACCGCTTCCTGAGCTGATCTTTCGATCGACGTACCCCGAAATTCTGGTGCAGACTTTTGACCACTTTCGCCACGATCTTGGCCTTTCTGACATTGGGGTTGGGGTAAGGTCCATACTTTCCATCATAGTCAGCCTTCTTCAGGATGTCGACCATCTCCAACATCTCCCCAAAGGACATATTTGATGCCTTAAATCGTCTCTTTCTGGATCGGGACGTTTCTGCCTCCGGCTTTTCTCTCCCTCCTCCTCGTTGGTGTAAATATCAGACACCTGCTCTGACTCCGCCATGTGCTCTTCCCCACTGCGCCAAATGAGAAGGGGCGGGGAATAGACTAGAAAGAACGTCAGGGGCGGGCGGAGTTTCACGTATGCGTAGTATCTATAAAGCCTAACGCGCGTGCATAGTACGTACGGTCTGTGAGCGGAGGAAGGAGTAACGGAGGCGCCGATCGTGATAACGAAGGTAAGATTTAACAATGGGCCTATACTGCTTCTAGATTGAGGCCTGTATTTGCACAAGTTTAGAAGACTTTAGGCTGACATTAGGGTTTGTCTTGTGTTGTGTCTTGCAGTGAAAATGGATATCTTGAAAGATAAGGACTTTATGGCAATCTTCATTGATATGTTCAGGGAGCTGCCCTGTCTATGTGAGATAAACCACCCCAAACATGAGAACCAAACAAAGAGGAAGGCAGCGCTGGATCAGTTGCTGGAATTTGTGAAGACGGTGATCCCCACGGCAGACATCACCTATTTGAAGATCCTAATTGGTGGCCTGACGAGCACTTATCTAAGGGAGCACAAGAAGGTCCAGGATTCCCAGAGATCCAGAGCTGCAGATGACATTTATGTCCCCAGGCTGTGGTACTATGACAGGCTGCATTTTCTGGCAGGTCAGACTGAACCCAGGCCAGCACTCTCCAGTCTTCCTTCCACGCTTCCTTCCCCCCCAGCTGAGGCTTCTGACGCCCAACCTGGGCCTTCCAGGCAGCAACATGTGGAGGAGCCCAGCTTGAGCCATGTATAGCATTCTTCTAAATATTTCTGGTTGTCCAATCAATGATGTTAAAAAGATGTTAGTTTGGAGTACTAATTTATGATTGTGATTGATGATGCAAAAACTACAACCATGTCCCTTTTTCATACACAGGGAAGTCTCAGCCAGGAGGTGGCCAGGCCAAGCAGGCTGCCTGATATCCAGGTCTCTCCCCTACACCTTCAAAGACAAAGTGGCAGGAAGAGGAGTAACCTAGAGGAGGCTGCCATAGGCCTCTTTTGGAAGGCTACAGAGGCCCTGGGAAGCCCCCACAGTGTGGAGGAGGACTTTGCTGGCATAACTGCCTGCAAAATGCTGCAGATGGAGGAGGGCCAACGACTCCTGTGTGAGTCCTTAATTTTGGAATCTCTCAATAAATGGTTGAGGGGCCAAATAACATGTGCTACCCACATTTGTAACCTCACACATAGTCCTCCTCCTCCTCCAGGTCCTACTACTCCTCCTCCTCCTCCTCCAGGTCCTACTACTCCTCCTCCTCCTCCAGGTCCTACTTCTCCTCCTGCCACATCTCCAAAACAAGAGCCACAGCGTGGAAGGAAGCGTGGAAAGAAGACCAGAGAGTGATGACCCTGGGTTCAGTCTGGTCTGGCAAAAGATGCAACCTCTTGTAGTACCAAAGCTTGGGGACACAGATGTCATCTGCTGCTTTCATGATCTCTGGGACTTCTGGACTAGACTGCACTCCCTTAGATATGGACTCCTCAGGCCACCAATTTTGCTGTAAAATAATTGATGTCTGCCCTGGGGGTCCAAGGCTTCGCCAATTTCTGATGTTTCTCCAGCGTTGCCTCCCTCTTTGTTTGGTTCTGAGCCCTTAATAAAGGATTTTTTGTTTCAATTATACTCGCCTATGTGTGTTTTTCTTAAAAAAGGACAGTTTGTTTGTGAGGATTCAGGTACATTTCAAAAGAAAGAAGTTTGTGAGAAGTGTGTGTGAATATGAGCAGCAAAACTACTTTATTCTTCTCACATTATAAAGAAGAAGAGAGTGCGCTGTATTAAACCATTTTTTTCATTGCAGCGTGACAAAAGTGCTGTATCCATTGCGAACGCTAATTTTACCAGACCGAGCTGTTCCGTCTCTGAATTTCTTCTGAGCATGCATGGCACTTTGTGCGTCGGAACTGGCCACACACGGTCGGAATTGATGCGATCGGATTTTGCTGTCGGAAAATTTTATAGCCTGCTCTCAAACTTTTTGTGTCGGGAAATCCGATGGAAAATGTCCGATGGAGCCCATACACGGTCGGAATGTCCAACAACACTCTCCGATCGCACATTTTCCGCCGGAAAATCCGACCATGTGTACAGGGCAATAGGCTGGGTTCACACTGTGTGTGGCACGGGGCAGGGGTTTGGTGCATCCTTGTTCACCATTTCAGGTCCGAAGTAGATCCGAATTTTTGCCTGAATTCAGACCTGAAACGGAGCCTAAGACGCACAGCACTCTTCTGCAGTATGCTCCATGGCCGCCCTGGAGATGTGTGAACCGGCTCCATTGAGAGCCAGTCACAATCTCCTGTCATGCGAATTGGATTCAGGGAAACCCACATCCAATTCGCAATAGTGTGAACCCAGCCTAAGCCCCCGTTCACATCGAGACGATTTGACATGCGATTTGACACGTCAAATCGGAGCCTATTTCCAGTAATGGCACCGCCCGAATCGATGTGACGTTGACTTTGCGGTGCTGCACTTATTCCCAAAAGTAGTTAATGCACTACTTTTGGTGACTTCGGGGACGATTTCAATAGACATCTATGCATGAACCCGCATAGATGTCTTTGAAATTGACCACGAATTCGCAATGAAATGCGGGTTTGAAATCGTGCAAGCTCAGCTGAAAACCCTGAAAATTTTCAAATTTGCCTCCAATGTGAACGAGGGCTTAAGGGAGTGATCAGGGTTTTTTTTTTACACGTTGTGATTGCTTATACCAATGAATTTCATTGGCTGTAAGCTCTTTTGAGCAGGACCCCCTTAACCCTCTTGTATTTTATTGAATTGTAGCTGTACTGTCTCCCTTTTATATTGTAAAGTGCTGCGTAAACTGTTGGCACTATATAAATCCTGTATAATATAAGCAACAATTTTTTACTGAATTAAACTGATTCATTCAGTGTCTTTTGTTGTAATTGGCTGTGGTTGGCCAAAGCTAATCACATGGCACAGATGGGCTGTGATTGGCCCTGTCCGTACCAAGTGATCACTGTGACCAATCACAGCTAGCAACACAACTGTATACAATGGATGGCATGAAAGAAAGCCATCCATTGTTTGCAATTGTCATGTGATCTGCTGTGATGGGTCACAGCGATCACATGATACTGGCAGCAGGGCCAGTATAGTGATCAGTCACCGGCTGTGTCTGGTGGACACAGCCGGTGACAAATCATGCTGATGTGTGGCCCTGCGAGCAGCACCTGTTGGGAGGCTGTCATATGACGTTGTTAAAATACCATTTTTATGGTATTAATATCGATATTCTGTAAATTATATTGATGATGAAAGTTTCAAGAAAATAATAAAATTATATAGACCTTTATACTTGTGAAAGTATACATATTGTTATAAATGAAGCATTTCTATGGAGAGCCAACATGTGTTAGTAATTAAGCTTGAGCTGGGTTCTTACCATCCTCCCATGGCAAATGAGATGAAAGGTTTTACATTTCTTAAGATGCAAAAGTTTGTGTATATATGAGAATCTCAATTCTTTATATTACAATATTTCTTGAATAGGATAATAATAAGACCATTGGGCTTTCAATGAATATAATATACATATTGATTTATGTAGTATTTGATTTAGATGTTATATTGTATATGTTTAATTTGTTTCATTTCAAATCCATTGTGGTGATGTATAGAGCCAAAAAGATTACAATTATGTCAATGTCCCAATATTAATGGACCTGACTGTATACAACTCAATTATTCTGTAAAGATCTAATCTATTCATCCATTTGTTAATATTTGTTAATTGATGTATATTAGATATTGGATAAAAAAAAAAACTTTCTGTCCGGCCGTCAATCTGTTATAGGCTGGTGGGAAGGTGGTAAACTGAATGGGTTGTTTTACATGGTAAAGGTTTACATACACTTTAAAGGTAACGTTAATTGTTGATGATGAAGTAAAAAAAAGTATTTTTTTTTCTCGTACTTCTGCATGCAAATATGCAGAACTATGTTGTGTCCTTTCCCTTAGGGAACCAGCAACAATAGTGAAAGAATTCGCATTCAGCCAATGTACTCTCTTTCAGCAAGTGAAAAGTATTTTCCAACATCTGTTCTTCAGTGGGAAAATGTGCACCCTGTACTATTTATCCTATTTAAAGTACACTATATTACAAAAGTATTGGGACGCCTGCCTTTACACGCACATGAACTTTAATGTCATCCCCGTCTTAGTCCGTAGGGTTCAATATTGAGTTGGCCCACCCTTTGCAGCTATAACAGCTTCAACTCTTCTGAGAAGGCTGTCCACAGGGTTTAGGAGTGTGTCTATGGGAATGTTTGACCATTCTTCCAGAAGCGCATTTGTGGACTTCCCTTCCCCGAAGAGTTGAAGCTGTTATAGCTGCAAAGGGTGGGCCAACTCAATATTGAACCCTACGGACTAAGACGGGGATGCTATTAAAGTTCATGTGCGTGTAAAGGCAGGCACTCCAATACTTTTGACAATATAGTGTATATGTCTAGTCACTGCTCCCCAGTTCTTTCATCCCCTCTCTGATGTTCCTACAAACATACCTTATTTAAACAGTCTTCCTCCTCTTGGCTGGTGCTGATGATGAGCAGTCCTTACTGTAGCACTGAAGGGCGCTGTTTAGTGGGGTGAGGGGTCAGACTGCTGCTGCCTTGGGCACAATGTTAGCGGTTGGGAGCGAGTGAGCTATGTCTTTCTCAAGCTTACTGGCTGCCTCTGTGACGCTGCCCCAGCTGGTCTTGTTGCCCACAACTTATACAGGGACACTTCCCATTTCTGCATTGCATGTGCACATGACATCAACAACTGCCAGCATGTTCAGAACTGCAGTTAGTTACTGTGGTGATGGACTGCGTTATTTGCATTGTATTTGTATGCAGGTAAGGGGCAGCATTATTTGTATGAGGAGGGAGGCTGCATTGTTTGTATATGTAAGGAAGGCAAGGAGACTGCATTGCATGTACTGTATGTATGTATGAAGAAGAGGGATGCTGCATTATATGTATGTTTGAGGAGGGGAGCTGCATTGTATGTGTAAGGAAGGGGGCTGCACTGTAAGTATGTAAGGAAGAGGGGTCAGAGAGGCCTGCATTTTATTTATGGGTGGGGAAGGGAGGCCGCATTGTATGTATGTGTGAGGGGACAGGGCGCTGCATTGTATGGATGTGAGGGGAGAGGAAGGCAGTAGACTGCACTCCATATGAGTTTGAAAATCGTGGTGGTGCATTTTTTGTATGTGTGAGTATGATGGGGCTCAGAAGCAAAACTAGAACCTTCAGAGCCCCGGTGCAAGAAACGATGAAGGGCCCCCTGACCCTCACCCCCTTCCATTTGAGCCCCAGGCTTCCAGTTCTGGGAGGGTGTCCATGGACATGGCTGATCACAGTGAAGGGCCAATCACAGCAGCCCTGTACCATGTGATCAGCTGATCACATGTAAACAGACTTGCCGGTTATCGGCAGTCCTTTCCTCTCATGCTGTGTCTGCTTGAGGAAAGGAAAACCGTTAACCAGCAAGGCTGTCAGTACATTGTTTACACTGATATTCAGGGCCCTAATTATCAGTGCAGTCCTATTAGTGCTGCCTATCAGTGCCATCTATCAGTGCTGCCTATCAGTGCCACCTATCAGTGCTCATTAATGCTGCCTATCAGTGCCACCTATCAGTGCCTATCTGTGCCGCCCATTAGTGCCACCTAACAGTGCCCATCAGTGTCGCCTATCAGCGCCCATCAGTGCTGTCTATCAGTGCTGGCTATCAGTGACACCTATCAGTGCCGCCTATTAGTGCCACCTATAAGTGCTCATCAATGCCACCTATCAGTGCCTATCAGTGCTGCCTAGCAGTGCTGCCTATCAGTACCCATCAGTGCTGCCAATCAGTGCCACCTATCAGTATTCATCAATGCTGCCTATCAGTGCCCATCAGTGTCGCCAATCAGTGCTGCCTATCAGTGCTCATCAATGCCGCTTATCAGTGCCCATCAGTGTCGCCAATCAGTGCTGCCTATCAGTTCCTCCTCATCAGGACTCTGAGCTGAGAGAATCTCTCTCATACAGCCCAGAGCCTTCACTGACAGTACCCCTTCCCTTCTCCCTCACACAGATGGGATAGGATAGAGCTGATCTTCTCCTTCTCCTCCTGCCCCTCTCCTTTTGTGTGCACCATGGGAAGTGTGAAAGACAGGAGCTGAATGCTGAAATTCTGGTGCTTAGCTTCACACTTCCCGTGGTGCACACAGAAGAAGAGGGGCAGGAGGAGAAGGAGCAGCTCGGCTCTCTGCTCTTCCATCCGTGTGAGGGATGGGGAACTGTCAGCACAGGCTCTGGGCTGTATGAGAGAGACGCTCTCAGCTCAGAGCCCTGTGGAAAGCAACCCCGCTGGAGCCCCCTCCGACAGTGGCGGAACGCCAGGGCCCAATCGCAAGTGCGACCTTTGCAACCCTAGTAGTTCTGCCAGTGATGGGGCTGTATTGTATGAATGTGTGAGGGGACAGGGGCTGCATTGTATGGATGTGGGGGGAGAGGAGGGCAGTAGACTGCACTCTATATGAGTTTGAGAAGTGTGGGGGTGAATTGTTTGTATGTGTGAGAATGATGGGGCTGCATTGTATGTGTGTGTGTAAGGAATGGGGGCTGCATGGTATGCATATACAGTTGTGGTCATAAGTTTACACACCCTGGCAGAATTTATGATTTCTTTTTCAGAGAATATGAATGATAACACAAAACATTTCTTTCACTCATGGTTAGTGTTTGGCTGAAGCCATTTATTATCAATCAACAGTGTTTACTCTTTTTTAATCATAATGGCAACAGAAACTAGCCAAATGACCCTGATCAAAAGTTTACATACCCCAGTTCTTAATACCGTGTATTGCCCCCTTTACCATCAATGACAGCTTGACGTCTTTTGTGGTATTTGTGGATGAGGCTCTTTATCTTCTCAGATGGTAAAGCTGCCCATTCCCCTTGGCAAAAAGCATCCAGTTCCTGTAAATTCTTGGGTTGTCTTGCATGAACTGCACGTTTGAGATCTCCCCAGAGTGGCTCAATGATATTGAGGTCAGGAGACTGAGATGGCCACTCCAGAACCTTCACTATATTCTGCTGTAGCCAATGACAGAATGACAGATGGACTTGGCTTTGTGTTTTGGATCATTGTCATGTTGGAATGTCCAAATACATCCCATGCGCAGCTTCCTGGCTGATGAATGCAAATGTCCTCCAGTATTTTTTGATAACATACTGCATTCATCTTGCCATCATTTGTTAGGTCAGTAACATTTTCCAACATCTGTTCTTCAGTGGTTTGGGTTTTTTAGGGGTTGGGCTTGGCCCCTCAGTTCCAGTGAAGGGTTTGAGGCTTGTCTCTGTGCTGTTTGGCGTATTGTAAGTGGGATACTTTGTGGCATTTGCGTAGTAATGGCTTTCTTCTGGCGACTCAACCATGCAGCCCATCTTTCTTCAAGTGCGTCCTTATTGTGCAGCTTAAAACAGCTACACCACATGTTTTCCGAGAGTCCTTTATTTCACCTGAAGTTATTTGCTGTTTTTTTCTTTGTTTCCTGAACAATTTTCCTGGCAGTTGTGGCTGAAATTTTAGCTGGTCTACCTGACCATGGTTTGGTTTCAACAGAACCCCTCATTTTCCACTTCTTGATTAGAGTTTGAACACTGCTGATTGGCATTCCCAATTCCTTGAGTATCTTGTTATATCCCT
Source organism: Lithobates clamitans (assembly GCA_037952925.1). Lineage (NCBI taxonomy): Eukaryota > Metazoa > Chordata > Amphibia > Anura > Ranidae > Lithobates > Lithobates clamitans. The sequence goes on along the minus strand of JBBGZY010000301.1, from coordinate 4,149,439 downwards.
TTCCTGTTTTATACAGTTCAATTACCTTTTCCCGCAGATCCTTTGACAATTCTTTTGCTTTCCCCATGACTCATAATCTTTTAGGCTACTTTCACACTGGGGCGTTAGGGGCGTCTTCGGTAAAGCGCCGCTATTTTTAGTGGCGCTTTACCGTAGTTTTTGAGGAGGTGTTAACCCCCGCTAGCGGCCAAAAAAGGGTTAAAACCGCCTGCAAAGCAGTGCTTTGCCGGCGATTCAGCGGCGCTGCCCATTGATTTCAATGTGCAGGGTCGCTTTAGGAGTGGTGTATACAGTGCTCCTACAGCGCTGCAAAGATGCGGCTTGCAGGACTTTTTTTACCATCCTGCCAGCGCACCGCTCCAGTGTGAAAGCCCTCGGGCTTTCAGCGCCTCAGTGTGAAAGTAGCCTTATACACACACACAAACTAATTACAAGCAAACAGATCACAGGTGAGGATCTTTTTGCTTGTAATTAGTGTGTGTTACCTTTAATAGTCATTCAAACCCCTTTGTGCCAACTTGTATGCATGTTATCAGGCCAAAATCACCAGGATATGTAAACATTTGATCAGGGTTATTCGGGTAGTTTCTGTTGCCATTATGATTTAAAAAGAGTAAACACGGTTGATTGATAATAAATGGCTTTAGCCAAACACTAACCATGAGTGAAATAAATGTTTTTGTGTTATCATTCATATTCTCTGAAAAATGGCGAAGAATTCATAAACCCTGCCAGGGTATGTAAACTTATGAGCACAGCTGTATGAGGAGGAAAACTGCATCGTATGTCTGTGTACGGAGGAGAGGGGGCTGCATTGTATGTGAGTGTGAGGAGGTGGGGGGGGTGACAGTTTAAGAAGGTAGGGGAGTAAATTGTTTTGTATGTGAGTGTGTGTGTAGAAGTAGGGGGGCTGCATGGTATGAATGTGTGGGGGGGAAGAAGGACAGTAGCCTACAAAAAATGTGAGTTTAGGAAGTGGGGGCTGCATTGTTTGTATGTGTGAGAAAGGGAAGCTGTATGGAATGTACAGTTGTGCTCAAAGGTTGGCATATCCTGGCAGAAATCATGACATTTTGACTTGCTATTCAACGCTTTGGATATCTTTTTATATCCTTTTCCATCTTTATAAAGTTCCATTACCTTGTTACGCAGGTGTTTTGACAGTTCTTTTCTGCTCCCCATGGCTCAGCATCTAGCCTGCTCAGTGCATCCACATGAGAGCTAACAAGCTCATTGACTATTTATACACAGACACTAATTGCAATTTAAAAAACCACAAATGGGGGAAATTAAGTTTTAATTGCCATTTTAACCTTTGTGTGTCACCTTGTGTGTCTGTACCAAGTCTAAGCATTCCAGGGGATGGAAACTTTTGATCAGGGTCATTTGGGTGATTTCTGTTATTATGTATGATTTAAAAAGGAGCCAAACAACTACAGTATGTGATAACAAATGGCTTCATATGATCACTATCCACAGCGGCCACAGTTGTACTGTAGCAGGTTGGCTCCCCTGCACGAAGTGACGCCATTGTATGGCGGCCACTTTAAAAAGAATAGGAGGCCGGAGCCGATGCGTGTGGCCTGCTGCCACAATGTCCGCCGACCACCCGCGATCGCTCCACAGAGAGCCAGAACGGGGATCTGTCAATGTAAACAGACAGATCTCCGTACTGTCAGGAGAGTAGAGAGTGATCTGCTGCTCCTAGTGATTAGGAACAGCGGTCTCTCTCTATTCCCAGGCAGCCCACCCCCCCCACAGTTAGAAACACCTCCCAGGGAACACACTTAACCCCTTGATTGCCCCCTAGTGTTAACCCCTTTCCTGCCAGTGATATTTATACAGTAATCAGTGGATATTTTTAGCTCTGATCGCTGTGTAAATGTCAATGGTCCCAAAAAAGTGTCAAAAGTGACAGATCTGTCCTCCGCAATGGCGCCGCAGATCGCCGCCATTACTAGTAAAATAAAAATGAATAATAAAAATGCCATAAATATATCCCCTATTTTGTAGATGCTATAACTTTTGCTCAAACCAATCAATATACACTTATTGCGATTTTTTTTACCAAAAATATGTAGAAGAATAAATATTGGCTTAAACTGATGAAAAAAATCGATTTTTTAAAATTCCATTTTGGATCTGGATTATAGCAAAAAGTAAAAAATAATAGTTTTTTTTTCAAAATTGTTGGTCTTTTTTTGTTTATAGTGCAAACAATAAAAACAGCAGAGGTGATCTAATACCACCAAAAGAAAGCTCTATTTGTGGGAAAATAAGGACGTCAATTTTATTTGTGTACAGTGTCGCACGACCGCACAATTGTCAGTTAAAGTGACGCAGTGCCGTATCGCAAAAAATGGCCTGGTCATTAAGGGGGCAAATCCTTCTGGTCCTTAAGTGGTTAAATAAAAGATTTTTTTTTGGCATGATCAGCCATATTATAAATATTAATGCCAGGGTATGCCTTTGCATAAAGCTACAGCTCTGATATATCGGGGTGAACCCTTCATTACTGGGTCCAGCTTGCATAAATATATTACAATGGCTTGTTTTCTATCATGCTGTTTGTGTAAGAACTCCAGTTTCATGTTTCAAAAAGACAACTTTTTCCTGGCAAAATTATAATTTCTCATTGCTTGCTCTGTTGTTAGTTTTAGCTACGTAACACAAGTCCTTAGTTTCCATCTGACATTATTTTCCTGATGTCAGAACATAATAAGTATTCTTCTGCTTATACCACTGCACTTACAAAGAAAAGGGGCACATCATTTCACAATCCACACATTCTGCTTTGGATTTCAAAAATAAAAATAAATAAAAAGAAAAGGACCAACAATCTGTATATGACAGAACAGAAAGCTCTCAGCCACATCAAAAACTATACAATTGGCTGCAGGTGGCATCTATCCTAACAGGGTGTGTGGACTTCATGTGATGGGTCTGTTATATTTAAATTGTATTTATTATTGCTCTCACATCATGGACCGCACATCAAGTTATAATCAGACCTTTAGATTTCATCTTTGTAGAAAAACTTCTTATGTATTCCATCCATCTTGGCTTTGTTAAATATTATGGCAGCTGTATTCCAATTAACAACCTCATCTTAATCTTTTTTCCTCTCAATAAAGGTAAAATTACAAAATCGTTATCTTAATCTAAACTAATCCCATTTTACAAATTTCCCAAATAACCTAGATATCATTTCCAACCAAAGGTTGTCTAAACCAGTTACAATATATCTATATTGTTAATAAAATTATATCAGAAATTAATACTCAAGTGATAATCTCAATATCACACCCTAATTCTAATATATATACACAGATATATTTCCTTAAATTAGGACATTTTCCACTATCAAAGGATATTCAATTTGTGTAATACACAATTAAATGTAACCTTCATTTTACCATGTTTGGAAAATAGATTCAAAATAATTGTGATCACATTGTTTATCATCAGATTAATTAACCTGGCACATTTTGTTATAAATGTTTTGTCTAAAAAACTGAAATTGGCATGGTGTCATTGATCTCTCATTCCAGCTACATTCTTTCATGAGAGCGCAAAGGGGGGGGGGGGGGGGGGTCATATCTGCATACATGACACACACAAGAGATAGAACTAAAGGTTCCAGCATTCACACTCATACACAAATATCTCTCTTAAATCGCTTACATTTTTCCCATTTGTACACAACACATGCATATCATTCTCTCACTTTCTTTTAACTCTCTTTAGTATTACCCTGCTTAAATTCTGCTTTCCTTATTTTGTTCTGATATCCTTTGCACCCCATGTATTGTAATCCCATACTTCACATACTCTAGCTTCTATGATTCTATGATCAGGTGGGCAGCCATAGTGCTCATTCCATCTTCCCTCTCTGATAACATATAAAGTACCGTATATACTCGAGTATAAGTCGAATTTTTCAGCACATTTTTTTGTGCTGAAAGTGCCCCCCTCGACTTATACTTGAGTCAAGCACTTTTCTGCAGCAAAAAATTTCATTTTCCGAACCGACTTTGGGGCCCCGTATCTCAGGGCCACTTGGTGCTAGGAACCCCAAATTTGGTGTGCAAACCCAGTGGAACTGGTTTAACAACATGTCCAAAGATGAAGTTCCTAGCACTAAGGGGCCCCGAGATACGGGGCCCCAAAATCAGTTCGGAAAATGTCATTCTCTGCTGAAGAAAAGTGCTTGACATTTTCTGAACCGACTTTGGGGCCCCATATCTCAGAGCCACTTGGTGCTAGGAACCCCAAATTTGGTGTGCAAACCCAGTGGAACTGGTACCATAACATATCCAAAGCTGGGGTTCCTAGCACCAAGTGGCCCTGAGATACGGGGCCCCAAAACCGGTTTGGAAAATGTCATTCTCTGCTGCAGAAAAGTGCTTGACATTTTCTGAACTGATTTTTGGGGCCCTGTATCTCGGGGCCACTTTGTGCTAGAAACCCCAGCTTTGGAAATTTTATGGTGCTAGTTCCACTGGGTTTGCACACCAAATTTGGGGTTCCTAGCATTAAGTGGCTCCGAGATACGGGGCCCCAAATTCGGTCAACTGTGTCCATCTGCAGCAATGCCTTTCAGGACCCTTTGGGTTCAGAGACCCCAAATTTTGGCTGCAGCTAGGGGGCATCTAGGGACCCTTAACTACCGAGTTTGAAGTTCAGGGGACCTATGGCTGCAAATGGGCACAGTGAGGCATGCAAATGGGCACAGTGATGCTGCAAATGGGCACTCTTTTCCACTTACAGTAGCTGTGCATTTCTCACCCTCGTCTTATACTCGGGTCAATAAGTTTTTCCCATTTTTTTTGTAGTAAATTAGGGCCTCGACTTATACTCGGAACGACTTATACTCGAGTATATACGGTATTCTGTTTTGACTTTACTAGTTGTAGCGCCTGACCCCAAATTCATCCCACAACTTAACATGAAAATGTCCCTTTCTGTCTAGTGTTAATTGTGACCCTTGATCCATCCTGCTCACATAGATAGCTGTTTCTCTAGCCATTTACTCTGCATGATTCTTAGTCCCTGTGGACTTTGGTGGTAACCCAGTTACCCCTTGTGGATCCCTGTCCACTTTAACCAATAATCTAAGGGCTCAGTGTAGGAGGAACCGCACCTTCAGTTCATATATTTTATATCGCTCCTCTTGCGCTGGGCATTTTTGACGGTCTCTTACCCTTCATTCCCTTACTTAATTTAATGCCCATAATGACTGACCAGTCTTCCCTATGTGTGCCTATCCCCTCTTGCCTTTAAACTACTTTATCTAGCAGATGTACTACATATACCTGTGAACAACATTCTTCCCTTTCTTATCTATAACACTCCGATGGACAGTAGACAGTGACAACATAACAAATAACCACCAATTATACAGTTCGATTAAGGGGAGTAAAATGGAGAAATTTGTCCTGAAAATGCCTGATAACGTAAATGTAAGCAAAAGGCTTACCTCAGCCGGCAGATTATCAGAAATTCCTGGATCGTCTCAAGCTCCTCGTTTCGTATTCTCAGGGTCACCTGCAAATCCCCTCCTAGGCAAAGCTCGCCACCTGACATGGGAATTTATAGATAGGCAACTCCTATCCTCATATTGATTAGTGGTTCCAAATTAATAATAACTACTGCAGTAGGGAACAGACACAAAAGATACACTCCACATCTTTCCAAATAACTGTTCTGCTTTATTATGATGCAATTGAAGGTTTTTATACACATAATTATGTAGGTATCACATTAATATTACAATTGTACTCTTAGGCAGGCTAATTCTAATCAGGACTCGAAAGAATGCAAACATGTACTGTAAACATTATTAGTGCCATGTGCACAGTGAGGGCAGTGTGCAATACATTTAAAATAGAATACAAATAGAATACAATTATATACAAATAGAATACAATTATATACAGAACTTACAAATTCCCTTTACATATAACCATAGTGTATATTGTCTTAATATTTGCTGGTTGCTAATAGTTTCTGAGTATTTTAATGAAGTTCTTCTTTAAGGTAAGCTCCGACGTGTTAGAATATGTAATAAAAGAGTTTCAATTTTAAAAATGATTGCACTGCGGTTTGTATGTATATGTGAAACTCTCTGGTGGCACAGTAGGGAACTTATCACCAGATCAAACTTGTTCTATTTAAATAGGTTTATTAAAGTGGTTTTAAACCCTCACATGTACCCAGTGAAGTAAACCTCAGAAATACAGAGATGAAACAAATCCTTCTACATAGGTTTTACCTTTTTATCTGCAGCCTTCTCTTTCCTACATCCATTCAAAAGGGCAGAAAACTGTTAAAGTCCTCCATCTGTTAGTATAACAGAGGAGGGGGACGGAGAGGCTGCAGTTACAGTGTGTGAGAGCTGATTGGAGGAAAGGACCCGACCGCCCTCTACTCAGCAGAAGAACTGCTGAGCTCTCCCTCCCCGACACAAATTTTATCTTATGTGAAAACTGCTCAGAAGTGACTCATGCTGATAACAGAGGAACAAAGCACCAGAGAGAAACAACACTGAGCTTTGGAGATAGATAAGTAAACACTACAGATACAGTATATGTGCTTTGCTCAGATTCCATGAATGAGGTTTACAACCACTTTAAAACACACAAAACAGATATAGTATACATGTTCTATTTTTTAACTAGCTGCTTTTTTCTATATTTTAAAGCTTTGCAAAATGAACAGTAATTTAAAACTTCTGGAAGTTTCGGATCCTAATGTTTTCTAGCTCCCTTGCAGCTGTCATGCTCATGCACCTGACTTCTGCTTTCAGAAGTCACGATTGGTATATTCACTGTGGGCATTGGATGACAATGTTTCTACACTTACCCCATGGATGTTTCCATGACAGCCTCAACTCACAGGAAGGGGTCGGACAATGTGGCCATCTTTCAACTCAGAAATGGGCACAAAAAATTATTGGAAGACTCTGAGGGCAGTGTATGTTGGAAGGCCCTGTGGGCAGTGCAGGAGGGTTGAGAGAGCAAGTAGTACAAAAAATACTTTTTTTGGAAGAGAAGGGGAAGCAATTCAATTTCTGCTTTAAAACTAAGCTAAAGTGAAGTTGTCATACATGTGGCCAGATACATTATTTTTTGTTCACTAGAGATGGCAAATCTCTGTATTTGAAGATATAAAATCAGCCATTATCTCCAAAGTCATGTCACCTCGCTCTCCGATAATTTCCCAACAGACCTTGATAGGTCCATTAATGTAGCTGGCTCTTTGGAAGGACAAACATGTTTCATTGTTTTCTTATGAATGATCTGTCCTTTTTGCATTATGCCATCAGTTAAAATAGTGAGGAGGCATCTCAATGCCAATAAGAATTATCTGTTAGCCCAAGACAGCGTCATCACTTCAAAGCTTGTGATTTTCCTTTTGGTTTCAGCTGATGAGTAAGTATACAGGTGTTAGCTCTATTGTTCTGCCATTCTGAAATTCTTTTGTTCTTGCCATGGAGGTCCTGGACCTTTAGAGGCTAGAGAATCAAGTGTATATTTTGTTGGGTTTGGTACTTTTCAGGGAATCCACATTTCAACCTGTTACTGCAGGCTGTTTTGGCATTGGTCAACCTTCTTCAGGATTCAGAAACATGTGTTGGGGAAGTTCTTAAACATACGAGCTGTGTCTAAAAAGTTTGGTGAATGGTATCAGAAATAAAAAAAAACAGAAGATACAAACAATTTACCTTTATCGGCCTTCAAAATAATGCCATCCTTCACAACACACTTTTGGCAACATTTATAAAGCTTCTGGAAACTGTCAGCAAAGGCCTTTTTAGGAATTGATCGCAGAACCGCTGTCACCCATTCATGGATTGCCGCCATGTTTGCAAAATGTGCACCTTTCATGATGCTCCTCAGGTGGGGAAACAGAAAGAAGTCCGCAGGCGCCAGAGTATACTGAGAATAGGTACAATGCTCTGAACCATGGATTGGCACTCATGAAAATTGGACGAAAAATTTTGTTCGACGAGCGTTCTGATGATTTTCGGATCATTAGTGTGGTGCTTTCGACAGCCGATTCCGGTTTTTCGTCAGACAAAAGCTGGATGTGCAGATTATAAAATTTTTGTCGTACGTGAACTCAATGTCCGATTTTCGTTTAATTAGTATGGTTTTCGTACAAAAAAAAATCGTAAGAGGAAGACTACGCATGCTCAGAAACAAAAGAATACATACAAAACTAGTCAACACATGACATCACTTCTGAAGTTGTATTCTGTCGTACGAGAATTTTCGTATGGTGAGTAACGTCCGAAAATCTGAACATGTGTATGAGGCTTTACTGTTGAGATATCGGACCATTCACAAAACCTTTTGGACACATCTCGTATGCATGTTGTCCTACATTTTTACCACCACTGAGTCTAAGTATCCAGAGATAAAGAAGGGTTTTTACCTGCCCCTGTTATAGTTTAGCCTTCAGTTTTCTGCTTGTGAAATTTTTACCTGCTTGCTGCAATGGTTCTGTGTTCACCAACAGACATTGCCTGCTCTACTGTGGATTTATATCCCTTTTTCGCTTCTATCACTTCCTGGTCCGCCTCCCAGTCTGCTTCTCTATATATAGACATGCTCAGTGCAGCTTGTGTTGCCTGAGTAATTTCCTAGTTTCTTCATGCTCCTGCTTTCCCACATAATACTTATATTCTGTGTATGAATTCCCGTGTACTGACCCCGGCTTTGTCTACTATTTTTGCCTGCCTGCCACGTGCCCTGACCTCGGCTTTTTTTTTCAGATCCTCGTCTGTCTCCTGCTATCTGTACCCTGCACACATGAGTGGTCTCTGCAATGCATCTTCAGAGTGGCGTGCCTGGGGTCCACAACCTGGTTCCAGTCTGCTGCAAGTCCATCCTCCACCATCAGAGGCCCTGGTGAAGAAGCAGGCTGGGGCCTAGACTCTGTGCTTCGGGGAATCCTAAGTTGGCCTTCTACAAGGGCTCATTACCATAGAAGCCTGACAGCTCCAGTCATTTTTCAAAGCCTGGGTACCACAGCTTGTAGTTATATTGTGTTTGCACTACAATACCTCAGGGAGGACAATGTACTGGGTACATTGGTAGGTAGGTGTTGTGTGATTTAGAAGTGAACATTAAAAACATCAATTCAGGGCTTGCTGAAAGTATCCATGAGTCCTCTATGCTGTATTGTCAGACTTAAACCAAGGAAGAGAGATATAGAGGGTTTTCTATTTAGAAAGTGCATCTTGTTTGTTTTAATGTAGTATATGCAGCTTTCTACTCATCTCCTCAGCCTGTAACTGCTAGTTGTAGTGTTAGATAACAGGGTAGATCTGATGTCAGGTTGTGCTCCCTCTGTCCTTATCAGAACACAATAGTCTAAGTTGGTGAAGTAAAATGATAAAAATATATACATAAAACAATTTTTCAGAAATAAAAAACTGATAATTGGCATGTGTGTATGTATTCACCCCCTTTGTTATGAAGCCCATAAAAAGCTCTGGTGCAACCAATTACCTTCAGAAGTCAAATAATTAGTGAAATGATGTCCAACTGTGAGCAATCTAAGTGTCACATGATCTGTCATTACATATGACATATAGAGGGGTTTTTAAACTAGGCGATGGGGGGGAGGGTCCAGAGACAGTGATAGCCAGCGCGGAAGATATTCAAGAGGATAGTATTGGGGGCATTAGTGGTAGGTTAACCAAAGCACAAAAACACAAGGTGAGTATAGTAGCAAGTCCAAGTTGCAATCTTGAAACACCCAATACGAGGACAATATGCAACCGGTCTAAACTATGTGGCATGTTCACCAATGCCAGGAGCCTGGCGGACAAGATGGGTGAACTAGAGATACTGTTGTACAAGGAGGATTTGGATTTTGTGGGAATTTCAGCATGGATTCATGAAGAATCGTTATTGCCAAACCAATCTATTAACTTTCTATGAGGAGGTGAGTTGCCATCTAGATAAAGGAAGGCCCGTAGACGTGGTGTATCTGGATTTTGCAAAAGCATTTGACACAGTTCCCCATAAACGTTTACTGTACAAAATAAGGTGCGTTGGCATGGACCATAGGGTGAGTACATGGATTGAAAACTGGCTACAAGGGCGTGTTCAGAGGGTGGTGATAAATGGGGGGTACTCAGAATGGTCAGGGGTGGGTAGTGGGGTCCCCCAGGGTTCTGTGCTGGGACCAATCCTATTTAATTTGTTCATAAACGACCTGGAGGATGAGATAAACAGTTCAATCTCTGTATTTGCAGACGATACTAAGCTAAGCAGGGCAATAACTTCTCCGCAGGATGTGGAAATCTTGCAAAAAGACCTGAACAAATTAATGGGGTGGGCGACTACATGGCAAATGAGGTTCAATGTAGAAAAATGTAAAATAATGCATTTGGGTGTCAAAAATATGAATGCAATCTATACACTGGGGGGAGAACCTCTGGGGGAATCTAGGATGGAAAAGGACTTGAGGGTCCTAGTGGATGATAGGCTCAGCAATGGCATGCAATGCCAAGCTGCTGCTAATAAAGCAAACAGAATATTGGCATGCATTAAAAGGGGGATCAACTGCAGAGATAAAACGATAATCCTCCCGCTCTACAAGACTCTGGTCCGCCCGCACCTGGAGTATGCTGTCCAGTTCTGGGCACCAGTCCTCAGGAGGGACGTACTGGAAATGGAGCGAGTACAAAGAAGGGCAACAAAGCTAATAAAGGGTCTGGAGGATCTTAGTTATGAGGAAAGGTTGCGAGCACTGAACTTATTCTCTCTGGAGAAGAGACGCTTGAGAGGGGATATGATTTCAATTTACAAATACTGTACTGGTGACCCCACAATAGGGATAAAACTTTTTTGCAGAAGAGAGTTTAATAAGACTTGTGGCCACTCATTACAATTAGAAGAAAAGAGGTTTAACCTTAAACTACGTAGAGGGTTCTTTACTGTAAGAGCGGCAAGGATGTGGAATTCCCTTCCACAGGCGGTGGTCTCAGCGGGGAGCATTGATAGCTTCAAGAAACTTATAGATAATCACCTGAATGACCGCAATATACAGGGATATGTAATGTAATACTGACACATAATCACACACATAGGTTGGACTTGATGGACTTGTGTCTTTTTTCAACCTCACCTACTATGTAACTATGTAACTATATACACACCTTTTTGAAGGGCCCAAGAGGCTGCAACACCTAAGCAAGAGGCACCACTAACCAAACACTGTCATTAAGACCAAGGAACTCTGCAAACAAGTAAGGGACAATGTTGTTGAGAAGTAAAAGTCAGGGTTAGGTTATACAAAAATATCCAAATGCTTGATGATCCCTAGGAGCACCATCAAATCTATGCTAACCAAATGGAAAGAACATGGCACAACAGCAAACCTGCCAAGAGACAGCCGCACACCAATACTCATGGACCGGGCAAGGAGGGCATTAATCAGAGAGGCAGAACAGAGACCTAAGGTAACCCTGGAGGAGCTGCAGAGTTCCACAGCAGAGACTGGAGTATCTGTACATAGGACGACAATAAGCCGTACGTTCCACAGAGTTGGGCTTTATGGCAGAGTGGCCAGAAGAAAGCCACTACTTTCGGCAAAAAAACAAAATGGCACATTTTGAGTTTGCAAAAAGGCGAGACTCCCAAAATGTATGGAGGAAGGTGCTCTGGTCTGTTGAGACTAAAATTTTACTTTTTGGCCATCAAAGAAAATGCTATGTTTGGCGCAAACCCAACACATCACATCACCCAAGGAACACCATCCCCACAGTGAATCATGGTGGTGGCAGCATCATGCTGTGGGGATGTTTTTCAGCAGTCGGACTGGGAAACTGGTCAGGGTTGAGGGAAAGGTGGATGGTACTAAATACAGGGATATTCTTGAGCAAAACCTGTACCACTCTGTGTGTGATTTGAGGCTAGGATGCCATACACACTGCTAAAGCAACACTTGAGTGGTTTAAGGGGAAACATGTAAATGTGTTGGAATAGCCTAGTCAAAGCCCAGACCTCAATCCAATAGAAAATCTGTGGTCAGACTTAAAGATTGCTGTTCACAAGTGCAGCCCATCCAACTTTAAGGAGCTGAAGCAGTTTTGCCAGGAGAAATGGGCAAAAATCCCAGTGGTAAGATGTGGCAAGCTCATAGAGACTTATCCAAAGCGACTTGGAGCTGTGATAGCTGCAAAAGGTGGCTCTACAAAGTATTGACTTTAGAGGAGTGAATAGTTATGCACATTGACTTTTTCTGTTATTTTTTCCTATTTGTTGTTTGCTTCACAATAAAAAAAATCTTCATAGTTGTGGGCATGTTCTGTAAATTAAATGATGCAAATCCTCAAACAATCCATGTTAGTTCCAGGTTGTGAGGTAACAAAACACAAAAAATGCCAAGGGGGGTGAATACTTTTGCAAAGCACTGTATGCCTCCAATCCTGCCCCAATGATACCCTGTTGCATATCTGGTGGAGATTGAGCTGAACAGGGGACTTCTTTTGCACATGTTGTCCAACACTCCTGGTAGAGGTAACAAGGGATGGGAGGACACAGAGTTGCATGAGGACCAAGTTTCCAGGCAGCATCAACTCTACAATGTGAGGGACTGAGGACTTGTACCACCTGGTAAGAATGAGACGCAAGACCACAGTAGCACCCAAATAGTAGACTGGAAAGTAGCCAGCTAGCTGGACAGTGAGATACCAAATCAGAAGGCAGGGACAGCGTCAGTATACAGGCTACAGTCAGCAACAATCTTGAATCAGGAAAGGCTGGCAACTCAGATGCTCTTGAATAAAAGTACTTTATTTTATTACATGGGTACAGGAACAGAGTATACACTGAAGCGTTTCGACTATGAAACCTTTACTTTCATAAAGGCTTCATAGCCAAAATGTGTCACGTATACTCTGTACCTGTAACCAAGTAGCGAATAAAGTACTTTTATTGGAGAGCATCCAAGTTGCCAGCCTTTCCTGATCCAAGATTATCTGTGGGAGCTGAAAGCCCTGGCTAGAGCCCCGGACTCCAGTTAATGGACATCCATATCTTGTCTTTTTTAAAGTCGACAACAGTTGGACAGAGAGAAACAGGATCAGAAGGCAGAGGCAGTGTCAGAATACAGGCTGAAATCCGTTAGCAAGGTTCTGAATCATAAGGCAGTAAGGAGAGTTTGAAACATGGGCCGAGGTCATGACAGACAAGAATCCAGAGACAGGCCAAAGACAAGCCAGGTTGTATATGGGAATGCAGAAGTAGCAGGTCAGGTCACAGGGTAACCCGGAACTACCTGAGGACCACTCAAAATCTGTCCATATTATTCTCCAGGCTTATATAGGTGGCAATACCTGTGCTGCGCATGCATGCTGCTCTACATTTGGTAGTGACCTTAGGCAAAGAAAACCACATATGTGCCTGTACTGGTCTTCTTGTACTGGAATGCACTAGAACTTCTTACACACACAGAACGTTGCTGTAAAATTACATTCCTGTTTTCCATCACTTTTGCTATGACTGCTTTCAAAAAACATACTCTCTAGCTAAGCCCCTGTAATGACTTCCATAGTGCTTAATCTGTCATTTCTGCCCACAACAATGCCTAGGGTGTTACCGGAGGGCATAGATCTGCATTGCATCTTCATTTCATTTGGTAGGGCATAGGATTTATCCCTGGTTTCAGAATCCAGCAGCAAAGATGAGATATACCATAATTGGGAAGAGCTGAAGTAGAACAAAGCCCAATTTTGGCTTACTCACGTTGCACTTCAGATGTTCTTGCATTACTAAAGGGACATTACTGTATGCATCTTCCAATGTTATTAATAATACAGTAAAACCTTGGATTGGGAGCATAATTCGTTCCAGAAACATGTTTGTAATCCAAAGCACCTGTATGTCAAAGGGAATTTCCCCATAAGAAATAATGGAAACTCAGATGATTCATTCTACAACCATTTATTCATAGGTCCTTCAGTTTATAGTCCATATAAAAAGATTGTAGCAATGTGATAGGTTGTGTAACCATAAAATAGCCATCCACAAATGGAAGCCTCCACAAGGGGATTAGAAAGAAAAATCCAGCAGGAGCTACAGAGTATAAAAGAGAAGAGATGCGCCTCTAATGCCGCGTACACACAAATTCTCGTCCGCCTGAACCCTGAAGGACTTTTCGACGGAGTTCAGATGGAGTTGTGATGGAGTTCCAACAAAACTGACTTGCCTACACACGATCACACCAAAGTCCGATCGCTTTGACCGTGATGACGTACGACCGGAATAGAATAAGGAAATATATAGCCAGTAGCCAACAGCTGCCCTTGCGTCGTTTTTGGTCCGTTGGACTAGCATACAGACAAGCGGATTTTTCGATAGGAATCAAGTCCGTCGGAAAGATTTGAAACATGTTCTATTTCTAGGTCCATCAGTATTTTCGACAGAAAAGATCCGATAAAGGTCCAATGAAGCCCACACACGATCGGAATGTCCAACGGAATCGTTTCATCGGACCTTTTCTGCCGGAAAGCCCGCTCGTGTGTACGCAACATAAGTGTAGCAATATGGTTACATTTAATGAAGGTACAACATTTAGCAACTCACATGGTTGATGATTATAAGAGGCACATCTAAGTATGCAGGCATCCGGGGTAAAGCTGTCCACATAGACCATCATCTGCACTGCCGGCTCTCACCGCTGTCAGTCTGCAATCATGACCAGAAAGACTACCCTGCAGTACAGCGATCGGAAAACGAGGTTTGAACCACTCGTGGATGGATGACTTTGATCGTGGTGCAAAGGGCAGTCTATATGGACAGCTTTACCCCTGATGCCTGCATACTTAAATGTGCCTCTTTTAATCATCAACAATGTGACTTGCTAAACATTGTACCTTCATTAAATGTTACCATTTTGCTACACGTAGAGGTGCCTCTCTTCCCTTTTTTTACTAAGTTGTAACATGACGCTACTCTTATATTAAGACATCGCTTGTATATCAAGTCAAAATGTATTAAAAAATTTGGCTTGTCTTGCAAAACACTCTCAAACCAAGTTACTCTTAAACCAAGGTTTTACGGTATATATTTTTATAATACTTTATAAAAATGCCTGCAAACGTTATATTATATGGCTAAAAGTATATGGCTAAAAGTTTTTGGACACCTGACCATCACACCTACTATACGCCTACTATACGCCAAAGGTATTGGACATCCTTCCAAATTATTTAGTTTAGCTAATTGCAGTGACGGGCACTCTTAATTCTATGCTGACAAAGAAAGTTTAGACGAATATGCACTTTCAACCTGGTGGAAACAGTTTCGGGAAGGCTTTTTTTCAGTTTCAGCATGACTGTGCCCCTCCCCCCCCCGTGCACAAAGCCAGGTCCAGGAAGACAAGGCTTGGCAAGTTTTGTTATGAAAAACACAAATTTATTGCGCTCGGGTTAATATAAATCCTAACATATAGCAGCTAGCACAGTATTGTTGGGGACAATAAACAGTTATGCCCCGTACACACGAGTGGAAAAATCTTGGATGGTTTTTCAGACAGAATTCCACTCAAGCTTGGCTTGCATACACACGGTCACACAAAAGTTTTCTGAACTTTCGACCGTCAAGAACGCTGTGACGTACAACACTATGACGAGCCGAGAAAATGAAGTTCAATGCTTCCAAATATGCGTCGAATTGTTTCCGAGCATGCATGGTTTTTTCCACGTCGGAATTGCATACAGACGAACGGAATTTCCATCAAGACCTTTTTCCGTCGGAAAAATAGGGAACCAGTTCTCAATCTTTTGCTGGTGGAAATTCAGACAGCAGAAGATTGAGAGCAGGTTTTCTATTTTTCCGGTAATTCCATTCGTCTGTATGCAATTCCGACGCATGCTCAGAGTCAAGTACGAGACGGAAGCGCTCGGTCTGGTAAAACTAGCGTTTGTAATGGAGATAGCACATTTGTCACGCTGTAAATTTTTGGATCTTTTAATGCAGCGCATTCTTTTGTTCTTTATAATGCTAGAAGAATGAAGTTGTTTTGCTGCTGATATTCACACAGAGTTCTGACAAACGTATTTTTTTATTATTTCTTGTGATCTCCTTAATAATATTTTTATTTTTTAAAGCCATAATAATGTTTAGAATTATTTTTTATAGTGATTTTTTTCCTTTTTTTTATTTAAATCAAGATCTCCTTTTTTAATGATTATTTTTAAATTATTTTCAAGTGATCTCCATATTTTTTTTTTGTGTGTCAAGTTACCACAACAACATTATCATCTTGTATTTTTTAACCTCAAGGAGGTTGGTGTCCCTTGTTAATATGACATTGCATTTTTGAAATGTACCTGCCTACTCACAAACAAACTGTCCTTTTTTAAGAAAAACACATAGGCAAGTATTTGCTGAAAACAAAATTACCATTTATTCTGGGTCATAACAAAAGAAAGAGTGAAGGTGACGCTGGAGAAACTGCAGAGATTTGCAAAGCCTTTGGACCCCAGGGCAGACATCTACTATTTGAAAAAGAAAATTGGTAGCCTGAGGAGTCCATACTATAGGGAGCACAATCTGGTCCTGGACTCCAAGAGATCAGGAACAGCAGCAGATCACATATATGTCCCCAGGCTGTGGTACTACCACAGCCTGCGTCTTCTGTCAGACCAGACTGAACCCAGGCCATCATCTCTTGTCTTACTTTCACGCTTCCCTGCACGCTGTGGCTTTGTTCATCGCGTTGTGGCAGGAGGTGGAGGAGGTGGAGGAGGAGGATGGACGAACTCAGAAAGGTGTGTATTTTCTGTCAGGCTAAACTCTCATAATCTTATCACAATATAGGCCTCAATCTAGAAGCAATTTAGGCCACTGATGCCCCAAGTTAAAATGTTACCTTCATTCTCACGATCGGCACTTCCTCCGCTCACAGATCATACGTCCAACGCATGCGCGTTACGCTTTATATACACTGCGCATGCGTGAATCTCTGCCCGCGTCGCCCACCCCTGACGTTCTTTCTAGAATATTCACTGCTCCTACTCTTTCAGCACAGTGGGAGAGGACATGGCGCAGACACAGCAGGTGCATAATTCCCATAACGATGAGGAAAGCCCGGAGCCAGAAACGTACCGATCCCAGAGAAGATATAAGGCCTCAAATATGTCCTTTGTAGAGATGGCGGAGATGGCGGAGATAGTGGACATCTTGAAGAGGGCCGACTATAATGGGAAGTATGGACCGTACACCAACCCAAATGTGAGAAAGGCCAAGATCATGTCTAAAGTTGTGAGAAGTCTGCACAGGAATTTTGGGGTACGACAATCCAAGCAGCAATTGAAGAAAATTGAAATTGAGAGAGCACTATCAGTATAGAAGGATCAAGAACCTGCTTCTAAAAAGTATTTGTCCTGTGTTCCTATTATTATTACTTGCATGCTGCTCCATGTGATTTTCTTTACTGTTGTACAGTTTTAAATGGCAACTTTAAGGCTCGTGGGCACAGTAATCGGTCGTGGTAAACATTGTTTGTTCGCCCACTAATACAATGTTTTTTGCAGATACAGGGTTAACTACATTTGGTCATGCCTATTTGTATTAAAATAAGTTTAGTACATTGTTGTTTAGATGTGTTTGTAACTAGAATGAAATGCAAACTTTATTCAGTGTAATGTAAGGAGAGGACACTCAGCAGCTGTTTACACATCTGGACTCAGGAGCACTAGTGTGGGACACCAGAACAAACTTTTTAGGGTGTCCCACGTAGGTGCTCCAGGGGTGTGAATATTGTCCAAAAAAGGTAAGTATTTCAGCTTTGGTAAGGGAAAAAATCATGTATTCAGCTTGGAACTGTGCCAAAACAGACAATTGTACCACACTTCCAAGCAATGTTTCATATTCCTATTTCTGGCCTCAAACATCTGTGTGCTAATTGTACCTTTTGTTTCATTCTCATAGGGGAGAAAAGACTCAGGACATCTGAGGACACCAGGAACCCCACCCCTCCTAAAGAAGGGGAACTCAGCACACCACAACCTGAGGATGTGGAGGAAGGAGAGGTGGATGACTTGGTTGAAATAGTGACCACAACAGGTCAGTTTCTGAGACCACAGCTTCAGGTAATAGATGTATGCCTGCATATTTATAATACATTGTGTATTTTTTTATTTTAGGTGATGTGCATGTTGTGGAAGAACAATCTCCTCATTTCACCACAGTGCACGAATCCTAATCTAGGACATAATGTAGTCGGGATTTAGACATCATAAAGTAAAAAACCAATGATGTTGAACAAAAAATTAAGAACATTGTTGATGTATTAGGGAGAATCTAAATAACAACAAAATGACACCATTTTAGAATTTTTTGGAGAAATTTCCTAAAGTTTTAATACATTTTAAAAGCCAAATTTTGAAGATGCACACAGTGAGTCAACATGTGCTATCTGCCATCATGGGATATCAATTTATGCGTTTTGTGGGTGCAACCCCTTCCTCGCAACTCAAGTAGGTGAGAGGAAGGGGTTGCAGCCCCAAAACACGTCCTTGGATCCCCCATGATGGGAGCTAGCACATGTTGAATTTAGGCATGGGATCAGGAGGGAAATCCCCATTTTGAATCACAATTTTTGTGCATCTTCAAAATTTTGCTTTTACAGGGGTGACATCACCCCATCTGATGAAGGCAATATCAACACAGTTTTGACATAATCATGTTTTGATATTGCCTTCACTTTTTGTACGTTGAACTTTGTAAGTTCCAGAGTTGTGTATGTTATGGTTTGAAACATGCCTGTTAAAGCAAAATATAAAACTAAAAATGTCAAACTTAATTAAACAAAGATGTATTTTTGGTGGAAAAATGTTTTACAACGCACATGTGAATGTGCACGGAGTAAAAGTTTTTATACTCAACAATGTGTGGCTTCTTTTTTCAATGCTCAATACCAGGTTTTGTATTAAGTTGGTGTTTACAGTGACAATGGGGGTTATTTAATAAAGCAAAATCCACTTGGCACTACAAGTGCACTAGGAGAACCTAGGAGACAGCTAAAAGAAACACAAGCAGTAAATCAAATTCAAGATGACTTCAGATCAAAATAATTTTTAATTTTAGAAAAGAATCAAAAATTTGCTGGCATAGCAATGGCCCCCCTACCCGTAAAATAGTCCAGATACTTTTGCCGCACATCACGGGTGCTTTGGGGGGGGGGGAGGGGCAAGCCAGGACGGCCAGCTTCCAGGCCCAACTGAGGCCACATAATTTGGAGCATTTCTCCTTAAATAATTATGTAGAATACAGCATGCTAGCACTATGTGATTCAGTTTAAAATCGGCTATGTTGCTTGCCACAAGGAATAGGCAGAACTGGCTGGCCATTATACCAAACGTATTCTCCACCACTCTTCTGGCTCTGGCCAGCCGGTAATTAAAAACCCTCTTCTCTGGGGTGAGGGTCCTCTAGGGGAATGGCCTCATCAGATGTTCACCCAGACCAAATGATTCATCTGCGACAAACACAAATGGGAGTCCTTCCATGTTCTCTTCAGTAGGTGGCGATCCCAAGCCACCACTCTGGAGATGTTGCTAGAACGCGGTCTGGGCAAAGACTCCACCATCCGACATCCGGTCGTTCTTCCCCATGTCCACATATAAAAACGTATATGTTGCTGACACCACCGCCATCAACACGATACTATGAAACCCTTTATAGTTAAAACAGTATGACCCCGAGTGGGGTGGTGGGACGATGTGGACATGTTTCCCATTGATTGCCCCTCCGCAGTTGGGAAAGTCCCACTGCTCGGCAAACTGTCTGCCATTCCTGTGACATTGAAGGAAACTGTGGAGTCAAACCAGAAAAAATAAAATTACTACTTTTGCACATAACATTGCAAGCAGATTAGACACAAACACTCAGCCAACATCAGTATAACATTTATTTTAAGGAGTATTTAAAGACAAAAGGATAAGGTACACTTATCAGATTTCTCACCCCCTCTGATGGCCCATTGTAAACATTTTAGGGGGGTTCTAGATGAGTTTGGGACCCCCAAAAAAAGATTATGGCACTCTGCCTGAATTTAAGGACAATATCATTTGTAAACATTTTAGGGGGTGTTTAGGGTAAAGCACTACTATGGAGTTGACAAAATACATTGTTAAGTGATTAGGCTAGGTGTGTATGGGCCCAGGATAGCATGCTGGGGAGGTTAGAGAAGGCAAATATGCATGAAGGACAAAAAAGGAGCATTAAAAGCTTACAGCATGCATGAGGACAAAGGGGACATTCACAACATATTACAATCATGGTAATTAGGGAATGATGAAAGAAATACAATACATTAGCAAACATTAAATACATAGAATGTTAAAGGAGAAAACTTACCTTAATATAGTCCTTCTGCAGGACCTGTATAATGGCAGAACAGGTCTCTGGAAAAATGATCCCCAGAGCCTGAAGGGAGATGCCTGTTGATAACTTGAGATCCTGCAGACTTCTCCCTGTCACCAAGTACTGCAACGTGGCGACGAGCCTCTGCTCGGGAGTGATGGTTTGCCGCATGCAGGTGTCCTGGTTCGTAATATAAGGGGACAGCAAAGCCAACAGACAGTGAAAAACGGGCTCCGTCACCCAGAGAAAATTCCTGAAATCATCAGAATTATTTTCCTGGATTTCCCGCAACAAAGGCATGTGACAGAATTGGTCACGCTGGAGCAACCAATTCTTCTTCTATGAACTTCTCACCACCCTGTTCTTGGACTGGGCTTGGGTCAAAGCAAGAACCCCAACACCAAGCCCCCGCACAGCATGAACTCTACGATGAGTACATAACCGCAACATGGCTTCAAAACAGTCGGCTGGTCAGAACGAACTAACAGAAAGCACTGAAAAACAGAAAGGCCTGAGAAGAGCGAGCTGAAAATCAGAAACAAGCGGACAAGAACGCACTGAAAAACAAATACGTACTATAATAATACGCACTGAAACCCAGATGTGAACTGACTACACGCACTGAAGAACAGATACGAACCCACAAACACAAACTTAAGAGCAGTAACGATGTGAAAAGCACAAGGCTGAAAAGCGAGAATCGACTCTCACCAAACTTCTACTAACACAAGATAAACACGAGAGCAGCAGAAGGAGCCCAAAGGGTGGCGCGCTTCATATGGAACTTCCCTTTTCTAGCACCGTCATACATGTTGTACGTCACCGCGTTCTTGACGGTCGAAAGTTCCTGAGAACTTTTGCGTGATCGTGTGTATGCAAGCCAAGCTTGAGCGGAATTCCGTCGGAAAAACCATCTAAGGTTTTTCCGACGAAAATTCTGATGGTGTGTATGCGGCATAAGGTATTAACATATAAGCACCAAGTATCATCTGATGTTGCAAAGCAATACTTGGACAGGCTGTGCTTAGGAAATCCTTTCTTTATATTATCTGGTATCATTGCTAATCTTGCTCAGAGGGAGGTGATGTCCTTGGAGTGGAGGATTGCTGAGACTGCCATCAGATTATACTTGCTGCCCATATGTTATTACCTTAGTGTAAAGCCTCGTACACACGATCAGATTTTCGGCAGG
Organism: Lithobates clamitans; assembly: GCA_037952925.1. Taxonomy (NCBI): domain Eukaryota; kingdom Metazoa; phylum Chordata; class Amphibia; order Anura; family Ranidae; genus Lithobates; species Lithobates clamitans. Next base: position 4,127,854 of record JBBGZY010000301.1, on the reverse strand, counting down.
GAATTGTGTGATGACAGACTGTTTGCCTAAAATCCGACTGTTATTACACTCCATCAGACAATTGTTGTCCAACTTTTGACCAACAAATGTTGGATGGCAGGCTAGTAAATTTTCGGCGGACAACGGTCTGTTGTCAGATTTTTATCTTGTCTTTACACAAGTCCGTCACACAAAAGTCCAACGTACAAACACGCATGCTCGGAAGCAAAGACGAGCCGGAAGCGGTTGGTCTTGTTAACTCTAGCATTCGTAATGGAGAATTAACATTCGTGACGCGGCAAATTATGAAATGTCGAAATGCAGCGCACATTCTCTTCTTCTTTAATGGGATAATAAGCTGCTTTGCTGGTGATACTGATGGAGTTCTGCCAAACATATTTTAAAAGGCTTTTTTTTTCTAGTGATATCAAGAATAATATTATTATGCTTTTTTTTTTTTTTTGTTTTGGGCAAGTTACCACAACACCATTATCCTGTCGTTTTTAAGATCAAAGATACAACTATTTTGGTGTCCCTTGTTAATTTTACCATTATATTTTTTTAAATGTAACTGCCTACTCCCAAACTGTCATTGGAAGTAAAACACATAGCCAAAAATTAATCTACACAATTTAATTTTTTTATTGTGCATTAAAAAAAGCAAAAAAAAAAATGAATTAGAGATGCTATCTGCCATCCAAATATAAAGAACTCAACCAAAAGTGCATTCTAGGCATACAAAATTATAGAAAACATAACATATAAAATCATTATTCCAAAACAAAAAAAAGGAAATTAGTAATTGGTGAAGGGCTGAAAATCCCCAGTTCAGCGGCCTTGTTGGGGGTCTTGTGGCTGATATTGCCACTGTCCGCCATGCTGCTGTGGTCAATGGGGTGGCTGTGGAGATGGTGGAGGTGGGGCCTCAAAATCCGAAATGTGTGTTTTTTCCAAAATGTGGCCCCTCCCCCACTTGTTGAGGAGCTGCAGGAGGAGTTCCTCATACCTTCTCATTTGCTCAACATCCATCTTCCTTAAATTGTTTGCCGTCAGACACCCAAAAAGCCTCAGCCGCATCTGGGTCTGTCCGGATGGCAGTAGTGGCCTGGCTGAGGAAGGCAGCTGTGGCCTCGTCCAGATTCCTGCTTTTCCTGGTCCTTTTAACAGGAGGGCGTAGGGGAGGGATCTGGGACTCCGTCTGGCTGCTGGCCACGGGCTCCTCCTGACTGACACTTTCCTGTTTTTGAAAATGGGACATAATTTTAATTTTTGGTTATCGTTTGGTCATCAATCACACACAATTTTGATCTCCTCACTGTTGCAAATTGAATGTGGACAAATAGAAAAGACTATCATCCTGACCCCAGCATTTTTTATTCTTGTTCAAATCATTTTTGGTCACTACTGTCTATTGCTATGGAAACCACTTTGTTAAGGCAGAAATATTTTAACAATAACGTCTAGTTATCATCTTTGTATTTTTGGATACAAATATGTTCAACAATGCTATACCTGGGTCAAGCTGGGCTCCTCCACATCTTCATCCTGTACAGCAGGACCTGTGTGGACCTCAGGAGCTGTGGCCTCAGCAGATGTCGAAGGGAGCGTAGACAGCGATGGCCTGGGTTCTGTCTGGTTGGTCAAAAACCACAGGCTGTGGCAATACCACAACCTGGGGATATATATGTCATCTGCTGATGCTCCAGATCTCTCTGAGTCCATGACCTTGTTGAGCTCTCTTTTAAAAGTACTCCTCAGGTTTGATATTTTGTTCTTGACATAGCTGATGTCTGCCCTGGGTACAAAGGCTTCACCAACTCTAGCAGTTTCTCCAACGCTGCTTTCCTCAAGATTTTATTCGAGTAGTCTTGACTCCCAGTACAGGTCAATGAATTGGGGCAAAAAATCAGGCGCAGTAAATTTATCCGTCATGATAAATGATATGATGCCTGCAAAACAGAACACAAGACAAAACATAATGTCTGGCTTAACTTATAAGCTGGTCCAAATCTAGGCCTCAATCTAAGCAGTATAGGCCACTAACCACCTATGCCCCAATTTCCAATTGTCCCTTCATTCTCTGGCTCCTTTCGTTTGTTGGTGATGGCGATCGTTCGTTCTCCACTCCAAGATCGTTCCTACGGCCGTTCCATTGATCCTGTGCTATGGCTTTACATACACTGCGCATGTGTGAAACTCCGCTCTCAGTGCATCATGACGCTGGGGCGGGACCATCTCTCTTCTGCATGCGACACACCGGGCGGAACATTCGAGAGGGACAACATGGTGGATTCGGCGGATTCCAGGTAGACCTGTGGTGGGGGAGCTTATAGGAGGCACAAAGCAACCCCCATGAGCAAGGATGAGACGGTGCGCATCTTAGGGAAGCACGATTACGACTGCAAGTTGCGCAATTACAAAAGGCCCAACAGTCGAAAGGACAGCATTTTGGAAAAGGTCATTGCCGTTTTGCAGGGTGAACGATCAAAGGACCAAATCAGAAAATGATGGTCTGATCTCAAACACCGTGAGCAAGACCAGATGGAGTACATACATCAGATCATAAAAAAAGTAAGTAATATTTGTATCTAACCAATATGCATATGTGTCTGTGTATGTTCTTTCTCCAAGTAGCTCTAGAGAATTATATATAAGGTTATATAAAATCTTTGTATGACTTGGTATTCAAAAGATGAAGGTAAATGTAAAGCAGATATGAACATTCTTATTTGGTCATCTTTTTGGACATTTATTTATTTTTGTAACTAATTTTTTAATCTTCTTTCAACAGGGAGGCACCAAATAAGGAGGCACCAGCCACGCCACCGCAATGCACGAAGGGAGGCTACCTTCGCTAGGGCCCCAACAGGGGAGGCAACAAGGGCATCTTTCCCCCAAAAACGTGAGTGACAACTTCAAACACACTCATTTAGCCACTGACAGAGGTGTTTTTAGGTGGGCCAAAGGCCATGGGCTTAGGTCAGAGCTTAAAGCGGGATTCCGGCGGTAAAAAAAAAAAATTTAAAAGTCAGCAGCTACAAACACTGTAGCTGCTGACTTTAAATATGTACTTACCTGTCCTGGGTGCCCGCGATGTCGGCCGCCCGAGGCCGACCTGTCCATTGGCTCTCAGGTCCCTGCACCACCATTCTAGGTAAGGGAAACAGGCAGTGGAGCCTTGCGGCTTCACTGCCAGTTTCCTACTGCGCACGCGTGGGCGGCGCGGCGCTCTGTGAATGGCCCTGTGGTGTTCTGGGAACACACAGAGTTCCCAGAAGACAACGGGCCACTCACTGAGGAGCAGAACACGCCGCGGTAAAGGTAGAGGCAGATTAGGAAGATTGCCTAGCAACAAGGGTTTAGGTAAGTTTAAATTTTTTTTTTAAATGTTTTTTTTAAATTTTTTTTAGGATTTTTGGTGAAATTTTTTTTTTTAGGGTGGCCCTCCACTTTAAGGGGTAAAGAAAACTCTCTGGTTGCTGCTTGCCTCATCAGTGCCCATTAATGCAGTCTTGCCAGTGTAGACATGGGTAGAGGAGAGGCCCCGGGGATCACAGTCACACAGAGTCTCTCGTGCTAGAATGATCATCATTTATTCCCTTTCCCATAGGAGACAAGAGGGGCGGGGGGCAACTGCTGGACTTTTTAAATGTTGGCACTTGTCCAGTGTTGGCCCTCTGTAAAATGACATCACCATCCCTTTTCTATGCATTTTTCACAGGAAAACAACCAGAGTGCAGCATGGTGAAGTCAGGAGCAAACATTGACATCAGACCAAGTGCAAGGTTGGTCAACTAATGTAGTAAAATGGATGCTAGAAACAGATGGGACTTGGGTGGCTTAATGAATGGTGTATTGTTTCTTTTTAGAGGAAAGAGAATGTGGTGAGTTCATCTAGGATGTTGTTTTGGAGGCATGGGATCTGACTCCTGGACCCAGCACAGATGTGAAATACCCTGACGTGAGTCACACTGGGGGCCAAAGCCACCAAGTGGGAAGAAAGTATTCAGGAGCCTCTTGTTTGTGCAAGTAAGTATTGTTGGACTCTTGTTTGGACATAGCAACACTTGACATGTATACACATTTGAAGCCAAACACCCACTCTACACATTAGCAAAGTATGTTGTGCATTAACATTAGAATGGAGAAGGAAGAGATGGAAGGAGCTGTCAGTGTTGCTAGGTACCCGAGTTTTGGAGACCCAGGCACCAGGGCCAAGATTAAAGAGTAGTTGCAGTGTGTACATTCCTAGTAGTGTAGGTGTCTGAAGGGCAAGCAGGTTGCAAGCAACAATAGAATGGGTAGGTAAGTATTTACTGAATTTGACCATAACTCACTATGTAGGGCCTCAGCCACTTGACCATCATTACCTTAATACTTTTTACTCTTCTTACGAGGTCATGATCTTCCATGATGCACTATTGGCAGAATGAGTGCAGATATGTTGCATTGTTTGAAGGATCTGGAGCAAAACACATCCATTGATACCGCATGATGGAAGCTAGCACATGTTGACACGCTGTGTGTTTTGTGGGTTTAGGAAAAAAGATGTTTGCAACTACACACATTTGCAGCATGGGATCATAAGGGTAATTTAATTGTTATGCCTCTACGTGTACGTGGCTTCAAATTTTGGGATCGCCCCATATGAGGAAGGCAACATGCACACCGTCTTGAAATACTAATGTCTCATTTGGCCTTCACTTTACCAAAATCAAACTTTGTAAGTTCCTGAGTTTGGGTTGTGTAGCTAATGTTTTGGAACATGTCTGTTTAGCCCCAAAAAAGGGGAAATAATGCAAAATATACATGTTATACACCAAGATGTTGGTTTGTTTTAAAACCTTAAAACGCACATGTGAATGTGCTTTGAGTAAATTGTTTTTTACTAAACAATGTGTGGCATATTATTTCAGAGCTCCATACCAGTGTATTTGTTAAGTTGTTATAGTTACAGTGACAACGTGCTCTTAAATGTGGCCAACTCCTGCAATTTTTAGTCCTCCAAAAAATTATACGAGTTGAAAAGGCATAATGTTTTTGAACTTCATGCATTAGATCCATTAAGAACAAAAACATTGTGTGTGTAGCAGACCCACAGAACACCATAATAGTTAGCTGAAGAAGATATTGTCACCTCATGTAGCAAATAAGTTACATTTGCACTATTGGAGCAAGTAGCCAAAATAAAGCCCATTTGTGAACATAGGCATAATCAGCTACAATTTGCTGCCAAGCCACTGCTCCTCTACCCACAAAATAATCTAGGTATTTCTGCCGTAAATCTCTGGAAATTTGTGAGGGCAATCTAGAATGGGCATTTTCAAGAGCCGTCAGCACGCCCACAGATGGCCGAGCTGCAGCCTCTTCAGCTGGGCCTGCCGCTGCAGGGTCCACGTCACTTGGCAGTGGGGCAAGGTAGCTAGTCGCATTCTTCCTTAAAAAATTATGTAAAATACAACAGCACAGGACCACATGGTTGATCTTGTAGAGTGGCAGGTTGATTGGAGTCAAAAACAGCCTGAAACGACTCGGTAGGATGCCAAAGGTGTTTTCGACCACCCTTCTGGCACAAGAGCCTGTAATTGAATATTCTCTGCTCTGTGGTGAGGTTCCTCATAGGAAACGGCTTCATCAGATGTTCCCCCAGAGCAAAGGCCTCATCTGCAACAAAAACCAAATCGAGGCCCTCAACATTCTCCTCAGCCGGTGGAAAGTTTAAGGTGCCATTCTGGAGCCGCTTGTAGAACTCTGCCTGCATAATCACTCCTCCATCAGAGTTGCGGCTGTTCTTCCCAACATCCAGATACAAAAACTCATAGTTGGCAGACACTACATCTAGCATGACTATGCTGCAAAAGCTCTTATAATTAAAATAATATGAGCCAGAGTAGGGTGGTGGGACAATCCAGACATGCTTGCCATCAATAGCACCACCACAGTTGGGAAAATCCCACTGATGGTGGAACTGGGCTGCAACTTCCTGCCATTGCTGTGGGTTGGAAGGAAACTGTGAATTAAAAAAATTGAAAAAAAAATTACTACTTCCGCACATAACATTGCAAGCAGATTTGACACAAACATGCTTAGCCAACATAAGGAAAAAAATTAAATGAGTATTTAAAGACAAAAGGGTAAGGCCAACTTATCTAATTCATCTCCCCCTCTGGTGGCCCATTAGCAAAATTTTAGGGTGGGGGGGAGAAAATGGGTAGATGTTTTGAACAAGTAACCCTCTACACTTCCATTAGAGCTGTTTGCATAAATATTGTGGGATACTTAAGCCAGCCCCTCCTTACTTACACTATTGGCAGCCCAGTTGACAGGTAAGAAGTGTCATAATCCAAAAATATGGATCCACACTGTCCAAATTGCAGCACATTTTGACATTCTGAAAATACCTATCAATATAATAGGAGACAAAAACTTTCTATGCTACAATTTGTAGGTAATCAGGCAGGCCCTTGCACTACATGGTTTGGTGAATCTATACAGAAGTGTAAACACAAAAGAGGGATAGTGTGTATGGGTTTGGCAAAGTCAGCAGATAGAGTATTTGTATTTGTTGACTTTGCATTTTTGGGGGGAGGAAGGGTTCCAAATGAGTTTGTGCCCCAAAAAATGATCTCTTGCACTGTGCCTGAACTTGAGGACAACAATAACATTTGTACACATTTTAGGGGTTGTTTAGGGTAAGCCCCAAAATGTAGCTGACAAAAAACATTATGAGATTACTAGGCTAGGTGTGTATGGGCCCAGGATAGCATGCTGCGGAGGTTAGTTATGGAAAATATGCATGTAAGCCAACAAAGGAGCAGGAAAAGCTTACAGCATGCATGAGGACAAAGAGGAGCATATTACAATATTGATAATTATGTAATCAACAAATTAATATAATACATTAGCAAACATTAATACATAGAATGTGATCTTAAAGGGAAAAACTTACCCAAATATAGTCCTTCTGCAGTACTTGAATAATGGCTGAGCAGGTGTCTGGAATAATGAGTCCCAGAGCCTGGGGGGAGATCCCAGTGGTAAACTTGAGGTCCTGGAGACTTATCCCCGTCACCAAGAAACGCAAGGTGGCTATGAGCCTTTGCTCTGTAGTGATGGCAAGCCTCATGCATGTGTCCTGCTTCTTAATATAGGGGATCACCAATGCCAAAAGTTGGTGAAAGCAGGGGTCCATCATCCAGAGATAATTCTGAAAATCATCCGGATTATTCTTTCCAGCAATGGCATATGACATAATTGGTCACGATTAAGCAACCAATTTTTGGTCCAAGAACTCCTCCTCCTCCTGTTCCTGGACTGTACTTGGGTCAAAGCAATAACTCCAAGCCCAATAATAGCACATTCTCTCCTCCGATTCTGCAACATGGCTGGTTGATGAACAGCTGTTTAGAAACTAACTGAAAAGCACGAACTGAAAAGCGCAAATCAACACTCACCAAACTTCTACTAACACGAAATTAGCAGAAGGAGCCCAAAAGATGGCACTTGAGAAATGAACTTCCTCTTTGTAGTCTCGTAGTCTGTCTAGTACGTCACTACGTTTGTGTTTGTTGGCCGACAATTGTGTACCGTTAGTATGCAAGACAAGTTCCTGGCACACGCCCTTCGGACAAAAGTCTGACGCTCTATTGGCCAACAATCGGATTGTGTGTACGAGGCTTAAGGGTCAGTGTGATCGGGTGTTGGTGACGGCTTCCATCTATCATTGTTACACAGCTTAAGAACATCTATTTGAAAGTTTATGAACTTTTAAATTTCACTCAGACTTTATTTAATACAGCGCTGCACCATTACCACAAGTTTGTTATGAAGGAACTCAAATAACAGAGGTCTCCAACTTTCAAACTAGTGAACACTATGGTATGAATTTAAATAATGAGCCAGGTCTTCTCACCCAACATCAGTTCCTGACCTCACAAAAGTTATTTTGGCTACACAAATGTGCTTGCTTGAGGCACAAATTGCCTCAAATACACTCTAAAATCTTGTAAAAGTCCTTTTTCAGTAGAGTGAAGGCAGTTATACCCACAAACAGGAGTCCAATCCATAGTAATGAGTGTGATTTTAAAATGAGGCTGTCTACAAAATGTGCTCATATAGTGTAGGTTAGATTGGGCATAAGCACAATTATGTACTGGACTCCAAACTTCTATGCATTGTATGTAAATATTAGTAAGTACAGTGACATTTCCATTTAAAATAATCTGTGACAAAGGAGGAAGAAAGTATCTATGATACCCAAGTCAACACATTGGGACACTTAGAATCAGGTGCAGCTGTGCATGGTAGCAAATCAGCTTCTAACTTCAACTTGTTCAATTAAGCTTCGACAATCAAACCTGGAAGCTGATTGGTTTCTATGCAGAGCTGCACCAAATTTTGCAATCTCCAGTTTTAGTAAATCCCCCCCCCCCCATTGCACCCCAAATCCAATTCATTATGTGCAGTTTGGAAAATGAAATCAAGCTGATTGCAAGATGATTACTGTGGGATACTTCACTGCTGTTTCTGTTTAACCTCATTAACATTTTTTTTTCATTTCTGTTAAAATACAATACACAGTACATAAGATTAAACATTTATCTGTTCACCTTTTTGCATGAGGTTTTGTTTACTGCCAAGAAGCTGATAAAAGCTGATAGCTAAGGTGGGATCCAAGCTGGGGTGCCTACATTACAACAATGGATAGAGCTGGTTGGTAAAACGCTCTTATATAGAAAACTGAGCTATAACTACAGAGGTCACCATTTGTGATCTGCTATGTCTAAGGGTACTACTGAGTACATGTGGGATTCATTTTGTTATGAATTGAAATTCAGATGAAATTTGCATGATTTAGAGATTCAGATGTATCCAAATCTCCGTATCACAAATGTAACAAACTTCAGCTAATTTTAAATAAACTATAACAAAAACAATAAATTCATTTGTATTACTTTGTTTCATTCAGATGACATGATGCAATAGTTTGGGCCTTTTGTTAATGTTTGAAGCATCTGGAAAAACATAATGACATAGCAAATGATCCAAATTGATTCAGATCCATTCATTTTTATTCTAGTAAGTAGGGATGAGCCGAACACCCCCCGGTTCGGTTCGCACCAGAACCTACGAACGGACCGAAAATTCGCACGAACATTAGAACCCCATTGACGTCTATGGGACTCGAACGTTCGAAATCAAAAGTGCTCATTTTAAAGGCTAATTTGCATGGTATTGTCCTAAAAAGGGTTTGGGGACCCGGGTCCTGCCCCAGGGGACATGTATCAATGCAAAAAAAAACTTTTAAAAAAGGCCGTTTTTTTGGGAGCCGTGATTTTAATGATGCTTTATAATAAAAAAAAAAAAAGTGAAATATTCCTTTAAATATCGTACCTGGGGGGTGTCTATAGTATGCCTGTAAAGTGGCACGTGTTTCCCGTGCTTAGAACAGTCCCTGCACAAAATGTCATTTTTAAAGGAAAAAATGTAATTTAAAACTGCTTGCGGGTTTAATGTAATGTCGGGTCCTGGCAATATGGATGAAAATCAGTGACACAAACGGCATGGGTACCCTCAGTCCATTACCAGGCCCTTTGGGTCTTGTATGGATATTAAGGGGAACCCCGCACCCAAATTAAAAAAAGGAAAGGTGTGGGGCCACCAGGCCCTATATACTCTGAACAGCAGTATGCAGTCGGTGCAAACAAGACAGGGACTGTAGGTTTGTTGTTAAGTAGAATCTGTTTGTAATTTTGAATGGGTACATTTTTAACGTGTTTAGCTCCAGCCAAAAAATCTTTTTTAAGCTTTTTGCAAAACATAGGGAAGGGTTATCACCCCTGTGACATTTGTTGTGCTGTCTGTGCTCCTCTTCAGAAGATTTCACCTCACTTTTTGTCCCGATGACAAATGTTTTTTGAAAATTTGGGTTTTTTTGTGAAACAAGGATTGGTGATAAAGTATCAGTGGAAAGGAGAAATGTTTTCCCATATTAACTCTTACAGGAGAGAATTTCCCTTCCTAGGGGTAGATTTCATCTCACTTCCTGTTGTCTCCTTCCGTTTGCAAGTAGGAGTCGTTTGTAAGTTGGATGTTTGAAAGTAGGGGCCTGCCCTATATACTCAGCAGAAATTTGGGCCTTAGGTGTTGTTGTGGCCACAACACTGTAAGCCCTCACAGGCCCTGCTGTAAAATATTAGATCAAGAATTGTAATTACATGCCACTGTTGAACAGGGGCAGAAAAATTGGGCTTTTGGTGGTGGTGGTGGTGCTGGTGCCACAACACTGTAAGTCCTCACTCGCTCTTGGTGGGCGCAGAAACGGGCCCTGCTGTGTAATATTAGATCAAGAATTGTAATTACATGCTCCTGTTGAACAAGGGCAGAAAAATTGGGCCTTTGGTGGTGGTGGTGGTACTGGTGCCACAACACTGTAAGTCCTCACTCGCTCTTGGTGGGTGCAGAAATGGGCCCTGCTGTGAAATATTAGATCAAGAATTGTAATTACATGCCCCTGTTGAACAGGGGCTGAAAAATTGGGCCTTTAGTGGTGGTGGTGGTGCTGGTGCCACAACACTGTAAGTCCTCACTCGCTCTTGGTGGGTGCAGAAATGGGCCCTGCTGTGAAATATTAGATCAAGAATTGTAATTACATGCCCCTGTTGAACAGGGGCTGAAAAATTGGGCCTTTAGTGGTGGTGGTGGTGCTGGTGCCACAACACTGTAAGTCCTCACTCACTCTTGGTGGGCACAGAAACGGGCCCTGCTGTGAAATATTAGATCAAGAATTGTAATTACATGCCCCTGTTGAACAGGGGCAGAAAAATTGGGCCTTTGGTGGTGGTGCTGGTGCCACAACACTGTAAGTCCTCACTCGCTCTTGGTGGGCACAGAAACGGGCCCTGCTGTGAAATATTAGATCAAGAATTGTAATTACATGCCCCTGTTGAACAAGGGCAGAAAAATTGGGCCTTAGGCACTGGTGCTGGTGCCACAACACTGCAACCCCTCACAGATACCCTAGTTGGAACGCAGGAACGAGCCCTGCTGCAAAGTATTGCATCAAAAATTGTAATTACACGCCCCTGTTAACCAGGGGCTGAAAAATTGGGCCTTAGGCACTGGTGACGGCGCCCAGAACTAAAAATGTTCTTACAAGCTATCAGCGTGATCATTGAGGTGGAAGAGGATAATTACTCAGGATAGTCACTCAGCATCAGAATAGGCAGTCTTTGAAGGGATCTGAGATTTCAAAAAAAAATATTCGGTTACATCAGCATCAGGTGCTTGGTAGCTGGTGGTGATCCAAGACTGATTCATTTTTATGAAGGTCAGTCGATCGACCGAGTCGGTGGACAGACACACCCTGTGATCAGTTACAAAGCCTCCAGCAGCACTGAATGTGCGTTCCGAAAGAACGCTGGATGCAGGACAGGCCAGTAGCTCAATTGCATACTGTGCAAGCTCTGGCCAGTGATCCATCCTCAAGACCCAGTAACCCAGAGGATTTTGGGTGGGAAAGGTGTCCAAGTCAGATCTTGCCCCTAGGTATTCCTGCACCATGTAAAACAGACGCTGGCGATGGTTGCTGGAACCGATCATACCTTGGGGCTGCGGACTAAAAAATTGTCTGAACGCATCGGTCAGATGGCCACCTTCTCCACCGCTCCTTCTTTGACTGACCGAAGCCTCAGCAACACGTTGTCCAGAAACAGGAGTTTGTAACCTCCCAGTCTCTGGGAACGCGTTGCACAAACCTTTCTGCAAGGCCTCCCGAAGATGTTTCATCCTCTGCTCCCTCTGCAATGGCAAGATAAGGTCCGCAACCTTACCCTTGTAACGTGGATCAAGGAGGGTTGCCAGCCAGTATTGGTCCTTCTCCTTGATACCACGAATATGAGGATCCTTATGCAGGCTTTGCAGGATCAGGGAGGCCATGCAGCATAGGTTTGCTGAGGCATTCAGTCCGGAGTCCTCTGGGTCACTAAGGATGACATGGTCCGCAGCCACATCCTCCCAGCCACGTACAAGTCCATGTGTTTCTTGGGACTGATCCCTTAAAGACTGCTGCTGATGCTGAGTGCCAGGCTCCACCTCCATACTGACACAATCCTCCTCCTCCTCGTCCTCTTCCTGTGTGGTGGGCACGCAGGAACACTGTCTGGATAAAGGGGGCCTTGAGAGCTAAGGAAGTCCTCCTCTTCCTGCCTCTGTTCTGCCTCAAGTGCCCTGTCCATTATTCCACGCAGCGTGTGCTCCAACAGGTGGACAAGGGGGACAGTGTCACTGATGCACGCACTGTCACTGCTCACCATCCTCGTGGCCTCCTCAAATGGTGACAGGACAGTGCATGCATCCCTAATCATGGCCCACTGGCATGGGGGAAAAAAAACAAGCTCCTCTGACCCTGTCCTGGTGCCATAGTCGCACAGGTACTCATTGATGGCCCTCTGCTGCATGTGCAGCCGCTGCAGCATGGCCAACGTTGAGTTCCACCTGGTGGGCATGTCACAGATTAGGCGGTTCTTGGGCAGGTTAAACTCCGTTTGGAGGTCCACCAGCGGAGCACTGGCATTATATGACCGGCAGAAATACACACAGACTTTCCTGGCCTGCCTCAGGACATTCTGTAAGCTCGGGTACCTGCCCAAGAACCACTGCACCACCAAGTTAAGGACGTGAGCCAAACAGGGCACATGGGTCATTTGTCCCTGTCAGAGGGCAGAGAGGAGGTTGGTGCCATTGTCGCAAACCACCATTCCTGCCTTAAGTTGGCGTGGCGTCAACCACCTCTGAACCTGCCCCTGCAGAGCTGACAGAACCTTAGCCCCAGTGTGGCTCCTGTCCCCCAAGCACACCAGCTCAAGCACCGCATGGCATCTTTTGGCCTGCGTACATGCGTAGCCCCTTGAACGCCTACCAAGCACCGCTGGTTCCGAGGACAAAGCACAGGAAGAGGCCATGGAGGAAGAAGAAGAGGAGGGGGTGGAGGAGAGAGGTGTGTCACAATCATTAGTAGTGGCATTTTGGAGGCGTGGTGGTGGAACAACCTCCAACACTACTGCATCTTGTCCTGCATCCTTCCCAGCTGCCAGCAGAGTCACCCAATGCGCCGTGAAACTTAGGTAACGTTCCTGTCCATGCCTGCTGGACCATGAGTTAGCGGTAATATGCACCTTACCGCTGACCACCCTGTCCAGCGAGGCATGGACATTGCCTTCCACATGCCGGTAGAGAGCCGGAATTGCCTTCCCTGAGAAAAAGTGGCATTTGGGTACCTGCCACTGAGGAACCGCACATTCCACAAACTCACGGAAAGGGGCAGAGTCTACCAACTGAAAAGGCAGCAGTTGAAGTGCTAGCAATTTTGCCAAGCTAGCATTCAACCGCTGGGCATGTGGATGGCTGGGAGCAAACTTCTTTCGGCGGTGCAGCAGCTGGGGCAGGGAAATTTGCCTGGTACAATCTGACGTCGGGGTACCGAAAGCAGATTGCCCACAAGTACTTGGCTGTGACACACCTAATTCTACACCTTCATTCCTCTCAGTGCAGGTCTCAGAGAGGACTGAAGGTATAGTGGGGTTGGAGATCTCAGCTGATGAGGAGCAAGGAGAGGTCCTCGTTGTTCTTTGGTGTGGGTCTTTTAGATACGCTTGCCAATGAACTGCATGGCAGGTCAACATATGTCTGGTCAAGCATGTGGTACCCAAGCGGGAGATGTTTTGGCCACTCGAGATACGCTTGAGACATATGTTGCAAATAGCAGCGGTGCGATCTGATGCACTCGTCTCAAAAAAGGCCCACACCAAAGAACTTTTTGAATAACGCGCAGAGACTGCAGCGCCCTGCACATGTGGAGCTTTGGGGTGTGATGCAGTCAGTGTTCTGCTCTTAGGCTGGCCCCTGGAGGGCATCCTGCCTCGTTGGTGATGTGCTGCCTCCTCCTCCTCCTCTCTCCTATCAGACATCCACGTTGAGTCAGTGACCTCATCATCCCCTCCCTCCTCATCACTGGAGCAAACCTGGCAGTATGCTGTAGCAGGGGGAGCATGACTGCCAGATTGCTGTCCTTCTTGGGCTTCTGTCCGTGCTCACGTTACTGCCTTCATCTAACTCAGTATCATCATCAGAGTCTTCCAAACGCTGGGCATTCTCCTGGAGCATGTACCCAACACTGTGGTCAAACAGTTCGAGGGACTCCTCAGGAGGACATGGTGGGGCTAGGGAAGGAGTCACTGATGACATTGAGCCGAGGGAAGAGGCCGCTGCTTTGCCAGACAAAGTACCCTGAGCATGGGTGAGAGAGGATGAGGAGGATGAGGACGGCTTGGTCATCCACTCGACCAGGTCTTCCGCATGTTGCGGCTCAACACGGCCAGCTGCCGAAAAAAAGGTCAAGCGCATCCCACAGCCACGTGCTGATGAGGATGCACCGTCTCCACGACCAGCACTAGACACAGAGCCTGCTTGCCCTCTTTTATTGGCTTGTGACTGTCTGCCTCTCCTTGTTGGCCTTCCAGACATACTAATGGCCTGTAGCTGCACTAAGCTGGGATATATATATATATATATATATATATATATATATATATATATATATATATATATGTACTGATACTGCAGCTAGCAAAATCAACTGCCTGCCTGTAGTATGAGAACACCACCAACCTTCTACAGGTAGCTTTAGCTGAACACTGTGCAGAGCTCGCAAAAAAATAACTTGTAGCTTATTTAGCTGCCTGCGGTAGTGATAGGATCAGGAAAACACCACCAACCTTCTACAGGTAGCTTAAGGTGAACACTGTGCAGAGCTCGCAAAAAAATAACTTGTAGGTTTAGCTGAACACTGTGCGGAGGTCTCACTACACTAACTTGTAGTTTTAGTTGAACACTGTGAGCAGGATGCACTACACTAACTTGTAGCTTTAGCTGAACATTGTGCAGAGGTCTCACTACACTAACTTGTAGTTTTAGCTGAACACTGTGAGCAGGACGCACTACACTAACTTGTAGCTTTAGCTGAACACTGTGCAGAGGTCTCACTGCACTAACTTGTAGTTTTAGCTGAACACTGTGAGCAGGACGCACTACACTAACTTGTAGCTTTAGATGAACACTGTGCAGAGGTCTCACTACTAACTTGTAGTTTTAGCTGAACACTGTGAGCAGGACGCACTACACTAACTTGTAGGTTTAGCTGAACATTGTGCAGAGGTCTCACTACACTAACTTGTAGTTTTAGCTGAACACTGTGAGCAGGACGCACTACACTAACTTGTAGCTTTAGCTGAACACTGTGCAGAGGTCTCACTGCACTAACTTGTAGTTTTAGCTGAACACTGTGAGCAGGACGCACTACACTAACTTGTAGCTTTAGATGAACACTGTGCAGAGGTCTCACTACTAACTTGTAGTTTTAGCTGAACACTGTGAGCAGGACGCACTACACTAACTTGCAGCTTTAGATGAACACTGTGCAGAGGTCTCACTACACTAACTTGTAGTTTTAGCTGAACACTGTGAGCAGGACGCACTACACTAACTTGTAGCTTTAGCTGAACACTGTGCAGAGGTCTCACTACACTAACTTGTAGTTTTAGCTGAACACTGTGAGCAGGACGCACTACACTAACTTGTAGCTTTAGCTGAACACTGTGCAGAGGTCTCACTACACTAACTTGTAGTTTTAGCTGAACACTGTGAGTAGGACGCACTACACTAACTTGTAGCTTTAGCTGAACACTGTGCAGAGGTCTCACTACACTAACTTGTAGTTTTAGCTGAACACTGTGAGCAGGACGCACTACAAGAACTTGTAGGTTTAGCTGAACACTGTGCAGAGGTCTCACTACACTAACTTGTAGTTTTAGCTGAACACTGTGAGCAGGACGCACTACATTAACTGTAAATAGTCTAGCTGCCTGACTATGGTACTAATAGGATCAAAAGAACACCAGCAATTTTCTTCAGGTAGCTGTAAATACTGTAACAAGACAAGCCTGCCTGTCAGTAGGAAGATAACACGAACAGATCTAGCTAAACTGAATACAGTGTATATATATATATATATATGCAACACCTGGGATGCATATATATACACAATACACTGTAAGTGCAGCTAACTCACTGACTGTCCTGCCTAATCTAGCTAACTCAAATGAAATGACACTGTCTCCCTGTCTATCTCTCAGCACGCCGGAACACACTACACAGGGCCGCCATGCAGACGGCCTTATATAGTGTGGGGCGTGTTCTAAACCCCCTGAGCCATAATTGGCCAAAGCCACCCTGGCTTTGGCCAATTACAGCTCTCTCTACCGACGGCGCTGTGGTTGGCCAAGCATGCGGGTCATAGTGCATGCTTGGACAATCATCAACCAGCAATGCACTGCGATACCGCAGTAAATTATGGCCTGTGATACGCCACACGAATTTGGCGCAAACCGCCCATATCATTCGCAATTCGTGAACGAACAGCCGATGTTCGAGTCTAACATGGGTTCGACTCAAACACAAAGCTCATCCCTACTAGTGAGTGTAGCGTGATAATTTTCTAATAAGGTTCTTTTTGTATCGCGGTAGAAACCATTTCTTTAACTTGTATGTGTGTGGCTCAACAAACAAAGGCAATTAGGAATAAGGAAATTAATTAAACTTAAAGCGGAGTTCCACCCAAAAGGGGAAGCTCCACTTGTTTGCCTACTTCCCCCTCCGTTGCCACATTTGCCACCTTTTGGAGGGCAGCGGTTACCTGATTTTGACAGATACCTGCTCCCATTTCTGGCTTAGTTTGCCGCCACAGCAAACTCAGCCAGTAGTTCAGCCCTCTTCTCCTTCCCCTGCAGCTGACCCATTAACAAAGCGCAGTTCCCTTCCCGCATGCACAATAGGAAACTGGCTGTGAGGCCACAAGTCAAGATGGCGAGCACCTAATAGCCCTTTTGAAAAATTGGCTAAAGTGAGGAGAACGCTGAATTCCTGGACAGGTAAGTGCCTTATTAATAAAAGTTAGCACCTACAGTATTTGTAGTAGCTGACTTTTAATTTTTTATGAAGGAGCCTGGAGCTCCTCTTTAAAATGATTGTAAACCCTCATCTTGTAAAGCAACCCATTAAGTTCAAATCAAATTGAAAGTCAAAACATTTGTGTATACATATAAATAAAATTATAAATACCTTTTTCCCCCTTATTTATAAGTGATCACATACCCTCAGTTCTTAGCTGCATAAGAGCTAGGGGAGGAGAAACAGCAGCCCACTGAGCTTCCCAGTGAAAGGCTGTGTGTGTGTGTGTGGTGGGGCAGGACAAGTCTGATCATTGGAGGAGAGCACACATCCTTGCCACTCTTATGCCCTGTACACACGGTCGGATTTTCCGATGGAAAATGTGTGGTCTGATGGACCTTGTTGTCGGAAATTCCGACCGTGTGTAGGCTCCATCACACATTTTCCATTGGATTTTCCGACACGCAAAGTTTGAGGGCTTGCTATAAAATTTTCCGACAACAAAATCCGTTGTTTCCGATCGTGTGTACACAAATCCGATACACAAAGTGCCACGCATGCTCAGAATAAATAAAGAGATGAAAGCTATTGGCTACTGCCCCGTTTATAGTCCCGACGTATGTGTTTTACGTCACCGCGTTCAGAACGATCAGATTTTCCAACAACTTTGTGTGACCATGTGTATGCAAGACAAGTTTGAGCCAACATCCGTCGGAAAAAATCCATGGATTTTGTTGTCGGAATGCCCAATCAATGTCCGACCGTGTGTACGGGGCATTACAGTAAAGAACCCTCTACGCAGTTTAAAGTTAAGTCTCATTACTTCTATATAAAAGTGAAGCAAGATTAATTTCCTACTTATTATTATTAACACAATAAAACAAATGTATGTAGCCAATCTTCCGAAATAACAATAGAATAACAGAACTTCCAAAACTATGAATCAATTTGCAAATATATACTCTCCTGAAATAGTGAATCTTTATGGAAACAAATCATTCTAACATAACGATTATGACAAAACAAAATTATTTTGATACTAAAGTCTTGTTTTTTTTTTCCTTTACAGCCACTTTAACAAAAGAAACCGAAATGAAAAAAATGAATTCTGTCGTGCACATCTCTAGTTCCAAATGTCTTTATATGTGAGACGATTCACAACACTTTTGGCTTTCGAAAGTTTATCAACTGATTTTACTCTAATTATTTGGGCTTTGCTAAATTATTTATGCAAACAGTCTGTGATTAGGCTCCCCATTTCATTTTCCGCAATCGTCTTCTGCAATTTGAAAACTTGCCAACTGTCTGTGCAAAACATGCTTTCTGTGCATGCTATAATGTAGAGACCTTGTCCTATCCATTTCATGGACTGAATATGCACACCATAGGTGTACAGTATGTACACCTATTAGCATGTAAAAAATGCTGATAAAAAATGATTTGGATTAAAAAAAGACAACATACAGATACTCTACCTGTCATTATTTACCAATTTAAAGACCAGGCCTTTTTCTGACACTTGTTGCTTACAAGTTAAAATCTTTTGCTAGAAAATTGCTTAGAACCCCGACACATTATATATATATTTTTTAGCAGAGACCCTAGAGAATAACATGGTTGCGATTGTTGCAATATTTTATGTCACACTGTATTTGCACAGCAGTCTTTCAAACACTTTTTTTTTTGAAAAATACACTTTCATGAATACAAAAAAAAAAAACAGTAAAGTTAGCCCAATTTTTTGTATATTGTGAAAGATTATGTTACACCGAGTAAATAGATACCTAACATGTCATGCTTTAAAATTAAGCACACTTGTGGAATGGCGACAATTTCCATAGGCGACACTTTAAAAAGTAACGGTTACCAGTTTAGAGTTACAGAGCAGATCTAGCACTAGAATTATTGCTCTCTCTAATGATCACGGCGATACCTCATATGTGTGGTTTGAAAACTGTTTACATTTGCAGGCGCTACTTACGTATGCGTTTGTTTCTGCGCGTGAGCACAGAGGGATGGGGGACTTTAAATTTATATATTTTTTTGTTATTTATTTTATTTTTTTATTTTTACACCATTCCTTTCATTTTCTTTTTTTTTATCACTTTTATTGCTGTCACAAGGAATGTATACATCCCTTGTGACAGCAATAGTCACATGTCAGGTATTTTTGTGGAAAGATCTGGGGTCTATAAGACCTCCAAATCCATCCTTTGCACTTAAAAGCATTCAAAATGCCACGTTTGGCTATTTTGAATACTGACATCTTTTTTAAATCTGGCACCTTAATGGCTCCAATAAAACGGAAGTGATGTTGTGACATCGCTTTCGGGTTACTAGATCCGAGACCCGGCTTTGTTCGGTTCTGCGGTGCTGGCTGGTTGCTCATGCCTCCCGAGGTGACGGGAGGGCCAGGGGCGGAGTGGTGGGAGGGGGTGGACGTTCCCTCCCGCTGCTTGAAATAGCAATTAAGCAGCTGCTTTGCTGCATCTGTTGTTATTACAAGAAAGCCAACCGTTGGCTCTAAAAAATGGTACTGGGGTGATGCCTGCAGCCCAGTACAACCACTTGAAGCAGAAAGACGTACAGGTACATGATTTTGCAACAAACTTTTGTTGAGAAAAAACATTCCCTTCTGGGTGATCTATTTACATTACAGGGATTTTAACAAACTTTGTTGCAGATGCTGACTTTTTGTTATTCTGAAGTAATAGCTGTTTGTTTGTCTGTGTCCATGTGTGGAGTGAATTTGAATGGGAGTGGTTTTAAAATCATCAATCAGCTGCTGCACCTGCCAGGCATTAATGAGTTTTCACTGCAAATTTCCAAAGCAGCTGTTCAGCAGTTCAGCTGCGATTTTTGCGGTTCAGCTGATTGTCAAGGAGCGGGTCAGGAAGCTGGCCGTCGCGTCCTTAACCATGGATGACTCATCAGCTGTAAGCGGGTTTCCCCTCTCACAGCTGAATGTAAAAAAAAAAAAACATTGCCGGCAATAAAAAATTGTAAAGAAAACAGCAACATTTAAAAAAAAATGGTGTGGGCCCCCCCAAAAAAATCCATACAAGACCCTTATCCGAGCTTGCAGCCTGGCAGGCCAGGAAAGGGGCCTGCTCCCCTCCCACCTATGTGAATGAGTATGGGGTACCCCTACTTATTCACCAAAAAAAGTCAAAAAGTTTCAAAAGAAATAAAAACACAGAGACAGCTTTTGACAATTCCTTTATTAAAAAAACAATGTTCCCTGTTGTAGATCCATCGTCAATCACAATGCCCGCCATCAACCGCAGACCCAGAAAATACAAATAAAAAGCTCTGCTCGAAGGCTGCCGCCATCTGCCTGCTCCGCCATCTGACAGTTCCTAAATAGTTAGGGGGGGGCACCAGGGGGACATTGTTTTTGTTTTTTTAATAAAGGAATTGTCAAAAACTGTCTGTGATTTAATTTCTTTTTGATACTTTTTTTGGTGAATGAGTAGGGATACCCCCTACTCATTCACATGGGGGGGCAGGATCGGGGGATCCCCTTCTTAAAGGGGGCTTCCAGATTTGGATAAGCCCCCTGCACGCAAACCCCCCCATGTTGAGGGAATGTGGCCTGGTATGGTTCAGGAGGGGGGAGTGCTCACTCACTCCCCCCTTTTTCCTGACCTACCAGGCTGCATGCTTGGATAAGGGTCTAGTATAGATTTTGGGGGGCACTATGCTTTTTTTTTAAGTTTGATGTATGGATTTGGTGGGGGGACTGCACTCAGTTTTTTTTAACATTTTGGCGTGGGGTTCCCCTTAAAATGAGTACCAGACTCAAAGGGGGGGGACCCCCAAGCTGTTTTTTTTTTTGTTCAAAATTGATGAGATGTACGATCAAACCGGCTTTCTATGGAGCTGATTCACATATATGCGGTGCAGTGGCAGTGTGAATTTGCTGCAAATTTAACAAGAGTCCTGTTCATTTTCTGAGCACTGAGGTGCGATTCAGGTGCGAATTCCAGGCTCATTGTCTTCTATGGGAACGCATCTGAATCGCACCATAGTGCTCAGAAATTTGCAGCGAATTTGCACTGCCACTGCACCGCATATATGTGAACAAGCTCCATAGAAAGCCAGTTTGATTCACATGTCATGCAAATCACATATATGTGACCAGAGCCTTAGACTTGAGTTCTTTTTGGAAGCATCTCACTTAAAAACTTTTTTGTGCATGACATGCTCAAAATCTTATTTGTATCAGACTTCTGGAAAAATCAGTAAGCCAATCACCCAAGTAGGAAATTACATTTTCAGGGGGCGTTCTGTACCATCATATATGTACAGAATGCCTCCAGGTAGCTATATTGCAATTCATTTTTTCAGAAAATTGCAGATTGAAAAGGAAAGCTAATTTTTAATAATATTTAATTACAATATGGCTTGAGTCTCAATTGTAATCTCAATTGCACTATATGCACTATAATACAAAAAGTTTTGGGACGCCTGCCTTACACACACATGAACTTTCATGGCATCCCAGTCTTAGTCCGTAGGGTTCAATATTGAGTTGGCTCATCCTTTGCAGCTATAACAGCTTAAATTCTCCTGGGAAGGCTGTCCACAAGGTTTAGGAGTGTGTCTATGGGAATGTTTGACCATTCTTCCAGAAGCGCATTTGTGAGGTCACGAGAAGGCCTGGCTCACAGTTTCTGCTCTAATTTATCCCAAAGGTGTTCTATCGGGCCAGTCAAGTTCTTCCACTTCAAACTCGCTCAGCCATGTCTTTATGGACCTTGCTTTATGCACTGGTGTGCAGTCATGTTGGAACAGGAAGGGGCCATCCCCAAACTGTTCCCACAAAGTTTGGAGCATAAAATTGTCCAAAATGTTTTGGTATGCTGACGTCTTAAGAGTTCCTTTCACTGGAACTAAGGGGCCAAGCACAACCCCTGAAAAAGAACATCACACTATAACCCCCTTCCATCAAATGATTTGGACCAGTGCACAAAGCAAGGTCCATAAAGACATGGATGAGCGACTTTGGGGTGGGGGAATTTGACTGGCCTGCAGAGCCAGACCTTCTCATCCACATTAGTGCCTGGCCTCACAAATGCGCTTCTGGAAGAATGGTCAAACATTCCCATAGACACACTCCTAATCCTTGTTGATATCCTTCCCAGAACAGTTGAAGCTGTTATAGCTGCAAAAGGTTGAAAAATAACTTTGCTAGTGTTGAACCATAGTCTAGTGACTGGATTGCCATATCTTGAATTACTATTTACCAAAAAAGAAGAAGGAACCCCCTATGGGACTTTAAGGGCAGTAGATAGAGCGTAAGCAAAGTGTATAAAAAAGTATACATTTTATTCGAAATAATCAGAACTATTTTGTCCATCAATTCATAGGTATTGAATAAAAACAATGAACCATCATATAACAATCAATGTACAATATTATACATAACTCTGAAATAGAAGGTGGGTGGCCCCAGGTTAGTCTCATATAAATATGGACTTAATCATACATTGGGGTTCACCAAATGACTCCTACTCCCAGCATATTTCAGAAAAACTGGATCAATTCCTTCATCAGGGGGAATAAAGACAGCGTATACCATCTAAAAATATATATTCTATTTCAGAATATTGTATAATATTGTACATTGATTGTTATATGATGGTTCATTGTTTTTATTCAATACCTATGAATTGATGGAGAAAATAGTTTTAATCATTTGCAATAAAATGTATACTTTTTATACACTTTGGTTACGGTTTACTGCCCTTAAAGTCCCATAGAGGGTTCCTTCTTCTTTTTTGGTAAATAGCTGCAAAGGGTGGGCCAACTCAATATTGAACCCTACGGACGAAGACTGGGATGCCAGTAAAGTTCATGTGCGTGTAAAGGCAGGCGTCCCAATACTTTTGGTGATATAGTGTATACATATATAATTTTTTTAATTGGACATTTTTCTCCCCACGAAAGTGGAGTTACGCTTTAAGTGATATAAAGCCAACTACATCTCTCGGGATTTCCAACCACGCAAAATTTAGTAAGTTTTAGAACTGCAGGCTAATGCCTATAGACTTAAAGTTAACCTCTGGGAAAATAAAAGTGCAGCTAGCAGACGGCTTAAACTTTATTTAGTTTGCGTTTTTTTTGTCTCGGGTGTCACCTTTAGCATTCCCAAAAGATTTATTAAATTTTGTCAGAGCTGGCATTTTCATAAGCATACCACAGATACCTTCCTTTATGACACTGTGTCAGCTTACTGATAGGTTGCTAAGAAAAGGGTATGCCTTTGTAAAAAAAAAAATAAATAAATATATATATATACACTGTGTATATATATATATATATATATATATATATATATATATATATATATATATATATATATATATATATATATATATATATATATATATATTATATTATATTATATATACAGACACTGTACAAATATATGTGTAGCTATGATCTTCTGTCGTATCGCTGGGAAAGCTTAGCTGCTATCTCCTGCATTGGGCACACTCTGACAGATGCCAGTAAGTGACAATTTGACATGCCCTTAATGGCTGACAAGTTTACACTTTAACCAGTTTGAGTCAGGTAATGGGCTGTGTGCTCAGGCTTGCCTGCAGGTTGCTGCTCTCAACTGTTATCATAAATTTCAATTGAACCACATAAAAGCATCCTGAAGGAAGAGAGATGTTGCAGTTAATTTCTGTGCTGATGTGTAAGGCATATGTTACCCTTATGAACCCTTGTTTGTTGCTGCTCTTCTGGCAAAGCAATGGCTTTGCAGGGTTTTTTTTTTTTACCTTATTATGTGTTTTTGAAGAAGACTCGTTGCAATTATCAGGAACTAAGGCTGTACTGAGGTTTAATATTATTGTAACCTTTATCTGTGAATCTCTACGCAAGTCATCTTTGTTATGCCTGTTGCCATACAATGGAAAAAATGATCTTTGGTTGATTTCTGTGTGCAATCATTACTGACAAAATGAATAGACTTACCTTTTGCACCACTGTTGTGAAAAGCACTTTAATCACTTTACCTGCGGAAAATTTACCCTCTTTCATGACCAGGCCATTTTTTGCTTTTTGGCACTGCATTACTTTAACTGACGATTGCACGGTCATGCAACACTGTACACAAATTATGTATTTTTTTCCCCAGAAATAGAGCTTCTTTTTAGTGATATTTGATCACCTCTGCGGTTTTTTTATTTTGTGCTATCAACAAAAAAAGAGTGACAATTTTGAAAAAAAAAAAAATATTTTTTACTTTCTGCTATACAACACATCCATTAAAAAGATTTTAAAAAAATCGAATTTCTTCATAAATTTAGGCCAATATGTATTCTGCTACATATTTTTGGTAAAAAAAAATCCCAATAAGCATATATTGATTGGTTTGCACAAAAGTTATAGTGTCTACAAACTACGGGGTATATATTGGAATTATATTGGAATTAAGGGGGCGGTGCCACCAGGTGACGTCTGATGGCGCAGCCGGCGTCATGATTGATGATGAATCTACATTGGGGGACATTGTTTTTTTATTTTTAATAAAGGAATTGTCAAAAACTGTGTGTGTTTTTTATTTTTTCTTTGACACTTTTTTGGTGAATGCGTAGGGGTACAATGTACCTCTACTCAGTCACATGGGGGGACAGGATCTGGGTGCTCCGTTGTTTCAGAAAAGCCCACAGACCCCCACAACCACTGCCCAGGGTTGTGGGGAAGAGGCGCTTGTCCTCATTAACATGGGCACAAGGTGGTTTGGGGTGGGGAGGCACCAAAGCACCCCCCATGTTGAGGGCATGTGGTCTGGTATGGTTCAGGAGGGGGGGATGCTCTCTTGTCCTCTCCCTTTCCTGACCTGCCTGGCTACATGCTTGGATAAGGATCTGGTATAGATTTGGGGGGGACAACACCATTTTTTTTAATCGTGGCGTGGGGATTCCCTAAAGTCCATGCCAGACCCAAAGGGCCTCCTTGCCACCTGTTTTAACCCTGTAAATGCAGCTTCACCCCATCGCAACCATGCAATGCACACAGTTGCAGGGCGGTTGCAATGCAGCCCCATTCACCCTGGGTATACCTCCAGTTGCAGCCACAGCATGTGTACATCCCCAGCTGCTGCCTCTTCAGCTAAAGGGGAAGCAGTTGGGGATGGTGAAAACAGTTCAACCACGTGGTTTTACCACCTCTCCAACCTCACATGTGAACAACCCCTTGGTTCACAGCTGTGTGGATGCGTGCTGCGTGTATTTCTTTGGGCTGCCCTACCCGCAAAAATGCAGGGAAAGATGACCCCAACCTTTTTTTGAAAACTGCGTTGCACCAAAAACACCCCATATTTGCCAATGTGTGAGGCACCATTAAGATTTAATAGCACCCCTAAAGAGCAGAGCATTTGTATGTGTGTCAGGAACACGCAGGGTTTTTGCACCCGTTCCGCAACACTCAGTAACGTGAACCAAGATTTGGACAGGGGTGCTTCCAGACTGAAAATACTTTTCAATTGCCTCCCGACTGGAAAGAGCTTGAGGAACTCTGTCCTAGACCATAGAGATGATTTGAGACGTTCCGGTCTCCGATCAGCTCTCTGATCAACCGGTGGCTTTAGTGCGGGGCTTCCCGATAGCACATCACACAGCCATGGCCCTGATATGACCACTTGAACACAATCGCATACATATATGATTGGCAAGTGGTTAAATACATACCTTCAGTGTTTTGCTTTGCACAAATGACTTTATCATCATTGCAATGTGCCATTGTACTAGTTAGTATTATTGACTACTTCAGTAGAGTCAGTTCCAAGCACAGCCCCTTTCTCTTTGCATGTCTTAGTCCTCTCCTCTTCTGGGAATATCTAGTTACTCTCTGTGGTGGTCCTCCACCCCTCCCCTAATCTCCCTACAAAACATCTTATGTAGTGGAGAGAAGAAAGGTGAATAATATTTGAGTGAGTCTTCTAGGGATATTTATGTCACATCCAAGATGGTGGCCCCCAGTAGAAGTCTCAGTCTCATAAAATATGTTAAATTTACATCCTATGGGAGGATTTTTTTTTTAAATGCATGAGCTGGTTATAGGGTCTCTTTAAAGAAAGCCCATGAAAATAGAAATATGGGAACTGCTATTGCAAAATTGAATGGAAAGATAAACCGTGGCCAATTGTAATGTACTTCCTCAGCGTATACTGCCGTATCATTGACAGCAAGTATCATAGTGAATAGTCAGAAATCACAATTTACCTAGCACATATAAAAGCACAGCTAAACAGATTATACTAAGTTAAATTATGTTACAGGAAAAACAAGGAAAAACAAGGAAAAGCAACCAAACGCAAAATGTCCTACAATTCTGATAATCTAAATCGATATTCCTCAATTCTTGTCTAGGATGGCTACTAACATGTTTCCCTGCCATAACATGGGTGGTCAGTGTACCCTCCCTTAAAGTGTTACTAAACCCAGAACCTGCATTCTGTATATCTGGTCTTCCACAATACATAGAACATTCAATTGCAATTATTTTAGTAAATACAGTGGGGACGGAAAGTATTCAGACCCCCTTAAATTTTTCACTCTTTGTTATATTGCAGCCATTTGCTAAAATCATTTGAGTTCATTTGTTTTCCTCATTAATGTACACACAGCACCCCATAGTGACAGAAAAACACAGAATTGTTGACATTTTTGCTGATTTATTAAAAAAGAAAAACTGAAATATCACATGGTCCTAAGTATTCAGACCCTTTGCTGTGATACTCATCTGTGGCAAGGCACAGATCTGGCCAAGGTTACAAAAAAATTTCTGCTGCGCTTAAGGTTCCAGTGGCCTCCATAATCCTTAAATGGAAGACGTTTGGGATGACCAGAACCCTTCCTAGAGCTGGCCGTCCGGCCAAAACTGAGCTATCGGGGGAGAAGAGCCTTGGTGAGAGTAGTAAAGAAGAACCCAAAGATCACTGTGGCTGAGCTCCAGAGATGCAGTCGGGAGATGGGAGAAAGTTGTAGAAAGTCAACCATCACTGCAGCCCTCCACCAGTTGGGGTATTATGGCAGAGTGGCCCGACGGAAGCCTCTCCTCAGTGCAAGACACATGAAAGCCCGCATGGAGTTTGCTAAAAAACACCTGAAGGACTCCAAGATGGTGAGAAATAAGATTCTTTGGTCTGATGAGACCAAGATAGAACTTTTTGGCCTTAATTCTAAGTGGTATGTGTGGAGAAATCCAGGTACTGCTCATCACCTGTCCCAACAGTGAAGCATGGTGGTGGCAGCATCATGCTGTGGGGGTGTTTTTCAGCTGCAGGGACAGGATGACTGGTTGCAATCGAGGGAAAGATGAATGCAGCCAAGTACAGTGATATCCTGGACGAAAACCTTCTCCAGAATGCTCAGGACCTCAGACTGGGCCGAAGGTTTACCTTCCAACAAGACAATGACCCTAAGCACACAGCTAAAATAACAAAGGAGTGGCTTCACAACAACTCAGTGACTGTTCTTGAATGGCCCAGTCAGAGCCCTGACTTAAATCCAATTGAACATCTCTGGACAGAACTAAAAATGGCTGTCCACCAACATTTACCATCCAACCTGACCGAACTGGACAGGATCTGCAAGGAGGAATGGCAGAGGATCCCCAAATCCAGGTGTGAAAAACTTGTTGCATCTTTCCCAAAAAGACTCATGGCTATATTAGATCAAAAGGGGGCTTCTACTAAATACTGAGCAAAGGGTCTGAATACTTAGGACCATGTGATATTTCAGTTTTTCTTTTTTAATAAATCTGCAAAAATGTCAACAATTCTGTGTTTTTCTGTCAATATGGGGTGCTGTGTGTACATTAATGAGGAAAAAAATGAACTTAAATGATTTTAGCAAATGGCTGCAATATAACAAAGAGTGAAAAATGTAAGGGGGTCTGAATACTTTCTGTCCCCACTGTACAAACTGCTAAATACCTTTTCTCATCAGCAGTATATAGCAGACTTGTGACTTATATCAGTTCCTAGTAAAGCTTGTAGGAGGAGTTTTCATTCTCCCCTGATCCTCTGTCTGGCCCTGTGCTGATCACATGCACCCTCCCAAGAAAAAAAAAAAACTCTATAGCAATACACACCAAAATGAGCATGTGCAGCCCGCCCCCTGGCTCTGTAAATATCAAGTTATTTTTTAGAGACAGTGGAAGAAGAGGAGGATTAGAGAAGACAGGATCAAACAGCCTTTATACACAATGCAGAATATTAACCCCTTAGGTTCCACAGTGAGTATAACAAGCATGCTTTACTGCATATACAGACTGATTTTACTGTTGTAGGTTTAGTAACACTTTAAGGTACCCCAAATGCTCCCCCCTCCTTAACAGTGGTCAGTGTAGTCCTCATTGCTGTTCGGTGTGCCCATCTTTATTTGGTAGTCAGTAGGAGCAGTGCACTTAAGCTAGGTTGACACGTTTTCAGATCTGTGTGTGTGCATTTTTGTGGGCACAGCAGGTTTTTCATTGGAATAGGCTACTATGCCTGCAGGATACGTGGGAAAAATGTCCCTGGCCCTTTTTTAAGAATATGTCCACACAGAACTGCATGGTTTTGCGCAACCGGAATATGAACCTCCAAGCGTCTGCTAAAGAGCAGTGCATTTTGCATGTGGGTTGAGAACGCATGCATTTATGCACGCATTCCCAACCCGCACAGATGTGAACCTAGCCTTGCACAGGATCGCAGGAGATCACTGGCAGAGGAAGAGCATCTTTGGTGGTGGAGGAAGGGGTGGGCTCTTCAATGTAAACAGTATTATTCTTTACATTTGTAGTTGTTGTGATTAGCCATCACAGCGATCAAAAGGTAAAAATCCACTCAGGTCAGCTCTGTGCCCTTAGTCTGAGATCTGAGCTGTCTGATGAAAGGTCTTCTTGCTGCCCAAGGGCTTTATCTGAAATAAATGTCTACCTCCCCTCCATTTTTTAAAATACGATGGTGGGGAGGTTGGTCGTCACTTCCTATCTCTCCAATGGGAGGTCAAAGATAAAAACCTGACAGGTTCTATGACTTCTCCACTCTGTACACAACAAAAAAAAAATATATGTTTTATCAAGGAATGTTTATATGGCTCCTCATATACTGTATGGGATATAGACCAGATCAACAAATAAATGGTGGAGACTAATGCTTTCCTAAATACTATTTGTAGGGCATTATTCAAACAAGTTTTATATAGTCATCCATCTAAAGGTATTAAACATTATACAGCCTTTTTAATTACTCATATAAAATAAAAAGTCATGATCTGTGAAACAACTATAGGACAGACAAGTTAGTAATTCATGCGGTACCCACACTTTACCTAGTTACCAAGTGTAACTAAAGGCAAACCATTTTATTTTCTTGGTGGATAGAGTAAGAGAGGGTTATAACCCCTGTCAATTGTATTTATTTATTTTATGATCTAAGTCCCATTGGGGAGATTTGCCATCACTTCCTGCCCCATAACCAAACAGGAAGTGAGAGAAAATCCTTCCAAAGTGAAGAAATTCTGCTGTGTCACCAGGGTCACCAAAACTAGTGTTCATCTCAGAAAGTTGGGAGGTATGAAACAGAGAGGGTAAATTTCTCTAACAGGGACAAAGACAGCAATAAAAACTTTCACTGCAAAACAGTGGGGCTCTGAGGAAGAATGGATCTCCCTTTGAAAAGTGTCAGCCATCTGGAAGGTCCTCTGGCTTGCTGGGACTAGTCTCGGTGACCAGATTACTTTGTGCATACTTTGGACTTGTGAGTACATTTCCTTTTATTACGTTATTAAATTTACCACTTGGGTAATGCGCAAGGCAAGGCTCTTTTTTGTTTTGCAGTTTTTCCTTTGGGTCCCACCCGAACCTTAGGGGGCAGCAAAGCCTGTGCTTGTATTGGAAATATCATGGACCTGTGATCTATCCCCCCCACCATTACACTACTCTTGAGTACAGGAGATTGTTGCTGTTAATAAAAACTTTCACTCTGCTCTTAATGCTCTAAAGAAGCTAGTGTGCTTTTAACTGCTTCTATTACAAGCCAAGTCCACAGTTTGCTAAAAGCAAGGACTTCTGCTTCAGCTTTTCTGAAAGGGGTTCCTCAACCTGTACGTATTTTCTGTTTTTAGAGTATCTCACTGAATTTCCTCAACCCGATCCAAGTTCTCCAAAAATAAAAAAAGAACAAAAACAACACCCCTAGACTGGTTATTGAGGAAAAGTGTGGCTGAGATCCAGCGGTCATCCTGCCCGCACTTACCCCATCTAGGTTGCGGGCAGTCAACAGCGCATTCTTTTGCATCTCCTCCTCCACTGCATCACGGCGGCTTCCGCCATGCGTCTTCTCCCTTCTCCTCCTAGGCGTCAATTAGGATCGCCTGTCCTTTCAGCCAATCGGGTGACGGGTCTCAGGACCCGCTTCCTGATTGGCTGGGAGGAGGATCAGTGTGGCAATAGCGAAAATTCATTTGCTATTGTCACACAACTCGGTTGGCTCAGAGCACAGTGCCCTGCGCCCCGAGCCCAACCTTTTTTTAAGCTTATTAGAGCATCTGGCTCTAATATAGTTACATAGTAGGTGAGGTTGGAAAAAAAAAGACACAAGTCCATCAAGCCCAACCTATGTGTGTGAGTATATGTCAGTATTGAATAGTATATCCCTATATGTTACGGTCATTCAGGTGCTTATCTAATAGTTTCTTGAAACTATCGATGCTCCCCACTGAGACCACCGCCTGTGGAAGGGAATTCCACATCCTTGCCGCTCTTACAGTAAAGAACCCTCTACGTAGTTTAAGGATTAACCTCTTTTCTTCTCATTTTAATGAGTGGCCATGAGTCTTGTTAAACTCCCTTCTGCGAAAAAGTTTTATCCCTATTGTGGGGTCACCAGTATGGTATTTGTATATTGATATCATATCCCCTCTCAAGCATCTCTTCTCCAGAGAGAATACGTTCAGTGCTCCTAACCTTTCCTCGTAATTAGTATCCTCCAGACCCTTTATTAGCTTTGTTGCCCTTCTTTGTACTCGCTCCATTTCCAGTCCATCCTTTCGTCCAGAACTGGACAGCATACTCTAGGTGCGGCCGGACCAGAGTCTTGTAGAGTGGGAGAATTATCGTTTTATCTCTGGAATTGATCCCCTTTTAAATGCATGCCAATATTCTGTTTGCTTTGTTAGCAGCAGCTTGGCATTGCATACCATTGCTGAGCCTATCATCTACTAGGACCCCCAGGTCACTTTCCATCCTAGATTCCCCCAGAGGTTCTTCCCCTAGTGAATAGATTGCATTCATATTTTTGCCACCCAAATGCATTATTTTACATTTTTCTACATTGAACCTCATCTGCCATGTAGTTGCCCACCCCATTAATTTGTTCAGATCTTCTTGCAAGGTTTCCACATCCTGCGGAGAAGTTATTGCCCTGCTTAGCTTAGCGTCGACCGCAAATACAGAGATTGAACTGTTTACCCCATCCTCCAGGTCATTTATGAACAAATTAAATAGGATTAGTCCCAGCACAGAACCCTGGGGGACCCCACTACCCACCCCTGAACATACCGAGTACTCCCCATTTATCACCACCCTCTGAACTTGCCCTTGTAGCCAGTTTTCAATCCATGTACTCACCCTATGGTCCATGCCAATGGATCTTATTTTGTACAGTAAACGTTTATGGGGAACTGTGTCAAATGCTTTTGCAAAGTCCAGATACACCACGTCTAGGGGCCTTCCTTTATCTAGATGGCAACTCACCTCCTCATAGAAGGTTAATAGATTGGTTTGGCAAGAACGATTCTTCATGAATCCATGCTGATTACTGCTAATGATACCGTTCTCATTAATAAAATCTTGTATATAGTCCCTTATCATCCCCTCCAAGAGTTGGCATACTATTGATGTTAGGCTAACTGGTCTGTAATTCCCAGGGATGTATTTTGGACCCTTTTTAAATATTGGTGCTACATTGGCTTTTCTCCAATCTGCTGGTACCATTCCAGTCAGTAGACTGTCAGTAAAAATTAGGAACAATGGTCTGGCAATTACTTGACTGAGTTCCCTAAGTACCCTTGGATGCAAGCCATCTAGTCCCGGTGATTTATTAATGTTAAGTTTCCCAAGTCTAATTGTAATTCTGTCCTCTGTTAACCATGGAGGTGCTTCCTGTGATGTGTCATTAGGATAAACACTGCTGTTTTGGTTACTGAAGCCCCCCGATTCCCTCATGAAGACTGAGGAGAAGAATAAATTTAATATCGTCGCCATCTCCCCATCCTTTGTAACCAGATGTCCTTCCTCATTCTTTATGGGGCCAATATGGTCTGTCCTCCCTTTTTTATTGTTTACATACTTAAAGAATTTCTTGGGATTTTTTTTGCTCTCCTCTGCTATGTGTCTTTCATGTTCTATCTTAGCCGTCCTTATTATACCCTTACATTTCTTGTTGCATTCTTTATAAAGTCTGAATGCTGATGATGATCCTGCCAACTTGTATTTTTTGAAGGCCTTCTCCTTTTCTTTTATATGCATTTTTACATTGGAGTTACGCCATCCAGGACTTTTGTTCACTCTTTTAAATTTATTCACGTTCTTAAAAAAAAACCACACCCACCATTGAAATCCATGCATCCGGCGCCCTGCATGTAGATTAGGGGGTCGGACGCATGGATGGGCAGGGGGGCAGTGCCCATGCGCCCCTAATGGACAGGCCACCACTGCTGAGAATATGACCCTGGCTACAGGACAATCCACTGGGGAAGAACCTGGGCAAATCTCAATGTCTTCTATGAGAGTAAGCACTATATTCTAATGCTAGCAACATAAGGGGAAGAATAGTCAATGGGGTTGATTTACTAAAGGCAAATAGACTGTGCACTTTGCAAGAGCAGTAGCACTGGGTGCTAACTGGAGTGCTAAGAAGGAAATAAAGGTGCATATGTGCTGCTGTGAAGCTGGGCTTCAAAGTGAGCCTGTTACTTGGCCCTGAATGACATAACAGGTTTGTTTTAAATATGGAGTCACACCAGAGCTTTTCATGCATGTGATCCAACCAGAGTTGATTATCTTTTACTATAAAACACTACATATTTGTCAAGATCAAAGTATTTATCACTTCATGCTGATAATGATGACAATGATAATAAGCAGTGATTTTCAGTTTACACTTTTTTTTTTAAATATAAACATGCAAAATTTAATTTGACAAAATGTCTTATATGACCCTGTTCTAAGAGGTTTTTTTTTCTTTTCTTTTTCTTTTTAATTTAAAATCATAGTGTGAGCATCTCCTACTTGAGTTGATGAACCCTTTTCTATACAATACATGTTCATATATATCTACAGTATACAGTATATAGACTCCCATCTGTACACTTTTCACATTTCTAGCTAGGTTATACCTACAAGTGCTTTCTATATTTATGCATTCATTATGTGGAATTACAAACTGACTGAACCCTTACATTTGGAAATGGCAAATGGATTGTTTTAAATGTATAGCATCTTCTCATTTTTAATATAAATTTTATAATTTGCTCAAATGACCATAATACTATCTTATAGATGTGATTTTTTTTAATGAAACAAAATAGCATTACCCTATATTACTGACACAATAATGACTTTAAATGGAGTGCGATGAAACATTAAGCCAAGAGGTGTCTTGTCCATTGTACGCCGTATTAGATCCTGTGCTCTGAGACGGGGCATTGTGCCATTAAGAATGCTAGTTGTATCATTAGTATAAGTGTGCCCTACCATCTCTATAATATAAAAGGTCTTCATATGACTAATTAATTGGCTCATTGGATTCACAGCAGTCGATGGGATACACAGCCCCAATTATAAAGCATAATTATTATGTAGCATGGCTCAGTGTGGTCACATGCATTAACACAATCAAATAGAAAATATGATATGTATGTGAGCTTTTAGAGCTTTTCTACAAGGGTGTGTTAGAATGGCCAGAGCAGGGTGGGGTTGCCATGCTGAGATATTATGTGAAGATTAAGGGATCTATGCATCACAGGGTCTAATTTAACATGTATGAGATATAAATGCTTTTCAAATTACTGAATGGAGTTTTTCATGCTCATGTTGTGTATTTAAGGGACTATGGGTATAACCATGGGCTCTGATAAAACTGTTTAATTTTTACCAACGTGTAGTGTAGGGCGTTGTTTTTTTCTCTTCTTCTAAAGCTTAGTTAGGATTACAGGATTTCATTATCTAGCAACTCCAGGTAGACGTGAAGAGAGAATTTAGCATTTTTTGTAGCATTACCATGATTAGATTTTATTTTTTAATGTCTAGCTGGGATGGGTAGTCATGAATCCTCTCCTGAGTTGTTAAACATTTTTCAAAAGCAGTCGTTTACGACCTATGGATTGAATTTGCTTTTGGATTCCCCAGGAAATAATAATAATTGATGAAATGCAATAAGAACTCTACTTCGAAACATTACATAGTTACATAGTTGGTAAGGCTGAAAAAAGACACCAGTCCATCCAGTTTAACCTGTGGTGTGTGAGTGTGCTTGTGTTTATGTTACTAGTGCATTGTATATCCCTGTATGTTGGATCATTAAGGTACTCATCTAATAGTTTTTTTAAACTATCAATGCTCCCTGCTGATACCACAGCTTGTGGTAGAGAATTCCACATTCTTACAGTTCTGACAGTAAAGAACCCTCTACGCAGTTTGCGGTTAAACCGCCTCTCTTCCAATTTCAGTGAATGGCCACGTGTATTTTTAAATTCCCTTTCACTGAAAAGTTTTTCCCCTATGCTAGGGTCACCAGTATGGTATTTGAACATTGCGATCATATCCCCTCTCAAGCGTCTCTTCTCCAGAGAGAATGCGTTCAATGCTTGTAGTCTTGCCCCA
The DNA here is from genome assembly GCA_037952925.1 of Lithobates clamitans. Lineage (NCBI taxonomy): Eukaryota > Metazoa > Chordata > Amphibia > Anura > Ranidae > Lithobates > Lithobates clamitans. The sequence goes on along the minus strand of JBBGZY010000301.1, from coordinate 4,092,982 downwards.
TATTTCTATGGCCTACACGCTTCAGTTCCTGGAAGCATAAAACATTCATTTATTTTTTAATGTGTCCCTCCCTAATCAACATGTTCTAGTTTTCATTCAAAGGGTAACTCCACATCTGTGGGGGAAAAAAATAGGAAATAAAGAAAAAACTATTTATACAATTGCGACACAAGTCATATTGAAATTGAATGATATTAAAAACTACCTTTCCTTTTCAATCTGCAGCCACTGTAATTTTCTGAAAATGCATTGCAATATGGCTACCTGGAGGTGTTGTGTACACAGAATGTGTACAGAACGCTCCCAAAAACATAATTTCCTGCTTGTGTTATTGGCTCACTGATTTTTCCAGAAGTCTGCACTAAGATACAAGTCAGATATTGGCATGTCCTGCAACAAAAATGTCATTTTTGGTGAGATACTCCCAATAGGAAATCACGTCTAAAGGGATGCAGGCACAGCTGCTTTTCTCATTAATGCCCTGCAGCTGCTGCAGCTGATTGATAATTATGAAACCACTCCCATTAGATTCACTTTCCCACATGGACACAGAGAAACATGCAGGGATTTCTTCAGAATAACAAAAGGTAGGACTCTGCAAGAAAGTTTGGTAAAATGTACATAGACCACCCGGGGGAGGGGGGCAGGTTTTAACAAAAGTGGAGTTGCTCTTTAAGCTTGAAAAATAAGTCATCCGGTCCAGTCTTACTCAACTGTTAAAAATTATACAAGGTCAAAGCCATCCTAGGTTCCTGGTTGAGATGTAACAGTCTGCAGTATACACTGAGAAGACTCTCACCTATAACAATCATGCTGCTAAGCTGGTCAAGAATCATTGTCACTTGGTCAGTAAAGCAGCCCAATGGGTCACCTGGAGCCTTCCTTTGGGGGTGGGCAATGAAAGTTTTAATCCCCAAGAGCAGGTACTTTTGTGGAGCTATACACATGTGTGTTCTCACCTTGTGCATACATGATGCCACCAGATGGGCATGTATCAAAATATATGTGACTCTCTGATATAATGACTCTAGTCCTAGTATGATTTGCTGGTCTTTATTTATTTGCTGGTGTAGCGTTCCTGTGTTTTGGTTATTTTGGCTTGACGTAGACTTGCTCTTGTTTTTCCACCTCCACTTTATGCCTGTCTGTTGAACTTTCCTCATTTATTCATTACTACACTCTCCAGTTTGACATTGCATGACATTGCTGAGCCTGTCATCTACGAGGACCCCCAGGTCCTGGAGACATATCTTGTGAAAACAGAGGACCATAAATTAACCTTCCTTTAATTAGGGGGGTCTTATAGTCCAGTGAGTCTCTGTCCACGTGTCCTGGTTTTGGTATAAACCCATGAGAAACTATCAGCAGTTTGCCAGCTAAAGCCCACTATCTAGTCCCTCGACAATAAATATACTGTAAACATTTTATGAAAGTGTTGTGCCCTGCCATGATGCAAAAATAGCTTTTTATTACTCATCCAGGCAGATTGAGGAGCTCCAGGGTGTGTGTAGCATTCAGAGGAAACTGGTTTTTCAGTTTCCTCAATGGTTGGTAAAACCTGGTTTGGGACCTGGAGTCCAGAGACTTAGGTATGTAGGTGTGTGCAGGGTTTTTATTAAAGACAAGACTATTGTTCAGGGCTCCACGTGACAGACAGAGGAGGTCTTTGCTCAGGAGTCAGGAGTGCTCCACTCAGGAGACAGATGGGAGCTGCAAGTTGTATGCACAAAGCTGGTGTGGGAAGACTGTCTGTCTGGAGGATACAGATAAAGGGGCTGAAGTGTGAGGCCAGAGCAGCAGCACTTCACGTGTAAGCCGGAAGGCTAATGAACATTACATTTTTTTACAAGAGAAATGCATAAAAACCCCTGCGAAGCAAACCCATGCATTGTCAGCAATTTTGTTTTAAAAAAATTGGGTAAGCAAAGCTCATAAAAAGAAGAAATAAGTGAGTGGCCTTAAAGCTCTACGGTTTGAAGCTGCTTCTCACAATATAAAGTTACAGAACAGATACAGAATACTTTATTATTCCAAAGAGAAATTATTGAATTAATCCCAAGGGGAAATTATTGTATGGTGTCAATACAAAGTCACTTCTCTGGAACTAATTGACAAACTGGTAGTTGGAGGATTGGCATACTTCTAAGAGGTTTCCCCAAGCAAATGGAATAAAAGATAGTCTGCTCTTACAGAAAACATAGAAAATTAACGAGGATTATATATTATTATATATATAATATATTATTTTTTCCTCATGGTGCATGGCATCACCAGGAAAATCAAGGACACACTCAACAGGTTTTATATGATCTTACATTATAAAAACCAGATAGTCATCATTCACCACTTACAACCCTAATCTCTGCTCAGACCTGGGTGATTTGAATCGCGGGCGGAATCGCAGCAAATCTGCCCGTGTTTCCAAATTGCAGTAAATTGGCCGTTGCCACGGCCCACTAATGGTGCAAAATTCCAATGAAAATTCTTATGCCACGTATACACGGTTGGACTTTTCGACCGGACTTGTCTGACGGACGCCAACGGACCAAATCCGGTGAACAATCCGATCGTATGTGGGCTTCACCGGACCTTCAGCGGACTTTTCCAGTCGCAAATCTGACAAACTTTAGATTTGAAACATGCTTCAAATCTTTGCATTGCAACTCCGCCGGACCCAGAAATCCGCTCGTCTGTATGCTAGTCCGACGGACAAAAACCCACGCTAGGGCAGCTATTGGCTACTGGCTATCAACTTCCTTATTTTAGTCCGGTGTACGTCATCACGTATGAATCCATCGGACTTTTGTGTGATCGTGTGTAGGCAAGTCCAGTCATTAGAAAGTCAGTTGAAAGTCTGCCCAAAGTCTGTCGAAAGTCTGTCGAAAGTCTGTCGGACGGGCTGTCGGACTTTTGTAGCTGAAAAGTCCGACCGTGTGTACGCAGCATAAGATATTTTCGAAAGAAAATTCTTTCAGAATTCGACCCATGTATGGCTGGCCTAATACAGTGATCTGTGCTAAAAAATATGCACTGACACTGGCTGGGAAGGGGTTAACATCAGGGGCGATCAAAGGGATAACTGTGTGCCTGACCAGTGCTTTATTAAACTGTGGGAGGTGCTTTTACTAGGGGAAGGCAGGGATCCATGCTCCTGCTTATCAGGAACACAGGATCAATGTCTTCCCCACTGACAGAACAGCGACCTGCCTTGTTTACATGGGCAGATTGTCATTCTGCCTGTGTAATGAATAATCAGCGGGTGCCGGCAGACATTGAGTCTGCGGTACCCGCTGATCGGCTGTGACTGCTCGCCCCCAACCCAGAAGTGCTGGATCACATACTAAGTATGTGATCCAGTTCAGGAGGGTCGCCTTGCCACCATATATATACAGCGCTTATGAAGTGATGTCATCGCACACGCGTCCCGCAATTTGGTATCGCGGGCAGAATTCAAATTGCCCAGGTATTAAAGGAGCCTAAAGGTCCTCAAGGCTAAAGGACTCTCACTTCATCATCCAGGCAAGTTTCTAGATAGGCTGTCGCTGATCGCCACCATTACTAGTAAAAAAGAAAAAAAAACAATAAATAAAAATATCCCAAAGTTTGTAGACGCTATAACTTTTGTGCAAACCAATCAATATACGCTTATTGGGATTTTTGTTACCCAAAATATGTAGGAAAATACATATTGGCCTAAATTTATGAAAAAATTGGATTTTCTACATTTTTTATTTCATATGTGTTATAGCAGAAAGTAAAAAATATTGTTTATTTTTCAAAATTGCCGGCTTTTTTTTGTTTATAGTGCAACAATTAAAAACCACAGAGGTGATCGAATATCAGCAAAAGAAAGCTCTATTTGTGGGAAAAAAAGACAGAAATTTTATTTGGGTACAATGTCACACAACTGTGAAATTGTCAGTTTAAATAATGCAGTGCTGTATCGCAAAAAATGGCCTGGTCATTAAGGTGGGAAAAATCTTCCTGGAGGGTGTAATAATATGCCCAAGCCATTGTGACTCCATTTTAGCTTAAGCCTGCAATTACGAAAGAATGCACAGAAAAATGCTTGCACAACACTGTACGCTATATATATCATTATAGTTTAGTTTGTCTTTTCCTGTTTTCATTTCTGTAGGCCATGGAACAGGATGCATGACTTGTTACAAGAGATGGTCTGTTGACTCTTGTAACCTCATGATATGTGTATCTTATGGGTCACTGACTTGTATAACCATATATTTTATATTCATACATCATCTACTAACCACTCCCCCCTCCCCTCTTTTGATTGGTAAGCTGAACCATATATAAGCTGCATATGCACTTTAAAAGCATAACAAGCATAATAAAAGCACACATTTTACGAATGCACAACCTGCCTCTCGTTTCATTCTGTGTCTCCAGATATCTGAGGGCCCTGTTGGTGTACCTATAGAAGGGTGGTTGTCCAATACCTACTATTTCCTTGGGGGCTCATCCGGGATAAGACAATCATCCACGGTGAGTAGACCTTTGTCTGTTTTGACAAATTCTTTCTTACCCTGGCTCTGATAAAGTCTTAGCATTTTAAATTTAAAGAGAAAGGAAGAACGGACCACATCTTAATAGACACACTCACAGGACTGTAACATTGTAGGGTCTTTGGGAGACCCGAGTGTTTATTTAAGACTCAGTTCAGTATCCTTTTGGGAAGGGTATTTAGGTAACCAACAGCGCCCGCTAAATCTTTGCTTCTCTTTCTGTTGTATACAAGTAATAAGATAATTTGTTGTGTAGATACACTGGCTGTAAGGTAGGACGGTCAAAGTGGTCTACAGTATTTTGAAATTTGTGCAAATTAGTATTGCTACACTGGTAACATAACTTGTGATTGCTGGTTGCTATTGTTAGATTACTTGCATGTTTAAATTTTGGTAGCAGCTTGGGGTTTCTATAATGTTATGCCCAGGTTGGCTTTAAGCATTTTGGGAACGCTGTGGAAAAGTGTACACACCCACTGGAAATCTTGGTGCTCGTGGGAATAAAGGTGATCAATCAGGTAGGTAGGAATTTTAGTCAGAAATATTGACAAAGTAAATTAGAAATCTCCCTTACTTATATCCAAATATCATGAGAGTGGTGAGTACTTTTGTATGTCTGTTCATATAAGTTTTTAAAGAATGAAAGAAGGTAATTCAAATGTGTGTATGTCATTACTTAAGGTGTTTAAAAGACGGAATAAATTAGGAAACGTTGTTGCTGTGGTGCATATGGGAAAAAAGGGGTTTTGGCTATGCGATTTAAATTTGGAACGGATATTTATATTTTTGCTGAGTGTCAGAGGTCTCCCCTTTACTAATATTTGTTTATAGAATTGTAACTATAAGTGCTTAATTTGTTTGCAAGATGTGTAATTGTTTGAAGTACACGTTTAAAATGACTCTTTTAAGGTAAAAAGAATAGTATTTTGAAGGTTGCAAAAGAATGTGTTAGATGGGCTGGAGGGGTTGTGTAAAGAGAGGGAATGTTTTTTTTTTTTTGTATAATAAGTTTTTATTTTTTAGAACAAGACATTACATGACATGTCCAACAGTGCAAATCTTGTAAACAATGGCCTCGCAGGGTCATTCAGTAACAATATGTAGTATGTGGGTTGAACAAACACATACATTACTATTAACCTAATGTAAAGTGCTCTTCTAGGGAGAACTCTGGGGGACTCGCCAAGTGAATAATCAGAAGTTCTGGGAGCCCCATGTTTCCATGAAGTATGCAAGTGAAGCGGAGCCTGCTTAAGGGCTCGCGAGGGTGTGTTTACGCTGGGGGAATCACCGGAATGTGCGGGGTACGCGGCCCGGTGGCCCACGCCCGGGGCAGGAAGGGGGGGCTCAAAACCTCCATCAGTCCACTTCCCGCTCCCACGCGGGTCCCCGTGACCACGCAACGGTGGTTTAATCATGTGAAATTTGTCTGGTTCTTGGAAATCCAGAGATCTCCCCCAGCGGGTTCCGTTGCTATATTGAATAACCCATACTTAGCTGTTTCGCATGAGTTTCCCTAGTATTATACCAAAATAACAACAATAAATAGAGAGACACAAAAATAAGAGGGAATAATAAAAAGGGAGAGAAAAAAAGAAAAGGAGAGAGAGAGATGGGGGGGAATGGTAAGAGCGGGAAGAGGGAATAGGAGAGGGAAGGGGGGGAAAGGGGGAAGGGAATGGGTCAGGTTACCTGCAAGAACTGGTGAGCTTCCTCTGCCACTGTGACGAACCCCTCGGAGCTGGATTCGTTGTCCCACGGGTAGGTCAGATTTTGGGGTCTTGCCTACAGGGTTGAGTTTTTGTTAGCCTGAGTACTCTAAGAGTAGGGTCTGCCAGCTCCAGCAGTGCAGCGTCTAGACTAGACGACACCGCGGTGGAGCCAGAGGTGTATTCAGCCCATGACATCCAGATTGCATGGAATCGGTCTTCACGGCCTTTATTGGTCGCTACCCAATCCTCGGCCTCCCGGATCTCACTCACCTTTCCGATCCACTCAGCACGAGTGGGGGTCGTATGTTTTTTCCAGTGAATTGGGATCAGGCGCCTAGCCGCATTTAATAAGTGCGGCAGCACACTTTTCTTGTATTTTCGTAGTGAGATCGGGGGGACCTGCAGGAGAAAGTGGGTCGGGAGGAAGGGGATTTCTATCTCTGTCACTATTTTGATTTGGTCACGTATATCTTCCCAGAAGGATTTAATTTGAGGGCAATCCCACCATATGTGTTTCAATGTACCTTTCTGACCACATCCTCTCCAGCATAGCTCAGATGTGGAAGGGTAGAAGCGGGCCAGGTCCGCAGGCACCCTGTACCAGCGGGATAGCAGCTTAAAGTTCGTTTCCTGGGTCTTGGACTCTATTGAGGATGAATGGGTAAGCTGATACAAGTGAGTTAAGTCTGTCTTTGTGAATACAATGTCTAGGTCTTTTTCCCAATGTCTGATAAAGGCGGGTGTAGTGTTGGGGAATGAGGAGCCTAGTAATTTATAAAGTTCCGAGACCAAGTGTGGTGTAGGTTCTTCTGCGATAAAGAGTTTTTCGAGGTGGGTGAGAGAAGAAGGGTCTCTAATCTTGTGGCCTTGTAATTGAAAGAAGTGATGTAGTTGTCTGTACTTCCAGAAGTTCATTGGGGTACCCTGTTTGCCTGTAGGCAGGTATTCGTAGCCCAGGAGTTTGCCGTCTTTCATGAGTTTGCCACAACTGGCGTCCCCACCCTCTATCCACGATTCAAAAAAACCTATTTGTTCTCCCGGGGGGAACCAAAGGAAACCTCCCAATGGGGCCAGTGGGGACACCGAGGGAGCCAATTTTAGCAGCGGGTTAATCTTATCCCAGGTTGACAGTACCTGGGTTGTCAAGGGGGACGTTGTCTCCGACAGTCCTCTATGCTCTCGGGACAGCCAGGGAGCATATGATAAGTTCCTACCCGCTAAACATTTCTCTAGTGGTACCCATATCTTAGAGCAAGAGTGGAAACGCCAGTTGAGCATCCTCTGTATCGCTATAGCCCAATAGTATCTTCTGACATCTGGAAGGCCTAGGCCTCCGTTTTGTTTCGAGCGACGTAGGACTCGTAGAGCTATCCTGGGTTTGCGCGCATTCCATGTAAATTCAGACAGTATGCTAGATATCTTATCAAAGAAAGATCGGGGTAGTCGAATTGGTAGCATCTGTAACAGGAACAGTATGCGTGGTAGAATATTCATTTTTATTATGTTCACCCTTCCCAGCCATGTGAAGGCTATCTGTGTCCATTGGGATAGGTCTTTCTTAATGGTAGTTATCAGTGGGAGGTAATTTGCGGTATACAGGTTGTTAAAATTATCTGTGAGTTGTATACCAAGGTATCGAATAGCTGACGTGGCCCAGGTGAAAGGGAAGGCTGATTTGAGGCTCAATGTTAATTGGGGTGACATGCAAATAGGGAGTATTTCTGACTTTGAATAATTAATTTTAAAGTTTGAAAGAAACCCAAAGAGCTTCAGTTCCCTCATCAGGTTGGGCAGAGAGATCAGGGGGTTTGAAACATGGAACAGGACATCATCGGCATATGCCGAGAGTTTATGCTCCGTGTTACCTACTGTGAGACCCCTGATGTCGGGGTTAGCGCGTATTGTGCAGAGCAGAGGTTCCAGAACTAATGCGAACAAGAGAGGTGATAGGGGACACCCCTGTCTCGTGCCATTTCTGATGGGGAAGCGAGCCGAGAGGGTTCCATTTACCTTGACTTGTGCGCAAGGCGTCGAGTATAGAGCTAATATAGAGGATAGCATTCTCGGACCCATCCGCAGTGATCGAAGCACCTCCGTCAGGTAAGACCAGTCAACGCGATCGAACGCTTTTTCAGCGTCTGTTGACAGTATGAGGTAAGGCTGTGGTTCGGGGCGGGCCCGGGCCCAGTGAGTAAGGTGTACCGCTCTGATAGAGTTGTCCCTGGCTTCTCTACCTGTTATGAATCCCGTTTGGTCTGGGTGGATAATGTCGGGTATAAGGTATTTAAGTCTGTTCGCTAGTGTTTTCGCTAAAATTTTTATATCTAGGTTAAGGAGCGATATTGGCCTATAGCTCGGGGGTACGGTGGGATCCTTGCCCTCTTTCGGGATTACAGTGATGTGTGCCAGAAGTGCCTCTGATGGAATGGTTCCTCCTTCAGCAATGGAATTAAAATAGTTGCACATGGGTGTCTCTAGGTGGGTCAGGAAGGCTTTATAGTATGCCTTAGTAAACCCATCCGGTCCAGGACTCTTTCCGTTGGGCAAGGAATTCACCGTGGCCCGAAGCTCGTTCAGGGTAATCGGGGCGTCTAAGTCTGAGGATTGCTCTTCTGTTAGTGTCGGGAGTTTGGCTGCAGTCAGATATTTTCGGATCGTGCTTTGTCTAGTGTCTCGTGATTCAGGGGAGGGGTCAGAGTCTATGTTGTACAATTTAGCGTAGTAAGCTCGAAATTCAGCAGCAATTTTAGATGGGTGTAGAATCGGTGTACCCGAGGCGCTATGTAGTTTATGTATATATGTCTGGGCTTGACGTTTCCGAAGGGCCCGTGCTAACATGCGGCCGCATTTGTTTCCGTGTTCATAGTACCTGTGTGCCATGAATCGGAATTGTTTGCGTGTTTGACGGTCGAGCAGGCGTAAGAACAGTTCGCGTAGTTCTGTCAGCTTTTCTAGTTCTTCAGGGTGTCCGTTAGCTTTGTGCCTGAGTTCTGCTTTTTGGAGTTCGGTGAGTACTCTTAAAAAGTCTGCCTGTCGTATCTTTCTAAGCCTACTCCCCTGGGAAATCAGAGCCCCCCGAACCACAGCCTTGTGGGCCTCCCAAACCGTCCCCTCGCTCAGCTCGCCTATAGGGTTTTCTGCAAAATAATGAGTTAAGGTGTCCGCGACCTCAGCTACCGCCACCGCATCGTCCAGTATGTTCTCATTAAGTCTCCAGGTCCGAACTCCCCGAGAGCCCGACGGCAAGGAAAAGGCCATCGTCACTGGGGCGTGGTCGGAAATGGAAATGGATCCGATGTCTGCAGACTGTAAAAGTTCAAGGATATTTCGATCCACATAAATGTGGTCGATTCTTGTGTATACGTTGTGTACTGTGGAGTAATAGCTGAAGTCGCGGTCAGATGGTCTAAGCGCTCGCCAACTGTCGGTGAGCAAGTGGGACTGCATAGTCTTGCGAAAGTGCTTCAAAAATGCGTAGGAGTGAGAGGGTCTTGCATGGGAGGTGTCTAGCATTGGGTCAGGGCTAACGTTAAAATCACCTCCTAAGATTAGAAAGCCTTCTCTGAATTCAGCCAAGCGATCTAGTGTAGTGTCTATAAAGGTGAGTTGATTTGCATTCGGAGCGTAAATAGTGGCGAATGTATATTTTTGGCCAGCAATGAGGCCCTTTAGGAAAACAAATCTCCCCAAGGGGTCTGTCTCGTGTTCAGCTGGCTGAAAAGGGCATGACTTGTGTATGGCGATAGCTGTCCCTTTAGATTTAGGGGTCGGGGATGTGCTGATAAACCATTGGTTAAAAAGGTGAGTAGGCAATTTGGGAAGTGACTTTTGCGTAAAGTGGGTTTCCTGGAGGAAGACCACTTGGGTTTTTAGGCGTTTTAATTCCCCCCAAAGCTTACTACGTTTGTGTGGGGAACAAAGTCCCCGTACATTATACGTACTTACCCGTAGGGAAGCCATAGGATGGAATATGGGTGTTCAATGTGCGCAATTTGCGGGGGGTCCGTCACAGACAGCAAGGTGGAGCAACCTACAATAGGGGGGGAGGGGGTAGGAAAGAGACAAGAGGATGAGGGAGAGAAAACAAGACATGTGTAAGAGGAAGAACATGAAAACATGGTCATAACCATCAAAACAGTATGGATGCTACCATCCACGCATGTAAAACAACTACTAAGGGTCGTGTCGAGGAGCCCCCCCCTAGAGAGGGGAAGGACTCCAGGCCACGACCCCTTATCCCAAAGGGGATTAGTGCCCAAAAAAAACAGGGCGGCCTACTAGGGGGTTAGTGTGCCGTCTATAAGAGAGGGCAGGAGGTCCTCCGTCTCCGTCCACCGCGTCTGATATGGTGCGGTTAGACATGAGGAGAATGATGGTGCTTCGGGGAACTCAAAAATGTGCACACCGTCAAGCAGCCTTCCGGCTAATGTTAAGGGGATAATCTAAGTGCAATATGTATAAAGAAAGGCACTTGGGTATATTTAAAACGTGAAAAAGGAAAAAAGAAGAGAAAAAAAAAATACAATCCCAGTAACAGATCATTTGTCCCAGAAAGGGATGATGCTAATGTCCGGGTAGGGACATTCCCAGCGAAGATTCAGAGAGATGCCGTCTGCGATTCCTCCTGCGATTCTGATTTCTGGCTGGTTGCCACGGTTGGTGGGTAGGTAGTTTGTCGTTTCCCGGTTCTGAGGAACATCTCCAGTCAGGAAAGTCCACCGGGTCCAGGTCTAAGGAAGTCAAAAAATGTGGGAGGTCATCTTTGTTGCGAAGAGTTGTGGTTCTACCATCCTTAGTGACTTGAAGGCTGAAGGGGAATCCCCAGCGATACACCAGGCCTGCGTCTTGGATAGCTGTTAGGAGAGGGCGAAGTGCTCTGCGTTGCATAAGAGTGCGCCTCGAGATGTCCTGATAAAAGGCCAGGTGTGCTCCATCAAAATCAAAGTACGGTTTCCCCCTCATTTTTTGCATGATGCGGTCTTTAAGCGTATACTTATGTAATTTACATATGATATCTCTTGGATTGTTCGCATCTTGGGATGGGGGCTTCAGGGCCCTGTGCGCACGGTCTATTTCTATTGTAGCAGTGGCAGGCAGTCCTAATATTTCCTTAAAGACTCCTTCCAGGGTGGGGATTATGTCCCTGGGCCCAGTAGCTTCAGGAAGGCCTCTTATCCTGATATTTGCCCGTCTGCTGCGGTTCTCTGTGTCGTCCAGCTGACATAGCAGGGCCTCAATCTGTTGGCCCTGTATGTTACACTTGTCTTGTAGTTTAGAAATGACAGGGAGAGTGTCCTCAAATTTCTGTTCCAGAGTGTCAAGTCTGCCCCCCAAGTGATTTGTATCAGCTTTGAGCTGAGCAATATCTTCCTTAAGAGCTTTTTCCACTCTGTCAGCAAAGCGTTCAAGATCAGCTTTCGTGGGTAGGGACATAATATGGCGCCTGATGTCTGCATCTGCCAGGGGGTCCAGGTCAGTGGAGTCTCCGTTTTGGGAAGTGGGGGAGCCTGGGGAGATCAGGGGGACTGAGTCACTCACCGACCCTGGAGATGGAGCGGGGGAGTCCTCTAGTTGCTGTGACTGGCCTGCGGAGGTCTTTGCTGCCTTGTTAGCACGCTGTGTCTTCCCGGTCGGCGCCATCTTGGAAGGCTCGCGGCCTCTCCCGGTCTGCCCAGAGTAAAAGGAATCCAGCTGGGATTGCCGTGATCGGTCAGTCCGTTGCGGCTGGGATGATGCCCGGTGTCTCTGGGACATAATTCGCTGCGGGTGCGGGTGTTACCTCTGCTGTGGAGCTGATAATGTGCTGCGGTGGAGCGGAGCTGAGAAGGCACACGTCCTCACTCCTCCATAGTCCGGACACGCCCCCGAGAGAGAGGGAATGTTTTGATGCAAACACCCTACTGGTAAGGATAAAGTAAGTGAGTTTAAAGGTCTTTTTGGTGAAAACATCCTACATTGTAGAGGGTAAAGCAAGTTAAGTTTTGAAGGGGAAGAGTAAGAGAGGAGTTATTTATTAATGAAGGTATTAAGGTCTTGGGATTGCAGTGGAAAAGTTAATAGAACTTACCACTCCTGGGGCCAGGTAGAGCTCACATCTAGAAACTTAGGGACACTGTGTCTGCTGTTAAATACTTTATCGAAGGTGAATTAGTATGCTACCGATATGTCTGCCATACAGTTTAGAGACAAGATACGCAGGAGTAAAATTTAGTTTTAAAAACAGGAAGTAACATTACAGAGCTTGTAGAGGTTTAAAGGGACATTGGAAAACGTTAATGGTGAAGCGTACCAATCCTGGCAAAGTGTTCATGTTTGCTGTAGCATCGCGGGAAAATTCATTTTCATGTATTTATTGATTATGAAGAATATTTGAACCAAAGGATGGTCAGGAATTACATGAGACTGCCAAGAACTGTCTAGATTGAATAGATGATAGCTGGTTTTTAATATGAGGAAGTTATTTTTTTGCAGCCTGTCTCAAATCTGCACAGTAGATATTGAGAAAGTTTGAGATATGTGTAAGCCCATGCATTAATATATATAAAAAAAGGGGGGACTTGCCATTCAGCATAATGTTTTAACACATATAACATTGCCATCTTTGTTCTGATTCAATAATAAAGGTTGGAACAGAAAGTTAAGACTTAAGAACATAGCTTAAATGTAAGAAGTATTGTATAGCAGAACTTTGGAGTGTGTATGTGTGGTCACTGGTAGCATTTTTTGAAGCTCGTGAACTACTGGTGAATTACTGGTTATTAGGTAAGGGAAAGTTGTTGTTAGTATAGGGAAATGCTTAATTTTATGTGTATGTGAATTTTTGTCTTGTCTTGGAATTCCAATTTGGAGTATAAGTTGTTTTTTCTTCTGAATGCAAATAGATTGTTGGGTAGTTGATATATGTCCTATGATCCTGCCAAGACGGAGAGAGTTGCTAAAGTGGGCAGGTGAGAGGGACAGAGTAGGGTACTCATCTGTGTGCGGTGCTTTAAGAGGATTGAATCACAGATTTGGACAAGAACAGGTTACTATTTGAGTGAGTCCTCCTATCCAAAGTATTGTTTAGCACAATACACAGAGGTAACTATCCGCTTGCATAGATCTGCTACGTTGCTTCAAGTGAAAAAAGGGGATTAAGCCGCTAACCATGCCTTTGCCACCACTCTTGCGCAAAGTAAATTTATATATATATATGCATTCCATATTCAGTGATTCCGAGAGACTTGCCGAGGTGGAGAGTGAACGTTAAAGAAGGATTTAATTCAGAAAAGTTATCTACCGTATATACTCGAGTATAAGTCGTTCCGAGTATAAGTCGAGGCCCTAATTTACCACAAAAAAAATGGGAAAAACTTATTGACCCGAGTATAAGACGAGGGTGAGAAATGCACAGCTACTGTAAGTGTAAAAGAGGGTAAACAACGCCCATTTGCAGCATCACTGTGCCCATTTGCAGCCATAGGTCCCCTGAACTTCAAACTTGGTAGTTAAGGGTTCCTAGATGCCCCCTAGCTGCAGCCAAAATTTGGGGTCTCTGAACCCAAAGGGTCCCGAAATGACATTGCTGCAGATGGACACAGTTGACCGAATTTGGGGCCCCGTATCTCGGGGCCACTTAGTGCTAAGAACACCAAATTTGGTGTGCAGACCCAGTGGAACTAGCACCATAAAATTGCCAAAGCTGGGGTTTCTAGCACTAAGTGGCCCTGAGATACAGGGCCCCAAAAATCAGTTCAGAAAATGTCATGCACTTTTCTGCAGCAGAGAATGACATTTTCCAAACCGGGTTTGGGGCCCCGTATCTCAGGGCCACTTAGTGCTAGGAACTTCAGCTTTGGATATGTTGTGCTACCAGTTCCACTGGGTTTGCACACCAAATTTGGTGTTCCTAGCACCAAGTGGCCCTGAGATACGGGGCCCCAAAGTCGGTTCGGAAAATGAAATTTTTTGCTGCAGAAAAGTGCTTGACTCGAGTATAAGTGAGGGGGGCACTTTCAGCACAAAAAAATGTGCTGAAAAATTCGACTTATACTCGAGTATATACGGTATATAGATTAAAAATACATGGTTTTTTTTTAAATGTTGCAACTATTGTCAGTCTATTCATGAAATGTGTTGGGCACATATTAAGCCCATGCCCAATACATAGTTAAATAGAAACATTAAAAGGGGAATGTGACATGTCACTGATAAATTACATGTATGCGCTGGTACCAAATGTTTTTTTTTGAGGAATCTGATCAGATACAAATTTTTAAAAGTAGCATTTCAATTTATGTATAGGCTATTTTGATTATTTCAGTTAGAGTCTGACTTTAAGGACTGTTTTAATTGTAATTGCCTATCCTTACATTATTGAAGTTAAAAGGTGTTTTTTTTTCAATATCAGCAAATGTGCTATATTTGTGCAAATGGTTTTAATTGTGTTTGAGCTGTATTGGTGATTTTGAAATGTTTGATGTTATCTTTTTTTGGTTAAATACAAGTTTAAGAATATTATAATTAAGAAGTATATATCTATGCTATGGATAAGGAAGTTATGTATTCCAGGCGCTATGCCAGAGGAATTGTGGTTAGTGAAGAAAAAGAGAAGTAACTATGTCGTGTAATCCTATGCACTTGGGAAAATATATACTTCAAGTGAGATAAGGATTTAAAAATATGGAAAAATGTGTTCAAAGGTGTTCAAGGGAAAAATATGGAATGGAATGGCCAAAATGAATGTGGAATGAGAAAGTTGTTTATTGTGTTTAATGAATGCACAGGGTATTATTATCTTAAGTGTTTGTTTAAGATGTACACAAAGAGTTGTCCCATATTGTGTTTTCTTGTTTTGGGAGTAGAGGTTATTGGGCCCATGTTCCTGACAATACATATTTCACTAAAAGTTTGGGGTTAAATTAAAATTGATAATGGGATTTTGATAAAAAGGGGTGAAACTATAAATGTTTGAAGAGTTACTGAAATTAAGTAGCCTGGACCAAAATAAATTTCTGCATGTATTGAGTCCATGAGATACTAAAATATTGAGGGGAAAGTTTGTTTGAATAACAGTCAGAGTGACTATTCTGGATATATGTACCTTTTGAAATCCATCAATGTTTTGTTTGTTGCTGATGATCAGATATATTTTCAAAGTTGGGAGGCTGACTTCTGAGTCAGAATATGTGTTTGGGTAAAATGTTCTGTTCGGAGACCCTCGGGTCCACTTGAGTCCCGGGGATAGAAGGAACTAAAAAGTGTTTAAGTTTTGTTGAAATCCTGCTGTAATACTGGATTTGAAGGGCAAAAAAAATGTTTAAATATATTGAATCTATATAATGAAAACTCTTGCTGAGAAACATTTTTATTTCTGCATGATTTACTTATGTTTGAGTCAAAAAGGAATATTATTTTGTAATACCTCCAGTGGTTAAGGCATGAATTGATCAGGTAGATTCTGTAATTATTCATGTTGGATGAGGAGTATCCGCCCCAGCCAGCCAGCATTCACCCCTAGCCCCATGCACATGAAGAAATGCCCACCCCATTCATACCCTATACCCCATTCATACCTTACCCTATACCCTATCTGGATGAAGAGATGATTACAGCTTATACATGGAAATCTTCGTTGATCATCTTTGTTGTTCAAATACCATGAGAGGTGCTGAGATGAGTAAAGGCAGACTCCTGCTGGAAAATGTTCCTAGGAATGACACCTTGAGGGTTAGCCAAATGATGCACGCCCAAGGGTCTATGAAATTCCAGTGAGCATCACAAGAGAGAGATCCAGATATGCCAGCCTGAAGACCCAAGTCTAGCCCAATGCATCAGCTCCAGTCTGTCTGTGGATATCGAGTTCTATCCTTACAAAGAGGCAGGGTTTTTGGGGTGGAGGAGCTCTGTAAAATATGGATGAGCACAGAATCGAACCAAAAGTTTTGGGAAAAGTTTAGGAGAATGAGAATTATAATGTGGACATTTCTTTTTCCTTCCTTTTTATGAGTTTAATTCAGAAGCCATACAAAAGACTTTTTTTTGTGCTTTTCTTTGGGACTATTTTTATTTGGCCTAAATGCTGTCATGCCCCTCCCACTTTCTTTTATGGACTGTCATGCTCTTTCCCCCTTTATATTTCATGGACAAATGCCTAGGCAGCTGAGATTATGTGTTTGTTGTTTTCTTTTTTTTCATGCTTAGGATGGTGGTAGATTTGTGGGAAAGTAGTCCAGGTGAATGTCGGGGGCATATTGGGTTTGTGATTGTCATGTTCATGACAAAAGAGAGGATTGTAATAATATGCCCAAACCACTGTGACTCCATTTTAGCTTAAGTCTGCAATTATGAAAGAATGCACAGAAAAATGCTTGCACAGCACTGTACGCTATATATATCATTATGGTTTAGTTTGTCTTTTCCTGTTTTCTGTTCTGTAGGCCATGGGACAGGATGCATGACTTGTGACTCATAACCAGATGGTCTGTTGACTCTTAAATCCTCATGATATGTGTATCTTATGGGTCACTGACTTCTATAACCATATATTTTATATTCATACATCATCTACTAACCACTCCCCCCTCCCCTCTTTTGATTGGTAAGCTGAACCACATAAAAGCTGTATACGCAGCTAATAAAAGCAGACATTTTACGAATGCACAACCTGCCTCTCGTTTCATTCGGTGTCTCCAGATATCTGAGGGCCTTGTTGGTGTACCTATAGAAGGGTGGTCGCCCGGAATACCTACTATTTCCTTTCAGAGGGCAAGTGACTAAGACAATAGACATGCAACATACTCACCTCCATTGCCCCCATACCTCTGGAATAGCTTTTGTCAAGCTACCATTCATAAACAAGAGGTTTAATAATGGAATTTCATTAAAAGAGCAATAAACCCAAAAGCAAACATTTAATATATTGCAGCTTACCAATTCCTAGATGTGATAGGTGTATTTGTTCTTTTTTTTTCGTTTTTTTTTTTTGCTTTCTTTCTTTTGTTTTCACCTGGTGATCAGTCCAGTAAGTCTGTTGTTTGTCAACAGAATAAACTGTCCTGAAGATGTAGCAATTACAGGATTGAGACAAACAACTTACCACAGCTTTTATTTATTTATGAAAAAACCTTTATCCCAAAAGGGAAAAAAATGCTTAGAAAAAGGGTGAGCTGGAGTTTGGCAATTAATTAGTGTATCTAAATCTGCTAGTCCATCTAACACTCCCCTCCCAGACTGACAATGCTGCTGTCCAAAGGTGCCTCTGTGCTCCTTCATCCAGAGTGGGGACACTCTAATACAGGAAGTGTGTTACTGGCCAGATCACAAGGTGAAAACAGAGGGGAAAAAGTCTAGAAAAAGAATACTAATGCCGCAATATCTAAGGATTGACAAGCTGCATTATTTTACATTTTTGGTTTTGGGTTTAATAATGCTTTTAAAAACACAGATTTAAGCTGAGAAGGTAAAATAAGGACATGGTGACTCATCACCATAGGATTGTTAGTCATTTTCAAACCTAATTTATTCCAGTAAAAAATACTATAAAGACGTAAAGTAACATAAACTAATGGGATGTCCTTTCCCTTTTTTGTTATTTTTCTGGTGTATTTTCATGTTGTTTTTTTATACAATGAGGGAGTTTAAAGGGATTGTAAAGGCAAAAGGTTTTTTATCGTAATGCATTCTATGTATTGAGATAAAAAAACCTTCTTTGTGTAGCAGCTCCCCTAATACTTACCTGAGCCCCATATCTATCCAGCGATGTCCACGATTCCCTCTGCCATCTGGGACTCCCCTCCTGATTGGCTGGGTCACAGTGCCATTGGCTCCTGTGGCTGTCAATCAAAGTCAGTTAGCCAATCTGGGGAGAAAGGGGGCGGGACCGGATCAAGGCTCTGTGTCTGAATGGATACACAGAGCTCTGACTCGGCTTTGGTGCCCCCATAGCAAGCTGCTGGTCTACGGGGGCACTCGTCAGGAGGGAGGGGCCAGAAGCAGCGAAGAGGGACCTGGGAAGAGGAGGATCTGGGCTGTTCTGTACAAATCCACTGCAACAGAGCAGGTAAGTATAACATGTTTGTTATTTTATTTTTATTTTCTTTAAAAGCAAGACTTTACAATCACTTCAAATAGCAACCTAAAGAATTAAAAACAAAGGAAAGATGGTAACACAAGAATGCATCTGGCATTAAAAGTTGATATAGTTTATTATTATTTAATGCACTGAAATCATAACATAATACTCCAAAATACATGGAATAAGCAAGGAAAATAGCAAAAATATAGAGTACAAATAGGTAAAGTAAAAAATAAAATAATGTTACATCCTTGCCTTTTTTAATGAATTTTCTGATGTATTTTGTTGATGTTTGACGTTTTTTAGACAATGAATAAAAGGAAGCTTAAAGCGTTTCACCCAAAAATGGAACTTCCGCTTTAAGTACTGGTGACCACCTGACATGCCACATTTTTTTGGGGGGTACCCAGTTTTGACAGGCACCCAGCCCCCACTTCCTCCCCTGGTGCCGGGGTGCCAGAAGGAAGTTCACCTCTCCCCCTCCCTCCCTACAATCTTCTGGAACACGTAACAGGTCCCAGAAGATTGCCCGGCCATACACAACGTGCAGCGTGATTCACAACGTGCCGTGAAGAGGAGGGGGGGAGGAGCGGGGCTTCGGGCAGCCGCATCGCTGGACCGTGCTGACTTTTAAATGGGTGGTACTCCGCTTTAACGTGATACTAAAGGTTTGTTTTTTATTTTCTAAATATGTTCCTTTAAGGTAGTGTACTGTTGGTTCACTTACCTTTTCCTTCGTTTTCCTTTGTAAATACTTTTTTTCTGTGTGCAAATTTTCCTGTTCCTCCTCTAGAAGCTTGCCCCATCATCCGAGCCGTTCTGGCTGGGGGTTAGTCAGCGTGCTCGCCCCCTCCCTTGGGACTACATCCCTGCGGGGAGGCGCTGTGTGCATTCACAGGCACGGGAGGCAGGGGAGCCGCGGGCGTGTCTAAGACACAGTAGCTCCGCCTCCCATGCCTTGCTATTGCAGTCTGAATGACCATCTCAGCACAGACCCGCCTTTACGCCGCCCTACTCCACCCCCTTTTTTGCTGAAGTGGAAGTGTGGCCCAGGTTTGTTGTCACACAGCGAAAAAGCGGCACTGTGCATGCGCAATGCCGCTAAGCATCAAGGGAATTGTAGTTCCTTTGAAGCCGTGACGTTGCTGCAGGAAGCACGCTCGAAAACCCGGAAGTTGAGGAGAACATACAGAGAGGAAAGGAAGAAGTGCTGATAAAGCCTATTTATCTAACAGGTAAATAAAAAATTTCGGCAGAAATAACAACTAGATTCATGATCTATATAGCATATAGATCAGATATTGCCAAAATTTTTTTTAGCTTTACAACCCCTTTAAAAAGCAACTTAATAAAATGTTAGGCCCCATTCACATATTGCTTAGTGGGAAGGGCGGTTCCGGCTAGTAATTTAAACAACGCAATTCACACACAGAAACAAAGGGCAGCCCATCCACTTGGGCCCTCATCTACTGCGTTGGACCTCAGTGTTAGTTATGCCGCGTACACATGACCGGACTTTACGGCATACTTGGTTCGGCGGACCGGAGTCCGTCGGACAATTCGATCGTTTGTGGGCTCCAGCGGACTTTTTTTTCCCCAAAAGTTCGACGAACCTAGAAAAAAAACGTGTTTCAAATCTTTTCGACGGACTCGAGTCCGGTCGAAAAGTCCGCTCGTCTGTTTGCTAGTCCAACGGACAAAAACCGACGCTAGGGCAGCTATTGTCTACTGGCTATGAACTTCCTTGTTTTAGTCCGGTCGTACGTCATCACGTACAAATCCGTTGGACTTTGGTTGATCGTGTGTAGGCAAGTCCGTTTATTCGGAAAGTCAGTTGTAAAGTCCATCGAAAAGACCGCAGGACAAAGTCTGCCGTAAAGTTCGCTCGTGTGTACGCGGCATAAGAGGTCATAATCAGCATTATATCATAGCTTCCATAGATTTCCTTTTTTCCAAGCAAGCTCCTTTTCATTCCACAGAGCAAGCGGGAACAAATTGTTCATAAAGAAAACATTTAGAGAAACCTCATAGGGCTTTATAGGTAAGCCTATAATAAGGCCTATAATAAGGCTTTGTTGAATGAACTTGCACCATTTAGGAGATATTCATACTGGATTCAGCCAGTTACGTCACCGGCACATGCGCCCTGAAGGTCCTCATACCTTGCCGAACCTTCAGAGCTTCGTGCCGGAACCGAGGGCTCGCGTGCACATGCATCATCCTGAAGTCATCGCGGCTCTGGCCAATCAAATAGCCGGAGAGCGCCAACCCGGAAGGAAAACCAGGGGAAGATGTCAGCCCTCTCAGCGGTGACAGCTCACCATTGGAAGGCTTCGTTCCAAGGTAAGTATTTCATAATGTGCTAGTATGCGATGCATACTGGCACATTATGCAATTGCCTTACAGCTTTTTTTTTTTCATTTAAACAGCAACCGTTTAAATAAAGCTAGTCAAAATTGCACTTACATCTTTAAAAAGAAATGTGCACATCAAAATACAAAACTCCAGTCTGCAATGAATATCAAGCTGCGATCTCTTAAAATCAGGCAGTGGCTCTTTCCGGCGTGATACCATCACTAACTCCTCCCTCCTGATGCTTGGTATCCCTGCTCACTTTCTCAACGGCAGGAAGTGTCATGCTTAACAATACCAGCCACCGACAGTTGTCTTAGCAACCCATAAACAAAACACTCTGTTACCTGGAAGTGAGCATGATAATTGTGAATAGCAGCTCAAATATACTCCTACATTAGGGGAAAATATACCAGATAAAGTCTGATCTAACACCTCTCCAAAGGTAGCATTTTATATCTTATATAACCATATTATACAGTTTATAAACTTACTACCTTATTATATATTATTATGATAACATTTGTACAAAATGAATTGTGGGGGAAAAAAAATAGATATATATGTAAAAAATAAATAAATATATACTGTATAAAACCTTTAATTTAAATATAATTGAACCTATATTTATTTGAGTACCTTACCAAATAAAATAATAATTGTATGAAAGTGGGCAAAACTTTATTTTTTTCACTAAACTTTATTTTTTATCACCAAAAGTTCCCTACGTGTTACAGATTCTCTTTAAGAGGCATCAGGACCCGGAAGTGATCTAATACACGTTACTTCCAAGTTCTTTCTATGTAGGGGAGATCAGTGAATGGACGTTCACTGATCACCTTCCCCTCTATCTGGCCCCACTGGGCCTGGCCAGGCCTGGGTCAATTGATGGAAGAGCGGAGCCCAGGAAACATGTTGGTAGCACGTGCATGGCAAATGTTCCAGAGGTGTATCGGCTTTTCAAAATTATGCAGTTAAGGGGCTTCAGTGGATATTAAGAAAAAAACCCAGAAGAAGAAAACCCAGCTTTGTAAAATGTTCATTCATTTAATTGTCATACCTGTATATCATTTGGGCCTCCCAGAAATCTGGGACCAAGCAACTGTACCCGCCTCAGGAATATGCTGACCTAGGAAGTGTACGGTCCTGGATGATCATGTGAATAAGCCCCTAAGAGAAGATTTCTGATTGGTTTCTAAGGGTTAATACCAGTGGTGGCGCGTCCAATCTAATCCCCTAATCTACATGCAGGATGCCAGATGCATGGATATCAATGGGTTTTTTTTTTTTTAAGCATATGATTAGAGCTTGAGGCTCTAATTGGTTTAAAAAAAGGGTGGGCCAGGGGCGCAGAGCACTGCGCCCTGAGCCCACCCAGTTGTGTGACAATAGCGGATAGTCTTAGGACTCCTAGCCAATAGGGTTTAGGGCCCACTCCCTATTGGCCGGGAGGAGAAGCAATGGACCCCGGAGTGAGGAGTAGCTGGAGCGAGGAGCAGCAGCCCTACCCCGGATCCTTGTCATCTGCCTCCTATGGTAAGGAGGCCTCTGATTGCGATTGCCGCCTTCCTGTCTGTCTCCTGCGTGGGGGGGATCGGTATTGGTTTGCCACCCCCCCCAAAATATTGAGCACCAGCCAGTTAATACAATATGCACATCTGCAACATCACAAACCCATAGATGTTGTAGCCTCCTAAAAGTAATAAAGACAAATTTCCCTTGAAGTGGAACTAAACTCTCTCAATCAGCATTCATTATTTTTAATCCTTATACTGCTAACATTAGTAAATAGGTAGGAAGGTATATTGAATTTATGCGGTTTAAGTTTTTTTTTTAATTTCTTTAGTTGCTTCCTGATTTCTAGCCTAGACTAAAATGATGTCATTCAGAGCCATTTTTTTTTCTTTCATCTGAAGGCGGGAGGAGGAACTTTCTCAGCTAAGCACACCCTCCTGCCTGCATACCTGAGCTAAGGGCAGATGGATTCCAGGAAGTAAATGCTACATGAATCATCTGCCCTTACTCGAGATGGCCATGGCTAGAAATTCTAGTAGGGTGTTTTTCAAAGTGATTTCTCAGTAAAATAAAGCATGGAGACATGAATGGATGGGAGAATGTGCTCTGAATATAAAAAATTAATCAAATAGCGTTTTTCGGATTGTGGTGCTCAGATGCAGTGTAGTTCCAATTTAAACTGCAAGTTTTACATTCACACCTTTCAACCTCAATTTTTTTTTTAGTCTGCTAAAGGTGCTGAATTCCAGGAAAGGACTGGCTAACCTGCTACTGTATATAAAACAAATAAAATTGCAGATATAAAAGGAAATTTTTTGTAGACATGCAGTTGCATCAAATGTATTTATCCAAGACAGTTGTTGCTGGGATTTATGGGAATCGTTTCAATTAAATAATTTATATTTAGCCTTGAATATCCATTGCAGACAGCTTACATAAGAGCAGATTGTTTCCAATCGTGCCGCAAGCCACATTGCTTCTAGTTTTGAGTACCCAAGGGTTAAAAGTTGATGAATGTGCAGAAATAGAGTGCGGCTGATAATGCCGTTTACCTTGGTGTCACTAGGTTTTCTATTCAATGTCGTTACTAAGGAAATACAGTAATAGGATCCTGTGTTGTGCAGACAGGTCACATCTGTTGTTCTATGCAGCGTGCTTATATTCTGTCTGCACCCACATAAAATAAAATGAATCAGATGGCCATTGCTGAACAATGGGGGGAACCATGATTCACCAGCTGAAGACTTCCAATGTACAGAGAGGGGCCACAGAGGTGTGCAGCTGTATATAGCATTTCATGAAAATTTGATATTATCTATTTTTGTTTTGCATAGAGAAGAACTCAATCCAAGAACTTAATCCAAGGGAAAAGTAGCATATTGGTTTAGTAAGGGGAAGATGTCACAGCCCAACTCTGGGAAACTATACAATTATGCCTTACAGTGGGACCATGCTGGCTCTGCAAGGGTTGACTGCTTGTTTTGTCTAGGGCATGGGCCCCCAAACTTTATAAACATAGGGCAAGTTTTATTGACCTTCAGACTTTAGGAGGGCTGGACTGTGGCCAGTAGCAGTGTAAATTTTCCTACCATCAGTGGGCATAAACATATAAGCACGTTTGATATTAAGGGGAGGAATAGCGCCCCATCATTGGTATCATTGGGTGGAATAGTGCCCCATCGTTGTTATCATCGGGAGGATCAGTGTCCCATCCTTGGTATCATTGGGAGGAATAGTGCCCCATCATTGGTATCATTGGGAGGGATAGTGCCCCATAGTTGTTAGTTGTTATCATCGGGCGGATCAGTGCCCCATCCTTGGTATCATTGGGAGGAATAGTGCCCCATCGTTGGTATCATTGGGAGGAATAGTGTCACATCGCTGGTATCATTTGGATGAATAGTGCCCCATCATTGGTATCATTAGGAGGAATAGTGCCCCATCGTTGGTATCATTGGGAGGAATAGTGCCCCAATGTTGGTATCATTGGGAGGAATAGCGCCCCATCGTTGGTATCAGTGGTAGGAATAGCGCCTCATCGTTGGTATCATTGGGAGGAATAGCGCCTCATTGTTGATATCAGTAGGAGGAATAGTGCCTCATCGTTGGTATCATTGGGAGGAATAACGTCCAATCGTTGGTATCAGTAGAAGGAATAGTGCCCCATCGTTGGTATCATTGGGAGGAATAGTGCGCTATTGCTGGTATCAGTTGGAGGAATAGTGCCCCATTATTGGTATCATTGGGAGGAATAGTGCCCCATCGTTGTTATCATCGGGAGGATCAGTGCCTCACCCTTGGTATCATTGGAAGGAATAGTGTCCCATCGTTGGTATCATTGGGAGGGATAGTGCCCCATTGGTAATATCATTGGGAGGAATAGTGCCCCATCTTGGTATCAGTGGGAGGAATAGCACCTCATTGTTGGTATCATTGGGAGGAATATCGCCCAATCATTGGTATCAGTGGGAGGAATAGTGCCCCATCATTGGTATCATTGGGAGGAATAGTTCCCCATTGTTGTTATCATCAGGAGGATCAGTGCCCCATCCTTGGTATCATTGGGAGGAATAGTGACCCATCTTTAGTATCATTGGGAGGAATAACACCCCATCATGGGTATCATTGGGATGAATAGTGCCCCATCATTGGTATCATTGGGAGGAATAGTGCCCCATCATTGGTATCATTGGGAGGAATAGCGCCTCATCTTTGGTATCATTGGGAGGAATAGTGCCTCATTGTTGGTATCAGTGGGAGGAATAACGCCTCATCATTGGTAATTTTGGGAGGGATAACGCCCCATCGTTGGTATCAGTGGGAGGAATAGTGCCCCATCGTTGGTATCATTGGGAGGAATAGTGCACCATTGTTGGTATCAGTGGGAGGAATAGTGCCCCATCGTTTGTATAATTGGGAGGAATAGTGCCCTAATTGTTGGTATCATTGGAAGGAATAGTGCCCCATCGTGGGTATCATTGGAAGGAATAGTACCCAATTATTTAAGGCAGTAAAAGAAATGGGGCCCCATTTTAGGTGTCAGTTGGCAGAATAGTGTCTCATATCAGTGAGAAAAATAGTGCCCCAAGGGCCAGATAAAGGCAAGCGAAGGGCCACAGTTTGGAGACCACTGGTCTGGGGGAGAGGAGAAACACCTTTGCCCACTTGATCCTCTGCTCCTCTAGCAGATGGCGCTTGCCCATGCTCCCAATTTCAGGAAACTATAAAATTAGCACTTGCACTGGGGCTGTAACTTCTGTTATAAAACATATCCAATAAAATCAAATTTCTTCATAAATTTATGCCAACATGTATTCTGCTACATGTCTTTGGTAATAATCAAAATGTGGTTTTGGGGACACTATACTATTGGAGACACTAGAATCTTTCTGATCATGAGCAAGATACTGATCTCTACAGACACTATACTGGTAATAGAAAAAAAAAGGAAAAACTGCGCATAGAGATCGATAAGCTGCCAACACTCCTGTAGACAATATAGTGCAAAGAAACATGTATTCAAAATGGTGAATATAAAAGTAAATTAATAAACGTAAAAGGTGAATGTCAATTCAACAGTGAACATGAGGGAATGAACAACCCATATACAGTATTTCACAAAAGTGAGTACACCCCTCACATTTTTGTAAATATTTTATTCTTTTCATGTGAAAACACTGAAGAAATTACACTTAGCTACAATGTAAAGTAGTGAGTATAATGCCGCGTACACACGTTCGGTGGAAGCTTGTTGTCGGAAATTCCGACCGTGTGTAGGATCCATCGGACATTTTCCGTCGGAATTTCCAACAAACGAAATTTGAGATCTGGATCCCAAATTTTCCGACAACAAAATCCGTTGTCGGAAATTCCGATTGTGTGTACACAAATCCGATCCAAAAAATTCAACGCATGCTAGGAAGAGCCGCACTGGCTATTGAACTTCAATTTTCTTGGCTTGTCGTACGTCACCGTGTTCTTGACGTTCAGAATTTCCGACAAAATTTGTGTGACCGTGTGTATGCAAGACAATTTTGAGCCAACATCCGTCGGAAAAAAAACGGATTTTGTTGACGGAATGTGCGATCGTGTGTACGTGGCATAACAGTGTAAATTTGCTTTCCCCTCAAATTAACTCAACACACAGCCATTAATGTCTAAACCGCTGGTAACAAAAGTGAGTACACCCCTAAGTGAAAATGTCCAAATTGGGCCCAATGAGCCATTTTCCCTCTCCGATGTCATGAGACTCGTGTTGGTGTTATAAGGTCTCAGGTGTGAATAGGGAGTATATGTGTTAAATTTGGTGTTATCGCTCTCACTCTTTCATACTGGTCACTGGAAGTTCAACATGGCACCTCATGGCAAAGAACTCTCTGAGGATCTGAAAAAAAGAATTGTTGCTCTACATAAAGATGGCCTAGGCTATAAGAAGATTGTCAAGACCCTGAAACTGAGCTGCAGCATGGTGGCTATTCCTCTTTATCCTAAATTATACAGCTTTATTATAGTGGCTGTACATGGTTTTAATGATAATGGTAAACAGGACAAATAGAGAGGATGAATCTCCTTAATGGGGGCACAGACAGCAGTAAAAACATTTTTTTATCCCTCTCCACTCTATCCAAAACTAAAAAAAAGTTACGCCTTAGTTATACTTTACATTTTTGCCTGCATAAATGTGTTCCTATTTTTCTTAAGGTTTTATTAACAATATTTGCTGACAAATTCAGATCTGTGCCCTCTGAAATGTAGCATGGAAAGACCAGCTCTTCTAAAATAAAAGAAAAAAGGATTTAATTTCATTGAACTATAAAAATACAGTGGGTAAAATAAGTATTGAACACGTCACCATTTTTCTAGGTAAATATATTTCTAAAGGTGCTATTGACATGAAATTTTCACCACATTGGTAACAACCCATGCAATCCATACATACAAAGAAACCAAAAAAAATACATTCAGAAATTAAGTTATGTGTAATAAAATGGAATGACACAGGGGAAAAGTATTGAACACATGAAGACACTGAGGTGCAAAAAGGCATAGAAAGCCAAGACACCAGCTGAAATCTGTCAGTAATTCGAAAGCATTCCTGCCCCTTGTCAGTGCAAATTATTATCAGCTGGTTCAGTCTCAACTGATGGCCTATAAAAAGGTGTATTATTACCAAAGTGTCACTCAAAAAACATCTCATGATGGGTAAAAGCAAAGAGCTCTCTCAAGGCCTTCACAACCTTATTGTTGCAAAACATACTGATGCCATTGGTTACAGAAGGATTTCTAAACTTCTGAATGTTCCAGTAAGCACTGTTGGGGCCAAAAAAAATGGAAGTGGAAAGAACATAATTTCACCATAAACCAGCCATGACCAGCTACACCTCGCAAGATTTCTGACAGAGGAGTGAAAAGAATTATCAGAAGAGATGTCCAAGAGCCAAGGACCACTTGTGAAGAGCTTCAGAAAGACCTGGAACTAGCAGATACAATTGTTTCAAAGAAAACAATAAATAAGTAAAGCACTCAAACACCATGGTCTGTAAGCACGCTCACCACCAAGACTCCATTGCTGAAGAAAGAGCATGTTGAAGCTCATTTAAAGTTTGCTGCACAACATTGCTGCACAAATGGCAATGCACATCGCCCCAAAAACAACCCCCATGCCAATAGTGAAGTTTGGAGGTGGGAACATCATGGTGTGGGGCTGTTTTTCAGGATATAGTACTGACAAACTTCATGTCATTGAAGGAAGGAAAAATGTACCAAGACGTTCTTGATAAAAATCTACTGCCATCTACCAGGATTGATGAAGATGAAACGAGGGTGGACATTTCAGCAAGAGAATTATCCCAAACACAAAGCCAAGAAAACTCTCAATTGGTTTCAAAGAAAGAAAATAAAGCTGGTAGAATGGCCCAGCCAATCCCCTGACTCAAATCGAATAGAAAATCTATGGAAAGAACTAAAGATCAGAGTTCATAGAAGAGGCCCACAGAACCTTCAAGTTTTGAAGACTGTTTAGAAGAATGGGCCAAAATCACACCTGAGCAATGCATGTGACTAGTTTCTCCATACAGGAAGTGTCTTGAAGCTGTCATTACCAACAAAGGATTTTGTACAAATTATTAAATTAATTTCAGTTAGCGTGGTCAATACTTTTTTACTGTGTCACTCAATTTTATTATACATAACTTAATTTCTGAACGTATTTGTTCTGGTTTCTTTGTATGTAAGGATTGCATGGGTTGTTCCTGATATATGGTGAAAATTTAATTTCACCTTTAGAAATATATTTACCTAGAAAAATGGTGACGTGTTCCATACGTATTTTACCTGCTGTGTGTGTATATATATATATATATATATATATATATATACATATATATATATATTTTTTTTTTTTTATTATATATATATATATATATATATACACAGTGGGGACGGAAAGTATTCAGACCTCCTTACATTTTTCACTCTGTTATATTGCAGCCATTTGCTAAAATCATTTAAGTTCATTTTTTTTCCTCATTAATGTAAACACAGCACATCATATTGACAGAAAAACACAGAATTGTTGACATTTTTGCAGATTTAATAAAAAAGAAAAACTGAAATATCACATGGTTCTAAGTATTCAGACCCTTTGCTCAGTATTTAGTAGAAGCACCCTTTTGATCTAATACAGCCATGAGTCTTTTTGGGAAAGATGCAACAAGTTTTTCACACCTGGATTTGGGGATCCTCTGCCATTCCTCCTTGCAAATCCTCTCTAGTTCTGTCAGGTTGGATGGTAAACGTTGGTGGACAGCCATTTTCAGGTCTCTCCAGAGATGCTCAATTGGGTTTAAGTCAGGGCTCTGGCTGGGCCATTCAAGAACAGTCACGGAGTTGTTGTGAAGCCACTCCTTTGTTATTTTAGCTGTGTGCTTAGGGTCATTGTCTTGTTGGAAGGTAAACCTTCGGCCCAGTCTGAGGTCCTGAGCACCCTGGAGAAGGTTTTCGTCCAGGATATTCCTGTACTTGGCCGCATTCATCTTTCCCTCGATTCCAACCAGTCGTCCTGTCCCTGCAGCTGAAAAACACCCCCACAGCATGATGCTGCCACCACCATGCTTCACTGTTGGGACTGTATTGGACAGGTGATGAGCAGTGCCTGGTTTTCTCCACACATAGTGTTTAGAATTAATGCCAAAAAGTTCTATATTGGTCTCATCAGACCAGAGAATCTTATTTCTTATCATCTTGGAGTCCTTCAGGTGTTTTTTAACAAACTCAATGCGGGCTTTCATGTGTCTTGCACTGAGGAGACACTCTGCCATAAAGCCCCGACTGGTGGAGGGCTGCAGTAATGGTTGACTTTCTACAACTTTCTCCCATCTCCTGACTGAATCTCTTGAGCTCAGCCACAGTGATCTTTGGGTTCTTCTTTACCTCTCTCACCAAGGCTCTTGTCCCTCGATAGCTCACTTTGGCCAGACGGCCAGCTCTAGGAAGGGTTCTGGTCACCCCAAACGCCTTCCATTTAAGGATTATGGAGGCCACTGTGCTCTTAGGAACCTTAAGTGCAGCAGAAATTTTTTTGTAACCTTGGCCAGATCTGTGCCTTGCCACAATACTGTCTCTGAGCTGTTCAGGCGGTTCCTTTGACCTCATGATTCTCATTTGCTCTGACATGCACTGTGAGCTGTAAGGTCTTATATAGACAGGTGTGTGGCTTTCCTAATCAAGTCCAATCAGTATAATCAAACACAGCTGGACTCAAATGTAGATGTAGAACCATCTCAAGGATGATCAGAAGAAATGGACAGCACCTGAGTTAAATATATGAGTGTCATAGCAAAGGGTCTGAATACTTAGGACCATGTGATATTTATGTTTTTCGTTTGTAATAAAAAAATGTCAACAATTCTTTGTTTTTCTGTCAATATGGGGTGCTGTGTGTACATTAATGAGGAAAAAAATGAACTTAAATGATTTTAGCAAATGGCTGCAATATAACAAAGAGTGAAAAATTTAAGGGGGTCTGAATACTTTCCATCCCCACTGTGTGTGTATATATATATATATATATATATATATATACACACACAGTATCTCATAGAAGTGAGTACACCCCTCACATTTTTGTAAATATTTTATTCTATCTTTTCATGTGACAACACCGAATAAATGACACTTTGCTACAATGTAAAGTAGTGAGTGTACAGCTTGTATAACGGTGTAAATTTGCTGTCCCCTTAAAATAACTCAACACACAGCCATTAATGTCTAAACTGCTGGCAACAAAAGTGAGTACACCCCTCAGTGAAAATGTCCAAATTACGCCCAATTAGCCATTTTCCCTCCCTGGTGTCATGTGACTCGTTAGTGTTTCAAGGTCTCAGGTGTGAATGGGGAGCAGGTGTGTTACATTTGGTGTTATTGCTCTCACTCTCTCATACTGGTCACTGGAAGTTCAGCATAGCATCTCATGGCAAAGAACTCTCTGAGGATCTGAAAAAAAGAATTGTTGCTCTACATAAAGATGGCCTATGCTATAAGAAGATTGCCAAGACCCTGACACTGAGCTGCAGCACGGTGGCCAAGACCATACAGTGGTTTAAGAGGACAGGTTCCACTCAGAACTGACCTCACCATGGTCGATCAAAGAAGTTGAGTGCATGTGCTCAGCATCATATCCAGAGGTTGTCTTAGGGGAATAGACGTATGAGTGCTGCCAGCATTGCTGCAGAGGTTGACGGGATGGGGGGTCAGCCTGTCAGTGCTCAGACCATACGCCACCCACTGCATCAAATTGGTCTGCATGGCTGTCGCCCCAGAAGGAAGCCTCTTCTACAGATGATGGACAAGAAAGCCTGCAAGCAGTTTGCTGAAGACAACCAGACTAAGGACATGGATTACTGGAACCATGTTGTGTGGTCTGATGAGGCCAAGATAAACATACTTATTTCAGATGGTGTCAAGCGTGTGTGGCGGCAACCAAGTGAGGAGTACAAAGACAAGTGTGTCTTGCCTACAGTCAAGCATGATGGTGGGAGTGTCATGGTCTGGGGCTGCATGAGTGCTGCTGGCACTGGGTCATTAAGTGAACCATGAATGCCAACATGTACTGTGACATACTGAAGCAGAGCATGATCGAAAATGCCTGGTTGATGTCAGAGGAGAATGGGCAGACTGGTTCCAGATGATAGAAAGGCAACAGTAACGCAAATAACCACTGGTTTACAACCAAGATATGCAGAATACTATCTCTGAATGCACAACACATCGAA
Organism: Lithobates clamitans; assembly: GCA_037952925.1. NCBI lineage: Eukaryota > Metazoa > Chordata > Amphibia > Anura > Ranidae > Lithobates > Lithobates clamitans. The sequence continues at coordinate 4,061,553 of JBBGZY010000301.1, read as the reverse complement.
CTTTGAAGTAGATGGGCTACATTAGCCCCTCATCTATCCATTTTATGCATGTGCTTCCAGTGTGGAGACGCTTATAAATTCAGTAGCGTTAGGACTGCAAGCATACACAGGGTGCCGTGAAGAGGCCTCGCAGCTTATGCATGCGTTTGCAAATGCTAACTAAACCCCTGTTTTTAACGCAGACTGTTGGACAGGGTAATTTGGTAAGTTAGCAGACTGGTTGGTGAGCTGAGCTATGGAATGTTCTGTTTTTGTCTTTCATGTGATAGCCCTTCCATGTGCTCCTTGCTGTGAAGGCCAGTTATAGGTGGGGGCAGGGGCCATTTGGTTGCTATAGCAGCAAAAGACCAAACCGGGTGCCACTTCTGTCAGATAAGAATAGGAAAATTAGGCTACAATTCTCACAGGCTCACCAAAACTGGACAATAGAAGATTGGAAAAACGTTGCCTGGTCTGATGAGTCTTGATTTAACTTGTGACATTCAGATGGTAGGGTCAGAATTTGGCGTAAATAACATGCCTACCTTGTATCAACGGTTTAGGCTGGTGGTGGTGTAATGGTACGGGGGATATTTTCTTGGCACACTTTGGGCCCCTTAGTACCAATTGAGCATCATTTAAATGCCAATGCCTACCTGAGTATTGTTGCTGACCATGTCCATCCCTTTATGACTACAGTGTACCCATCTTCTGATGGCTCCTTCCAGCAGGATAATGCACCATGTCACAAAGCTCAAATCATCTCAACACTGGTTTCTTGAACATGACAATGAGGTCACTGTACTCCAATGGCCTCCACAGTCACCAGATATTATTCCAATAGAACACCTATGGGATGTAGTGGAACGGGACATTCGCATCATGGATGTACAGCCGACAAATCTGCAGCAACTGTGAGATGCTAAAATATGTCAATATGGACCAAAACCTCTGAGGAATGTTTCCAACACCTTGTTGAATCTATGCCACGAAAGTATAGGAAAGTCCTTAAAGAAAGAGTCCTTTGAGGAGATAGGTGGTGTGGAGTTCAGGGTGTAATTCAAAAAGGTCATCAGATGATCATGAAAAAAGTTTCTTAGCGTGCACCTTCCACCGATCACTCAGGATTCCACCCAGTGTAGACACACTCTCCCTAGGGGGTTAAACTCACCAGAGTTGGAAAATAAAACAGCATTCAGAATAATCCAAGCCAGCAAACTAATGTTGACACCACTCATGAGGAATCACGAATGTTCAGGGCTCATAATAGATCAAAAAACAAGAAGAGAGGCGCACATAGCGTAATCCTGTTTATTGATTGTATCCCTTCCACCACATAAAAAACTCCCCTTCAATATATACACGTACATCAAATCATATAATCACCAAGCAATCATAAAAGCAGGTAGTAGGAGCGTGTTTTACTTCACCATGAACCGTCAGTGCCGCTATCATGGTGAAGTAAAACACGCTCCTACTACCTGCTTTTATGATTGCTTGGTGATTATATGATTTGATGTACGTGTATATATTGAAGGGGAGTTTTTTATGTGGTGGAAGGGATACAATCAATAAACAGGATTACGCTATGTGCGCCTCTCTTCTTGTTTTTTGATCTATTATGAGCCCTGAACATCCGTGATTCCTCATGAGTGGTGTCAACATTAGTTTGCTGGCTTGGATTATTCTGAATGCTGTTTTATTTTCCAACTCTGGTGAGTTTAACCCCCTAGGGGGAGTGTGTCTACACTGGGTGGAATCCTGAGTGATCGGTAGAGGGTGCACGCTAAGAAACTTTTTTCATGATCATCTGATGACCTTTTTGAATTACACCCTGAACTCCACACCACCTATCTCCTCGAAGGACTCTTTCTTTAAGGACTTTCCTATATAGGATTTCCCTATGCATGTGTAGTTGGCCACATGTTTATTGGATTATAGCTCAACATTAGCGCTGTTTAGTGTGACATTACAGTCTATTTTTAGATTTTTTTGAAACACTGTGTCTGTATGCAATAAGGTTATTGGCCATGCTAACTTCATTAAAATGATATGGGCACCATAATTGTTATACATTTTACATTTGGGTTACATGAACATGGCATTAGCAAATTGATACACTTTTCAAGGATCTCATATGGAAGAAGAAACACCCTCGTATAAAGTTAGCAACACTGCAATTAGAAAAAAATTGGGTGGATTAGCAGTACCACACTTCAGAATGTACTTCCTTGTCTCACAGCTTCAGCATTTTTTAAACTGGGCTGAGGACTGCTGATCTTGTCTTCAGGTCTCTGACACAAAGACTTTTGGCGCATCATCCTCAGGGGCCCGTGCAACTGAACTTTGCTGCAACTGAATCATATAACAGAAGAAGCTACGCTCTCACCGGGATGTCACATGGAAGCTGAGAAAAACTGGTACCCAGGCTGATAGTGTCTCCAGCCTCACTCAAGGAATGAAATAAATAGTAGAATACAGCCGGTGAGTCAGTAACATTCAGTTGCGGTTATATATACTTAACTTGTAGGTAAGTAAAGCATAAGTACTCCTAAATGTTTTGGCTGTGAGGTTTTAATCATAGCAATGCTTCATCCTCATATACCAGGCTGTATCCTACTTTATGTTTTGCTGCACCTGGACTTTGCTGCAGCAATCATCTGGAGGTATGTGTATTAACTATAGACTCACCGGTCACTTTATTAGATACACCTTGCTAGTCCTGGGTTGGACCCCCTTTTGCCTTCATAACTGCCTTAATTTTTCGTGGCATAGATTCAACAAGGTGTTGGAAACATTCCTCAGAGGTTTTGGTCCATATTGACATATTTTAGCATCTCACAGTTGCTGCAGATTTGTCGGCTGTACATCCATGATGCGAATGTCCCGTTCCACTACATCCCATAGGTGTTCTATTGGAATAATATCTGGTGACTGTGGAGGCCATTGGAGTACAGTGACCTCATTGTCATGTTCAAGAAACCAGTGTTGAGATGATTTGAGCTTTGTGACATGGTGCATTATCCTGCTGGAAGGAGCCATCAGAAGATGGGTACACTGTAGTCATAAAGGGATGGACATGGTCAGCAACAATACTCAGGTAGGCATTGGCATTTAAATGATGCTCAATTGGTACTAAGGGGCCCAAAGTGTGCCAAGAAAATATCCCCCGTACCATTACACCACCACCAGCCTGAACCGTTGATACAAGGTAGGCATGTTGTTTACGCCAAATTCTGACCCTACCATCTGAATGTCACAAGTTAAATCAAGACTCATCAGACCAGGCAACGTTTTTCCAATCTTCTATTCTAAGCAGGTAGTAGGAGCGTGTTTTACTTCACCATGAACCGTCAGCGCCGCTATCATGGTGAAGTAAAACACGCTCCTACTACCTGCTTTTATGATTGCTTGGTGATTATATGATTTGATGTACGTGTATATATTGAAGGGGAGTTTTTTATGTGGTGGAAGGGATACAATCAATAAACAGGATTACGCTATGTGCGCCTCTCTTCTTGTTTTTTGATCTATTATGAGCCCTGAACATCCGTGATTCCTCATGAGTGGTGTCAACATTAGTTTGCTGGCTTGGATTATTCTGAATGCTGTTTTATTTTCCAACTCTGGTGAGTTTTACCCCCTAGGGGGAGTGTGTCTACACTGGGTGGAATCCTGAGTGATCGGTGGAAGGTGCACGCTAAGAAACTTTTTTCATGATCATCTGATGACCTTTTTGAATTACACCATGAACTCCACACCACCTATCTCCTCAAGGGACTCTTTCTTTAAGGACTTTCCTATAAAGGATTTCCCTATGCATGTGTAGTTGGCCACATGTTTATTGGATTATAGCTCAACATTAGCGCTGCTTAGTGTGACATTACAGTCTATTTTTAGATTTTTTTGAAACACTGTGTCTGTATGCAATTTCTTTTCGTTAAACGGCTGCTTTCTTTGTTTTGATTTGTTTCCCCTTTGCATTATTGCAAAGTGGGTTTTACTTATAATTATGCACTTATGAAATTTTATTTGCATTTTTATATCTAGCAGCTTTGCGACTAGCATCGCAACCTGGCGCTGAGTGGGGTTTCTGTAGGCCTGGTGAAACGCCTTCTTTTCTTTATCAATAACCTTATTGGCCTTGTTTTTTTTTTTCTTTTTTGGTCCGTCGGCGGAGCGAGAGAAGAAGACTTCATAGGACATTTTTATTTTTTTATCTTTTAAAAAAGGACTTGTTCCAAGTTGGGTCTTTTTTTTGTACCATTTTGACACTTTTTTTGTGAAATGGTAGGGGTACATTTGTACCCCGTTACCATTTCACACGGGGAGGGGAAGCACCCTCTCCATGTTGAGGGCATGTGGCCTGGAGGGGGGGCGCTCTCTCGTCCCCCTTCTTTTCTTGCGGCCTGCCAGGTTGTGTGCTCGGATAAGGGCCTGGTATGGAATTTGGGGGGACCCCCACGCAATTTTTTTTTTTTAAATTTTGGTTCGGGGTTCCCCTTAATATTCATACCAGACCCAAAGTGCCTGGTAATGGACTGGGGGGGCATCCTATGCCGTTTTTTTCAATGACTTTTATCTGTATTGCCAGACCCGACAATTCATTATAGCCGCGAGTAGGGATGAGCTTCGAGTTCGAGTCGAACTCATGTTTGACTCGAACATTGGCTGTTCGCAAGTTCGCCGAACAGCGAACAATTTGGGGTGTTCGCAGCAAATTCGAATGCCGCAGAACACCCTTTAAAAGTCTATGGGAGAAATCAAAAGTGCTAATTTTAAAGGCTTATATGCAAGTTATTGTCATAAAAAGTGTGTGGGGACCTGGGTCCTGCCCCAGGGGACATGGATCAATGCAAAAAAAAGTTTTAAAAACAGCCCTTTTTTCAGGAGCAGTGATTTTAATAATGCTTAAAGTCAAACAATAAAAGTGTAATATCCCTTTAAATTTCGTACCTGGGGGGTGTCTATAGTATGCCTGTAAAGAGGCGCATGTTTCCTGTGTTTAGAACAGTCTGACAGCAAAATGACATTTCGAAGGAAAAATTCCATTCAAAACTACCCACGGCTATTGCAATGCCGACAATACACATAGAAGTTCATTGATAAAAACGGCATGGGAATTCAACACAGGGGAACCCCCGAACCAAAATAAAAAAAAAATGACGTGGGAGTCCCCCTAAATTCCATACCAGGCCCTTCAGGTCTGGTATTGATATTAAGGGGAACCCCGGCCAAAATTTTTAAAAAAAATGACGTGGGGTTCCCCCTAAATTCCATACCAGACCTGAAGGGTCTGGTATGGATTTTAAGGGGAACCCCGCGCCAAAAAAAAAAAAACGGCGTGGGGTCCCCCCAAAAATCCATACCAGACCCTTATCCGAGCATGCAACCTGCCAGGCCGCAGGAAAAGAGGGGAGGACGAGAGTGCGGCCCCCCCCTCCTGAACTGTACCAGGCCACATGCCCTCAACATTGGGAGGGTGCTTTGGGGTAGCCCCCCAAAACACCTTGTCCCAATGTTGATGAGGACAAGGGCCTCATCCCCACAACCCTGGCCGGTGGTTGTGGGGGTCTGCGGGCGGGGGGCTTATCGGAATCTGGAAGCCCCCTTTAACAAGGGAACCCCCAGATCCCGGCCCCCCCCCCGTGTGAAATGGTAAGGGGGTACTTACCCCTACCATTTCACTAAAAAACTGTCAAAAATGTTAAAAATGACAAGAGACAGTTTTTGACAATTCCTTTATTTAAATGCTTCTTCTTTCTTCTATCTTTCTTCATCTTCTTCTGGTTCTTCTGGCTCTTCTGGTTCTTCCTCCGGCGTTCTCGTCCAGCATCTCCTCCGCAGCGTCTTCTATCTTCTTCTCCTCGGGCCGCTCCGCACCCATGGCATGGGGGGAGGCTTCCGCTCTTCTCTTCATCTTCTTCTTCATCCTCTTCTCTTCTTCCTTCTTCTCTTCTTCATTTTCTTTTCCGGGCCGCTCCGCATCCATGCTGGCATGGAGGGAGGCTCCCGCTGTGTGACGGCGTCTCCTCGTCTGACGGTTCTTAAATAACGGGGGCGGGGCCACCCAGTGACCCCGCCCCCTCTGACGCACGGGACATGACGGGACTTCCCTGTGACATTCCCTGTGACGTCACAGGGAAGTCCCGTCAAGTCACAGTGCGTCAGAGGGGGGCGGGGTCACCGGGTGGCCCTGCCCCCCGTTATTTGAGAACCGTCAGACGAGGAGACTCCGTCACACAGCGGGAGCCTCCCTCCATGCCAGCATGGGTGCGGAGCGGCCCGGAGAAGAAAATGAAGAAGAGAAGGAGGAAGAAGAGAAGAGGATGAAGAAGAAGATGAAGAGAAGAGCGGGAGCCTCCCTCCATGCCATGGGTGCGGAGTGGCCCGAGGAGAAGAAGATAGAAGACGCCGCGGAGGAGATGCTGGACGAGAACGCCGGAGGAAGAACCAGAAGAGCCAGAAGAACCAGAATAAGAAGAAGATGAAAGAAGATAGAAGAAAGAAGAAGCATTTAAATAAAGGAATTGTCAAAAACTGTCTCTTGTCATTTTTAACATTTTTGACAGTTTTTTAGTGAAATGGTAGGGGTAAGTACCCCCTTACCATTTCACACGGGGGGGCGGGATCTGGGGGTCCCCTTGTTAAAGGGGGCTTCCAGATTCCGATAAGCCCCCCACCCGCAGACCCCCACAACCACCGGCCAGGGTTGTTGGGATGAGGCCCTTGTCCTCATCAACATGGGGACAAGGTGTTTTGGGGGGCTACCCTAAAGCACCCTCCCAATGTTGAGGGCATGTGGCCTGGTACAGTTCAGGAGGGGGGCCACACTCTTGCTCGGATAAGGGTCTGGTATGGATTCTTGGGGGGACCCCACTCCGTTTTTTGTTTTTTTTTGGCGCGGGGTTCCCCTTAAAATCCATACCAGACCTGAAGGGTCTGGTATGGAATTTAGGGGGAACCCCACGTCATTTTTTTTTTAAATTTTGGCCGGGGTTCCCCTTAATATCCATACCAGACCTGAAGGGCCTGGTATGGAATTTAGGGGGACTCCCACGTCATTTTTTTTTTTTAATTTTGGTTCGGGGTTTCCCTGTGTTGAATTCCCATGCCGTTTTTATCAATGAACTTCTATGTGTATTGTCGGCAATGCAATAGCCGCGGGTAGTTTTAAATGGAATTTTTCCTTCGAAATGTCATTTTGCTGTCAGACTGTTCTAAACACGGGAAACATGCGCCCCTTTACAGGCATACTATAGACACCCCCCAGGTACGAAATTTAAAGGGATATTACACTTTTATTGTTTGACTTTAAGCATTATTAAAATCACTGCTCCTGAAAAAACAGCCGTTTTAAAACTTTTAAAACTTTTTTTTGCATTGATCCATGTCCCCTGGGGCAGGACCCGGGTCCCCAAACACTTTTTATGACAATAACTTGCATATAAGCCTTTAAAATTAGCACTTTTGATTATTCATGTTCGTGTCCCATAGACTTTAACGGTGTTCGCGTGTTCGAGCAAACTTTTTTCCTGTTCGCATGTTCTGGTGCGAACCGAACAGGGGGGTGTTCAGCTCATCCCTAGCCGCGAGTAGTTTTAAATGACTTTTTTTCCTTTAGAAATGTCATTTTGTGCAGGGACTGTTCTAAACACGGTGTTCACGTGTTCGAACAAATTTTTTCCCGAGGGGGGTGGCGGGTCAGGAAAAAGAAAGCGATATTAAAAGGTAGTGGTATTTTCAACTTGAGTCAGAAAACTTTTTCCAGCCCTGAACTTTATGTGCTGGATAAAGGTCTCAAGTTTGCCCTCTCCAAGAAACGAAATAGATTCGAGACCTTTATAGATGTCCAGAAATTTAAAAGAAGACTGAATGTCCAAAGACACTTTTTGGCTAATCCAATTGCCCCTGGAATTGTAAATGAAGGGAACAATACAGAGTGTAATGAAGTAGTTCTACATTCCGGACTAGCAAACCCCTCCCTTTTTAACCCTCCAAATGTCACGGCCCCATCTATCAAAGTATTTTGTGACTTGGTGCTAAAAGACTTGGAAAGGCTACCCGATAAACATGTGTTTGATCATCCCAATATTAAAACAGGCCTAAAATCTCTTTGTGAATATAAGAACATTGTGATTGGATGTTGCTATCACATGTGTCAGTGATGCTGGCTGTAAGCACACTGCCTATTCCTGATTGGCTGTTGTGTCCGCCGAGCGGCGGCACACACAGCTGATTGTTATTGTGCAATTTTAATATGTTTATATGTAAGTGTGGTGCCAGGCACAAGGCTGTATGCCCCAGCTGAAGCACCATCGTCCGAAACATGTCGGGTTGCTGAAGCCATCTGTGCCCTGCCACCACACGATTTTTATAGCTATTTCTGATCACTATTTTTTTCATTTACCAATTCGGTGCCTGTAAAGAATCTTTTCTTCCTGGTGTTTTTCAATAAACCTTTTATACTGGATTCATGCACTATGTGGAGATCTTTTTCTTTCTCCATATGATTTGATACCTCATGTGGTGGAAGTTGCATTCTCCAGCCGCCTGCTCCCTGTGAAGGTGAATCCATCCATCCGCTGTGGATCCGAGCACCATCATCCAACCACGGTTGTCCCAGTTGGAATCTACCACCAGTGCCTCTTAGCAAGCACCCCCAGGATCGATCGATTCAAAAGCTTGAATGACACTCCGCCGTATGGTGATTGTGTCCACCCCCTCTGGTAAGCGTATTCACTTCTACTTATGTGTGGACTCTGAATATATGAAGACCACGTATTGATTTAGGAGCAACATTCATCCACATATGTTTTACTTTTTTCTCACAAGAAATACCATGCTTGTGCTGATGAACTTTTATTTCACCATGGACATTTCTTCCAGTCACTGGGGATTGTCCCCCCACTTTATCTGTTTTGGTTTATAACCACTGTCACGAGTAAATAATTTGGTACTATACACAGGATATATGCATACAGGGTGATAGCTTATCACCCTGTTCTATATTACACTTAGCACTGCATCTATTTTTATTTTGTTTTTATTGCACGGTTTACTACACTGGCGTTGCTGGCAGCTAATATTTTTATCACTTCTTTTTAGTAGCGCAACTATATACGGTATTTTGTTCCTTTTGTTCAATTTTTTGCTTGTTCACATGTTCTGCTGTGAACACGAACAGGGGGGTGTTCGGCTCATCCCTACTTGGTGACAAAACACTTGCTGGCAATCACAAAGGTCAGACGTTTCTTGTGGTTGGCCACCAGGTTTGAACACATCTCAGGAGGGATTTTTGCCCCACTTCTCTTTGCAGATCCTCTCCAAGTCATTAAGGTTTGGAGTCTGACGTATGGTAACTCGAAACTTCAGTTCCCTCTACATATTTTCTATGGGATTAAGGTCTGGAGATTGGCTAGGCCACTCCAGGGCCTTAATGTGCTTCTTCTTGAGCCACTCCTTTGTTGCCTTGGCCGTGTGTTTTGGTTCATTGTCATGCTGGAATACCCATCCATGATCCATTTCCAATGCCCTGGCTGAGGGAAGGAGGTTCTCACCCAAGGTTTGATGGTACATGGTCCGGTTCATCATCCCTTTGATGCAGTGGTGTTGCCCTGTCCCCTAAGCAGAAAAACACCCCCAAAGCATAATGTTTTCACCTCCATGTTTGACGGTGGGGATGGTGTTCTTGGGGTCATAGGCAGCCTTCCCCCTCCTCCAAACACGACGAGTTGAGTTAATGCAGAAGAGCTTGATTTTGGTCTCATCTGACCACAACACTTTCACCCAGTTCTCCTCTGAATCATTCAGATGTTCATTAGCAAACTTCAGATTGGCCTGTACTTGTTTTTTTTAGCAGGGGAACCTTGCAGGCACTGCAGGATTTCAGTCCTTCACAGCGTAGTGTGTTACCAATTGTTTTCTTGGTGACTATGGTCCCAGCTGCCTTGAGATCATTGACAAGATTCTCCCATGTAGTTCTGGGCTGATTCCTCACTGTTCTCATGATCATTGAAACTTCATGAGGTGAGATCTTGCATGAAGCCCCAGATCGAGGGAAATTGACAGTTATTTTATGTTTCTTTCCACCAACTGTTGTCACCCTCTCACCAAGCTGTTTGGTGATGGTCTTGTAGCCCATTCCAGCCTTGTGTAGGTCTACAATCTTGTCCCTGACATCCTTGGACAGGTCTTTGGTCTTGACCATGGTGGAGAGATTGAAATCTGATTCATTGCTTCTGTGGACAGGTGTTTTTTATACAGGTAACAAACTGAGATTAGGAGCACTCCCCTTAAGTGCCGGTTCAGACAGGGGCGACGTGTCAGGCGACCTAGCCGCCTGACAAGTCGCCTCCCGTTCTGTACAATGGAACCGTTCTAATAGGAGCGACGCAAGTCGCTCCGACTTAGAAAAAGGTTCCTGTACTACTTTGGGGGTGACTTGAGGCGATTTGCATAGACTTCTATACAGAAGTCGTTTTGCAAGTCGCAGTGGAAGTCGTGTGCAGGTCGCCTCGTTGAGGCGACCTGCAAGTCGTGCCGCCCCTGTGTGAACTGGGGCTAAGAGAGCGCTCCTAATCTCAGCTCATTACCTGTATAGAAGACACCTGGGAGCCAGAAATCTTGCTGACTGATAGATGATCAAATACTTATTTCACTCATTAAAATGCAAATCAATTTATAACTTTTTTGAAATGCATTTTTCTGGATATTTTTGTTGTTTTTCTGTCTCTCACTGTTAAAATAAACCTACCATTAAAATTATAGTGAAAAAATATGAAAATGAACCAAATGCCAAAGGATGAAAGTAAGTGAAAAAACCTCATGTCTGTGTTAATATGGATAAAAAAACGAATTGCTTTACCACATAATTAAAGCAGCTGCAGTGTGAAATTGGTGTGAACAATTAATAAATAATAAAAGGTACACCGCGCTAAAAATGCTAAAAAACTACATACAGGTAATAGATATAGGTGATACACTGGTAACAATTAATAAAATTAATAAAACAGTCCCCAGTGAAAAAAAAAAAAAAAGAAAAAAAAGTGCTCATGCTAGTGGAACAGTATCCAGTGCTGTGACTTGAATAATAGATGGATGATTCCGTGCTTCATTTAAGTGCTTAAATAGGGTGCCCCCCTGTTGGATGTGCACTCACCCCTGGGAGTGGACCAACTATCTCTAGTTAGGTCAAATGCGCGTGTGGGGCGACCCCTGTGGATGTCCTCTGGTCCGATGATTGGCTGCGGTGAATGTTCCTCATATAAATAGATATAATAGAAAAAGCCTCATTGCGCAGTACCGTTGATAAAGAGCTTTTTATTCCAAAAAATATAAAGGTATTCAACTCACATGTATGAGTGCCTACTATCCTGGCACCCGGAGTGAACAGCAGGTATAAGTAAATCCATAAAAATCCGCTTGATTAGTTCATACAGCCGCTGGCTCAGTGAAGGCTTGATTTCCGGGTTGAATGTGTGGGTGGAAGTGTGTCACGATAACGTGACTCAACCTCTATGCATTTCGACCTATCAGATTGGCCGCCCTCAGGTAAGGTAACTTCCTGAGGACGGCCAATCTGATAGGCCGAAATGCATAGAGGTTGAACCAATCAGGCGGATTTCACAGATTTACTTATACCTGCTGTTCACAGTGACATTAGGCACTCATACATGTGAGTTGAATACCTTTATATTTTTTGTAATAAAAAGCTCTTTATCAACGGTACTGCGCAATGAGGCTTTTTCTATTATATCTATTTATATGAGGAACATTCACCGTAGCCAATCATCGGACCAGAAGGTGCCATTGGCTGAGATACCCTATCCATTCTTAATCTGTCCTTGCAATGCCCTTGTCTTATCTAATGTCACCAGATACACGGCCATTTAGTGACAGAAGAGAGAAGTGCAGCAATTCCAGAGTTAGGATGAAATCAATTGATCCCTAGAAATTAGCCAAGGCAACTGTACCTGGCTGGTAAATTTAAGAGCAACCCTGCCTAAACATCAGGGTGCTACATATAGATAAGGAATTCTGACTGAATTCCACTCTTGACAGGTGCACTTTCATTGAAAAGAGACTATTTAGGGAACATAAACTGTAATTCATTGTTACTCTAAACTCAGACTGTTCCAATTAGTATTGGGTAAAGCAAATGGCATGTTTTTCGTTTCTTAACCACTTTAAGAACACCTATCGGCGGCTCTATTGTGGGAAACGTCGTACTTGTACGTCATTTTGTGCAATAGACACTGGGGGCGCCTGCCTATTGGATAGAGGGGAGCCAATCAGCGGGTCCAGGGGACCCGATGTCCGCCGGCCACCTGCGATCGCTCCCCAGAAAGGCAGATCACCATTCCGACAGGGAAGAAGATAGAGATCTTGTGTTCCTGCAAAGCAGGAACAAGGATCTCTGTCTTCATCCAGTCAGACCATCCCCCACACAGTTAGCAAGCACCTCCTAGGGGCACACTTAACCCTTTGGTTGCCCCTGATGTTAACCCCTTCCCTGCCAGTGTCATTAGCACAGTAACAGTGCATTTTTTTAACACTGATCGCTATAATAATGTCACTAGTTCCCAAAAAAAGTGTCAAAAGTGTCAGTTAGGTGTCCAATATTTCCGCTAAAAATCGCTGATCGCTGCCATTACCAGTAAAAGAAAAAAAAAAGAAATGCCATAAATCTATCTCCCAGTTTGTAGACGCTATAACTTTTGCACAAACCAATCAATATATGCTTATTGGGATTTTATTTTACCAAAAATATGTAGCAGAATACATATTGGCCTAAATTCATGAAGAAATTAGATTTTTTTACATTTTTTTATTGGATGTGTTGTATAGCAGAAAGTAAAAAATATTGTTTTTTTTTTTCAAAATTGTCACTCTTTTTTTGTTTATAGCGCAAAAAAATAAAACTGCAGCGGTGATCAAATACCACCAAAAGAAAGCTCTATTTGTGGGGAAAAAGAGGACATCATTTTTATTTGAGTACATTGTTGCACGACCGCACAATTGTCATTTGCTACAGTTGATACAGTGCTGTATCACAAAAAATGGCCTGGTCATTAAGGGGGTTAAACCTTCCAGGGCTGAAGTGGTTAAAGTGATACAGTTACACTTGTGTGGCAGACTCTCCCATCCCCGCTTCTCCCTTCAGTCTTATACTCCCCAGTCCAGGATTCAATGAGATATTGCTCACTAGATTACACAGTTGCAATGGTAAAGGGAAATTATAAAGGGCAATTATGTGCATTGCAGTAATGTGCTTTAATGCACTTAGGTTACAAAAATAATACAGAAATAGTCACTACTTTCTGTACACTTTTATTCTTTTATCTGTTTTTTCACATGTATTAAAGGGCAAACTGAATAATGTTAAAATGTCAAATCTGAAATTTTCCTATTTGTCTATAAAATTGCTTCCTAGAAGATTACACATTCTGGAAGTAACAGTGTAGTGCAGAAGTGACAAACCTAAAGTCATTGTAAACCTTATACATGAAATTTGAACAATGTATATCTCTCTATAGTGTGTACTTGTCTCAACCCAGAGCACTAAGTGTCATTTCTGTCTGCTGCCTTGTTCCTCTGCTATCTGTATGGGTCACTTCTGACACGTTTTCCTCACACCAAGAAAAACAAAGGTGGCAGGGGATAGACTTCCAACACACAACCTGTGATTGACAGCCTCAGCTTTGTTCCTGTGTGCTGTGTGAAGGGGGCTGTGTCCCTTCTCTCCAATCAGCTCTCACTGAGCTCTGCAGAGTGTACCTTCAGATCCCTGCCCCCTGTTTTCTGGAATCCCAGGCAAACTGTATAAATTCTGAACTTTGAATGGATGTAGAATAGAGAAGACTGCAGATCAGTGGTGGCCACTCCATTCAGGGCGCAGGGGCACCACTCCCCTAATCTATGCGCACGGCCCCTAATCTTCATACAGGGTGCCGGACGTGTGGATTCCAATGTTTTTTTTTTTTTAAGCACATGTTTAGAGCCTGAGGCTCTAATTGGCTTCAAAAAAGGGTGGGCCCGAGTTGGGTGGGTGTGACAATAGTGAATTCATATTCGCTATTGTTTTCCGGCTTCTCCTCCCGACCAATCAGGAAGCGGGAGGAGCGCGATTGGCTGAAAGGAAAAGCGATCATATTGGCCGGGCGGGGGGGGGGGGGATGTACAGGAAGACCTGGGACTCAGAAGATGGCCACCCAGAGCAATCTCTCAGTGCTCTGCATCAGCACCGATTGAGAACCCAACTGCGTGAGTACCACCCGTGGGGGGGGGGTGGTCGGGTGATTTGTTTGCGGCCCCCCCTTCCCAGCTGGAGCACCAGCTACCACTACTGCAGATAAGCAGGTAAAATATATTTGGGAAGATTTGTTTCATCTCTGTGTATCAACTGAGGACAGTAACTTTACTGGGTATATGTAAAGGTTTACAACCACTTTAGGAAAGAGGGGCCTAGAGTATTTTAGATAAAGTTGTGTATTGAATTTCATGAACTGAAACCTGACAAGCTTACAAATTTTTTCTTCTTCCACATTTATCCTAATGTCTTCAGTAACATGGCAGGTAATGGCACTGCCAATGATGGATTTGTAAATGAGATGCCAAGGGAAGCAGAAGGCAGTGGTTTTGGTGCTGAAGAGACTGTCTCTTGAAACTCCGTTAGGTCATCCTACTGGCCACAAATGTAAGTAGACCCACTTAATGAGCACACAGGGGGTATAGTAAGGTCAGAAAGTGATAGGGGCTGTTGGGACTGAGGCCGGAGTGACTTACCAAGCCTCTGTGCATTTGTTCTCCACCACGCCCTATATCCACCACTGTAGATGTGGAGTGAAAAAATAAATAAGTGTACTTCATCACTGTAACTAATACGTAATAAAAAAACAAAAAAAACAAAACAAAACAAAAAAAAACAAAACACAAAATTAGAATTTTCTGAAATTGACATATTTTAAATTGGTTTATGTTATATGTGAAAAGGTGGTAATGATCTTTTTTCTAACCTCTTCTGGGTAATGTATAAATGTGAACATAGTGGGAAAGCTAACTGTTTTCTTCACATTTTTATGCAAAGTCAAAATGTATCATGAGACCTAGTGCTCTGTACTGTATGATTTGAATAACAGATAGTACGGTGACCTTAGTACTCTTATTAGACCTGTGTGGTCACAAATTATATATATATATATACACACATACACACACACACACACAGCTGGTAAAATAAGTATTGAACACGTGACCATTTTTATATGTAAATATATTTCTAAAGGTGCTATTGACATGACATTTTCTCCACATGTCGGTAACAACCCATGCAATCCATACATACAAAAACACCAAAACAAACAAGTTCAGAAATTAAGTCATGTGTAATAAAATGGAATGACACAGGGGAAAAGTATTGAACGCATGAAGAAAGGGAGGTGCTAAAAGGCATGGAAAGCCAGGACACTAGCTGAAATCTATCAGTAATTAGAAAGCAATCCTGCCCCTTGTCAGTGCAAATTAATATCAGCTGGTTCAGTCTCAACTTATGGCCTATAAAAAAGTGTCTCATAACCAAGATGTCTGTCACGATCAGGCGTCAGGCTTGAAGACCAGTTGCTATAGCAGTTGCAGGACTACCACCGACCAGCAGGATAGGTACACAGGCAGTCACCCTGGCAGATGACACATGCTCACCTGAGGTGCGGAGTCTAAGTACTAACTGGTGTTCACCAGAGCTCCTGATGGTGGAGATGGATTTAGCTGCGTGCTAGTACCAGGTCGCGGCCTTCAGGTTTGCCCCACAAGGGTGTGAGCAAGCCTGGGTCCAGAAGCGGATGAGCAGATAAGGATAAAACAACAGAGTGGTCTTTAAACAAGCCAAAAGGTCGGTAACGAGTAGTTGCAGGTTGGGATCAGGCAGTCGAGTAGTCAAGGAACAAGACAAGGGTCGATCACGAGTGGTAGCAAAATACAGACAGCAGCAGGGAAGATAAGAGCAAGGCACTGGCTGAGAAGGCACAATAACCTGGCAAAGAGGAAGTGCTGAGACAAGGCTTATATAGGAAGTTCATGGGAGGAAAAAGGAGTTCAAGGTTCAACAGCAAACAAGAAACAAGGCATGGTTATCCAATGGGTCAGATAGGATTGTCCAATAGATCAGGCAGGGAGCTGTCCAGCATCCCAGATAGCTTAGTGGGATGAGTCAAGGCCAGACACTGAAGAGGTCCCAGGTTTGAGCCCAGGTCCTGACAGTGTCACTCAAGAAACATCTCATGATGGGTAAAAGCAAAGAGCTCTCTCAAGACCTTCACAACCTTATCGTTGCAAAACATACTGATGGCGTTGGTTACAGAAGTATTTCTAAACTTCTGAATGTTCCAGTGAGCACTGTTGGGGCCAAAAAAACTGGACCATAATCCAGAAGTGGAAAAAACATAATTTCACCATAAACCAGCCACGACTAGGTGCTCCTCACAAGCTTTCTGACAGTAGATTGAAAAGAATTATCAGAAGGGTTGTCCAAGAGCCGAGGACAACATGTGGAGAGCTTCAGAAAGACCTGGAATTAGCAGGTAAAATAGTTTCAAAGAAAACAATAATATATATACAGTATTAAAATATATATATATATATACATACAGCTGGTAAAATAAGTATTGAGCACGCCACCATTTTACTAGGTAAATATATTTTGACATATTGACCACATGTCAGTAACCACAAATCAGCTGGTTCAGTCTCAACTGATTGCCTATAAAAAGGTGTCTTATTACCAAGGTGTCACACAAGAAACATCTCATGATGGGTAAAAGCAAAGAGCTCTCTCAAGACCTTTCCTTCCAACTTACTATTGCAAAACATACTGAAGGCTTGGTTACAGAAGGATTTCTAAACTTCTGAAACAGTTTCTTGTCTTCCTTTTTGGTTACCTGTTCTGAGTTGCATGCATTGTTGGGCCTCACCAAAGTGACTGTCATATCTTTTTTTTCTCTTTCTATAACCATGTTTTTTTCTGGATATTACGATGTATTCTCATAATACCTTCTTACATGCTTATTAGGTACGCAGGCTCCTGAAGAAGCGCACCCATGCGTGTAACATGTAGAGCGATTCTCTGAGCGACCTCTGAACACGACTCAACCTCTCTACATATCTAAACAACCATTGGATCTATATCACTCTACGTACTTCAAACCTTTGTGCTTGTTACATGTGGTATATATATATATATATGTATTAGAGGTCGTATGAGAGTCCTTGAGGTCACTCAATTATATGTTTTTTAATGTGTTTGTATACAATGGTTTTAACTTTAACCTATTAAAAACTTTCAATTTTTTACCTAATATACACGTGTGCCTATAAAGTCCATGTTTCTACTGTAATTCTTTCCAAACTATATCGGAACATTGGCACGCTGCTACTTGTGTATCCACAGTATCACCCTGTGATGATACACGTAGTTCATGCTTTTTTGTTATCAGAAGAGTTGTCCAAGAGTCAAGGACCCCTTGTGGAGAGTTTCAGAAAGACTTGAAATTAGCAGGTACAATTGTTTCAAAGAAAACAATAAGTAATGCTCTCAACCGCCATGGCCTGTATGCACTCTCACCACGCAAGACTCCATTGCTGAAGAAAAAGCATGTTGAAGCTTATTTAAAGTGTGTTGCACAACATTTAGACAAGCCTGTGAAATACTGTGAGAATATAGTCTGGTCAAATAAGACCAAAATTTAACTCTTTGGATGTCATTAATACACACCATGTTTGGAAGTCAAATGGCACTGCACATTACCCCAAAAACACCCTCATACCAACAGTGAAGTTTCGAGGTGGGAACATCATGGTGTGGGGCTGTTTTTCAGCATACAGTACTGACAAACTTCATAGCACTGAAGGAAAGATGAATGGAAAAATGTACCAAGTCATTCTTGATAAAAATCTGTCTGCCATCTACTAGGATGATGAAGATGAAATGAGGGTGGACATTTCAGCAAAACAATGATCCCAAACACAAAGCCAAGGAAACTCTCAGTTGGTTTCAAAGAAAGAAAATAAAGCTGCTAGAAAGATCAGTGTTCATAGAAGAGGCCCACGCAATCTTCAAGATTTGAAGACTGTTTTTGTGGAAAAATAATCCAAAATCACACCTGAGCAATGCATGTGATTCGTTCCTCCATACAAGAGGTGTCTTGAAGCTGTCATTACTAACAAAGGATTTTGTATGAAGTATTATGCCGCGTACACACGAGCGGACTTGCCAATGGGCTAAACTCCGTCGGCATTTCCGACAGAAAGACTTAGAACATGTTCTATATCTGAGTCCATTGGAAATGGACAAAAGCCGACAAAAGTCCGATGGGACATATACACAGTCAGAATGTCCGACCAATAGCTCGCATTGGACTTTTCTGTCGGGAAGTCCAGCGGTGTGTACGCGGCATTAAATACATTTCAGTTAGCGCGTTAAATACTTTTTCCCTGTGTCATTCCATTTTATTACACATTCTGAAAGTATTTGTTTTGGTGTCTTTGCACTCATACTCTTTGTATGTATGGATTGCATGGATTGTTACCGAAATGTAGTGAAATGTTCATGTCAATAACACTTTTAGAAATATATATACCTAGAAAAATGGCGATGTGTTCAATACGTATTTTTCTGTATATATATATATATATATATATATATATATATATATATATCACTGATACTGGAGCCCAACCTAAATCCCAAACCTGTGAAGATATAATAAAGGAAATCTACAAACTCACAAATACATTTTTTATATATCTTGACCATTTGTGGACATGCATCTGCAATAAAGGCAAGGAGAAAATTAAGTCTTTTTCTTTTTTTTTTTTTTTTTTGCAAAAATCCAACAAAAAGATTACCAAGTACCAGAAATGCAATACTACCCATTCCTGTTTCCAAATTTGTTTAAAGCTGAGCTCCTGTCACTTCTCTTTATTTTCCTTTGCAGTGGGGCTATGACCCCACTGCACAGGTTAATTGCTCGTTTTTGTCTAGGAGAATGTACTATTCAGATATACTTACCTAATCCTCTGATCCCCCCATCACAAGACCGGTCCCTGCGGCTCCTGCCCCTTTGCGGTCTAACAGTCTTTTGCAGTAAACTGTTCCTGAAGTCATTACACCCACAGACCTGTTCTGGACTTGAAGGCATCAGGAACACTCCACCTCTGGATCGTGGGGGGGCGCTGTTTGCCGCCGGAGTGGAGGATTGGATGAGTATACAGCAGGAGTCTCAAACTGGTGGCCCTCCACCTGTTGCAAAACTACAAGTCCCATCATGCCTTTGTCTGTGGGAGTCATGCTTGTAACTGTCAACCTTGCAATGCCCTTATGGGACTTGTAGTTTCGCAACAGCTGGAAGGCTGCAAGTTTGAGACCCCTGGTATACAGCTTTGTGGGCGCCCCTTGCCAAAAGAAGCAGTTAACCCATGCAATACTGCATTGGGGGAAAACAATTGCCTAAAGTGCAGCTTTAAATACCACATCTTCATGTAGCGTTGGTATTTTTGCTTTTTAATGCCATGTAATGCATAACAGTGACAATGTTATAAATGAGTATTTGGCTCCCTCTACTGGTATACTCAGATATAGACTTGTTAATCTTTCACATAAGACCACACAGGAAGTGACTTAATGTTTACCTTGTGAAAGGATCTACCTACCCAGAATGCCCACTCACCTACCCATGGCTGAACTGTATGCTGGGTAGGATATAAAAAGCTCTGCACAGCCATTTTCTTTCTCTTCTGGACGCAGGGGCTGCCTTTGAGGACCTGTGAGGAGGTGACCCAGAGAGCCGTGGCCTACATCTGCAGAGCGGAACAACCAGTGACTCTGCCTTATACCTGTGTGCTGGAGGGACAGTGTGACCAGATCGGGAAGGATCCAGAGACACCTGATGGAGCCATTGGAAAGTCCCGGTCATCTTGCAGAGCGGTGCAGCATGGTAGAGCTGACTGACGGCAGGACTGAGACCAGCGGAAAAGAGTCATCTATTCATCCAGGCCTGGTGTGGTGAGAGGGCTGCCGCCCATAGTTACTTAACGCACTCTTCACACTTAGACTCATTATCACAGTGTGGCTGGGATTTGCAGTTCCGCGGAGCTGGTTTCATCCAATTAGACTGAGTAAAAGCAGGCCTCAAGCCTACACTCCTCTGGGAACTGACACTGTGCGGTTTAGAGGCCATTACACCGGAGACAGTTATAAGTGTGCTATATCATAAGAACCGTTTCAACAATTATTCCACACTATTGTTAAACCATTGGATTATAGTCACTGCAACTCAATAGCTAGCAGAAGACAGAATACCAAAGACTACATTTTTTGTTCTAAGGCCTTGTGTTCAACCACAGTACTAAGGGACAACATTATAAAGAAGGGGGAGCTCCTTAGGAATTGTAATATGCTGTATTGACAGTTTTGCATTGCTGTGTTTAGAACAGTGTGCTGGAAGTGGGAAGGTGCCCAGGGTCGAGGCATTTCCACTCTGAGCATTGGTCCCACTTGGAGACAAGCTCTGTCAGAGGACTAGCAGAAACTTGACCTGCCAGCATCGGCGCCTTCCTGTGCGCCTATCCAGAAGAGTTGTGCTACGATCTGGCGGGTTCGCGCTTCCAAACACTCAGCTCTGTGGGTCGGCACATGCGGGTGCGCAATGTATCATAGCGCACGGGTACGTGCACGCCACCATGCGCATAGCGGAAGTCCCTTGGGCAGGCCTATAAAAGTCAGCCTTGTCTTCGGTATCATTGCTGGTTTGTCTTTTCAGCTCCTGTAACCTGTTCCTGAACCTGTGTACCTGTGCCTGCCTGTTGTGACCCGGATCGACCTTGACCTTGCCTTTAACCTCTCCTGTGTTTGACCCCCAGCCTGCTTCCTGGACTTTGCCTCTGCCTTATCCCAGTGTTTGATGTTCAGCCTGCTTGACTACCTGTGTTTGACCCTCGGCCTGCTTCCTAGACTTTGCCTCTGCATTATCCCAGTGTTTGATCATCAGCCTGCTTGACTATACGTGTTTGACCCTCGGCCTGCTTCCTGGACTTTGCCTCTGCCTTATCCCAGTGTTTGATCTTCATCCTGCTTGACTATTCGTGTTTGACCCCTGGCCTGTTCCTGGACTTTTATCTTTGTGTGGGACTCTCAGCCTCCTCTTAACCGGCTTTAGTCTTCATCTCCAGACTCTGCTCAAGTTCCTGCCAAGCCAGTTCCAGCGAGGTGTCAGCCACCCTGCACGGATCACTTCTCTACTTGAAGTACCTTCCAGCTGCTCTACTACCTGCTGGTGACCCGTGCTTCTTCGTGCCCAATACCCACTGTGCCACTTCCAGAGGGTATCGTGCGCCCAGCTGCAAGGGGAGGCTCTCTCAGCAACTCAGCCTTGGTGAGTACCTGACACGCTCGCAGTGGTTATCCAAGAATTCACTATGTGATAAAATTATTGTGAATGCAAACTGTACTGTCGCATTATGTTGGTGTGACAGTGTAGTCATTGTATTTAACGTTATACCAGTTTTCAGTAAAAACACATTCTGGTTCAGCATAATTGGTGTGAAGCGTTGTTACTTTTCCCGCAGGTGGAGCAACGAATACCCAGGTAATGGTAAAGGTACAATACTGTTATATTGTATATTGTGGGATTGTCCTTTGTTGTTAGCTTCACACCAACACTGCACCACAGCTGTGTCAATGGGGTTGAGCAAAGTTATTGGGGGTGTAGGAGCAGAGTACAGGCCCAATCAAACATCAGCAGCTCCTTCGGGGGTCAGTGCTACATTCAAATTGGAAGTAATTGATTTTATGGAGCATTTGTAAACACACAAGGTAGAATATTGTCAGGAGTTCGCAAGAGGAAATGTTAAACTGCACTGAGGCGCTTCATTAGGTATGGAACTATACAGTGGGGATGGAAAGTATTCAGACCCCCTTAAATTTTTCACTCTTTGTTATATTGCAGCCATTTGCTAAAATCATTTAAGTTAATTTTTTTTCCTCATTAATGTACACACAGCACCCCATATTGACAGAAAAACACAGAATTGACATTTTTGCAGATTTATTAAAAAAGAAAAACTGAAATATAACATGGTCCTAAGTATTCAGACCCTTTGTTGTGACACTCATATATTTAACTCAGGTGCTGTCCATTTTTTCTGATCATCCTTGAGATGGTTCTACACTTTCATTTGAGTCCAGTTGTGTTTGATTATACTAATTGGACTTGATTAGGAAAGCCACACACCTGTCTATATAAGTCCTTACAGCTCACAGTGCATGTCAGAGCAAATGAGAATCATGAGGTCAAAGGAACTGCCTGAAGAGCTCAGAGACAGAATTGTGGCAAGGCACAGATCTGGCCAAGGTTACAAAAAATTTCTGCTGCACATAAGGTTCCTAAGAGCACAGTGGCCTCCATAATCCTTAAATTGAAGACGTTTGGGACGACCAGAACCCTTCCCAGAGCTGGCCGTCCGGCCAAACTAAGCTATCGGGGGGAGTATTTCACTGTATATAGACACAATATCATAGCTAGGTACCAACTAATATTACTGTCTGTAATATTAGATGGTGACTCTTTTAAGAATGTGTAAAGCTAAAAACATTTTTGGGGTTTTGGTTAGAGTAGGGAAATGCTAAACCTGTCAGTTTTTTTTTTTTTGGCCATCTCTGGTCTATTAATGAGATTTTTCTTCACCTCTTGTGCTGTAGATACAATAAAAAGCAAGACGAAATCTCTCGATGGTGATGGAAATTTTCTCTTAAACAGTTATCACCACATGTGTCCCCATTGGAAGATTTCCCCTTTATTCCTCTTCTTTGTTTTTTCGCTCACTCTCAGTCCCAGTGGCAATGATTACTGGGACAAATAGGGTGTCATGGATCTGCAAAATGTGAGTTCTCCTGGTGTGGAATCCCCTCGGGAAGTAGACTCTAAGCATTAGCTGGCTTTGACCAGAGCTCCTGATGGTGGACATAGGTTTTTCTGCATGCCCCACCCCAACCCCCAGGTGCACCCAATCAGTTGGGCTGAGAGCGCTGATAGGAGTGTTCTGGTGCCCCCCCTCCCCCTAGTCAGAACACAATAGCACAGCAGGGGAGATTGCTTTACTAACACTGGATTGTCAGTTTGTCAGTATTTTTACATTCAATGAAAAAAAACTGGTGGTATGTATGAGGCTTAAGTCAAGCAACAGATATGAAAGCAATGCCGAAGAACAGATGTAGTCCAAAACAGGCAGTGACAGTAAAACAATCCAGGGACCTGACCAAAGGGAAGGCAACAGTTGAATAAATCTGAGACGGAACGTTGAGGTCAGTAAATGAGAGCTCAATCCAAGGAGAAAACAGGCAGGAAGAGGAGTCAAAGAGGAAGACCAAAGGCAGACTGGAACATTGCTCGAGCACCAGGCGCAGGAAGGAAGCTTCCTGAATTTAGCATTGCCACTTTGAGAGGTGCACACTGATGACATCATTACCAACCAAGAGCACAGGAACTGTTGTGGACCATGGGGAAACCTGACAGTGCGAGATCGAGGAAGGTAAGTTACAGATGGTGAATCTCTTCAGTGGGGACATAGGCAGCATCTAAAAAACTTTAATCCCTTTCCTCACGCTATCCAAATCTAAAAAAAAATGTTTGCTTTGAATACACTTTAAAGTGGAAGACAAGCCTAACTATAAATTTTCTGTGGTCTAGTCATGTGGCCTTGCAGCTCCATGAGTAGTGACATCACCTATAGGCTCCTATAGCCCAGTTGTTGTCGACGCTCCCTCCTGTCTCTTGCTGCTGACACGGGGAAGCCGGAGCTGCAGGATCACATGACCGAACCCTAGTGGATTAAAAATAGGTAAGTACACAGATCTTTTTTAAGTTAGAGTGATTGTAAATGATCACCTTGTAAAACAACCCATTCAGCTAAACCACTTCAATACCAGGCACTTACACCCCCTTCCTGCCCAAGCCAATTTTCAGCGCTGTCGCACTTTGAATGACAATTTTTATCATTTTGTTGCCACAAATAGAGCTTTCTTTTGGTGTTATTTGATCACTGCTGGGGTTTTTATTGTTTGCGCAACAAATAAAAAAAGACGAAAAATTTTGAGGAAGAAAAAAAATATTTTCTTAGTTTCTGTTATAAAATTTTGTAAAAAAGTACTTTTTTCCTTCACTGACGGGCACTGATAGGCGGCATTGATGGGAACTGATAGGCAGCACTCATGGGCACTGATATATATTAATACACTGCCTGAATTGTATTAGAAACAGTACACCACGGAATGCACTGTAGATATAGGCTACACTGGATGCAGATTTATATATATATATATATATATATATATATATATATATATATATATATATATATATATATATATATATATAAAAAAAATATATATTTATGTATACGAGACTGTAAATATATACTAATACACCGCCTGACGTGTATTGAAGTGTATTAGAAACAGAACACCACGGAATGCACTGTAGATATAGGCTGCCCTGAGACAAAAAACTGTCTCAAGGCTAGGAGAGGCAGGGCAACCAGCCTGACACCCCCCCCCCCTCAATGTGTGTCACCCAGGGCAGACTTGTTAACCACTTCAGCCTCTGAAGAATTTACCCCATTCCTGACCAGGCCATTTTTTGCGATACGGCACTGCGTCTCTTTAACTGATAATTGCGTGGTCGTGCGACGCTGTACCCAAACAAAATTTATGTCCTTTTTTTCCTACAAATAGAGCTTTTTGGTGGTATTTGATAACCTCTGCGGCTTTTATTTTTTGTGCTATAAACAAAAGAAGAGGGCCAATTTTGAAAAAAAACAATATTTTTTACTTTTTGCTATAATAAATATCCCAATTAAAACAAGAAAAATAATTTCTTCATCAGTTTAGGTCGATATGTATTCTTCTACATATTTTTGGTAAAAAAAAATCACAATAAGCGTATATTGATTGGTTTGCACAAACGTTATAACGTCTACAAAATAGGGGATAGATTTATGGCATTTTTATTATTAATTTTTTTTTATTAGTAATGGCGGAGATCTGCGAATTTTATCGTGACTGCGACATTATGGCAGACACATCAGACACTTTTGACACTATTTTGGGACCATTGCCATTTATACAGCGATCAGTGCTATAAAAATGCACTGATTACTGTATACATGACACTGGCAGGGAAGGGGTTAAACATTAGGGGGTGATCAAGGGGTTAAGTGTTCCCAAGGGAGTGATTCTCACTGTGGGGTGATGGGCCACCACTGACATGACAGCAATCACTGCTCCCGATGACAGCAGTCGATCTCTGTCATGTCACTAACCAGAACAGGGAAATGCCTTGTTTACATAGGTATCTCCCCGTTCTGCCGCTCCGTGACATGATCGCGGGACACGGGCGGACATCGAGTGCACGGGACCCGCGGGCACGGCCACAGTGCACGCGGCGGGCACGCGTGCGCCCACAATGCCGCGTCTTACAGGGGACGTACCTGTACACCCATTTGCGCAGCCGTGACATTGTGCCGACGTATATCGCCATGCGCTGGTCGGCAAGCGGTTAACACACACAATGACAGTGGGGTTGATTTACTAAAGGCAAATCCACTTTGCACTACAAGTGCACTGCAAGTGCATTTGGAAGTGCAGTCGCTGTAGATCTGAGGGGAAGCTCTGAAATGAGGGGAAGCTCTGCTGATTTTATCATCCAATCATGTGCAAGCTAAAATGCTGTTTTTTATTTTCCCTGCATGTCCCCCTCAGATCTACAGCGACTGCACTTCCAAGTGCACTTTCAATGCACTTTCAAGTGCACTTGCAGTGCACTTGTAGTGAAAATTGGATTTGCCTTTGGTAAATAACCCCCAATATCTCTTCTCCTCTGCTCAAATACAATACAACACCCTTCTCACTCAGTTCTCAGGAATGTACTTTGCCAGTAATCCAACCTCCAGCACAAAATGAATCAGCTGATTGGACTGTAAGATTTACTTTGAGTTGACCTGTTGTTTCATTAGATCTTTAACGAATTATCGAATCATGTCAAATTCGTTATATCCGCTATAATTTATTTTGTATTAGTTACAAAAGATACAACATTCAACCGAAATTCGATCAGTTACGAAACAAATTGCACATGTCTATTAAATACTACACATATGCCGCATACACACGAGCGGACTTTTCTGCCGGACTGGTCCGACAGACCGAGTCCGGCAGACAATTCGACCCTGTGTTGGCTTCATCGGACCTGCAGCGGACGGTCGAAAATCTGACGGACTTTAGATTTGGAACATGTTTCAAATTTTTACGTCGGAACTCCGCCGGACCCAGTTCCTATCGAAAAGTCCGCTCGTCTGTATGCTAGTCCGACGGACGAAAACCGACGCTAGGGCAGCTATTGGCTACTGGCTATCAACTTCCTTATTTTAGTCCGGTCGTACGTCATCACGTATGAATCCATCGGACTTTGATGTGATTGTGTGTAGGCAAATCCGTTCATTCGCAAAGTCCGTTGGAAGTCCGCCCAAAGTCCGTTGGATAGTCCGCCCAAAGTCCGTTGGATAGTCCGTCGGTTCAGTCCGGTCGAAAAGTCCGCTCGTGTGTACGCGGCATTAGGTGCGCCTCCCTCTTTTCCTCCTTCTTCCACTGATCATGGATGCAATGCTTTGCAGATTCCTGGTGGAAAAAAAAAATAAATGCACATTTTTTTTTTTTTTTTCCCTAAAAGGTGAACCTATCCTTTAACTACTGGCTGCAGCATGTGACCAATAGCTGTAATAGAATCAAAGCGATCAAACAGAATTTTACAAGATTAGCCCTCATGTGTATCTTTGGAAGACCATATGCCACGACTATAATACTGGTTTAATAAATCTTATCTTCATGCAACAGAGGTGTGCACCATGCACAATAACACATGACCCTAGTCAGGAAACCATGGCTGCCCAAGCTGAAATTGCACATTAAAACATTGACACATTTATGATCATGTCTTTAGTTACAGTGTACGCCGTATACCTAGACAGTGTAAACACAAAAGGTTTTACTTGGAATATAAATGAATCACCTCTCTGTGTGCCAATCTTGAAAATAGTGACCTGCCTTGCCCCCAGAACCCATCTGTATCATTATTTTTTTAATCATCTACAGTGACAATTATGTATTTACAAGCTGTTGGAAATCAGAGCTGAGCTTTGTGAGAATGTATGAACCCCCCCCCCCCCCCCGTGCCTAGATAGCTGGGAGGGCAGCGCAGACACAGGGTGTTGCTGCTTAGTACACAATAGAAGCTGATGGGGCCGTTTTGTGTAAAAAAAAAAAAAAAAATGACATCCACTCAATATACATTTGTCAGATTACTATAAAGATGTCATTCTCTGAAGATGCACTGGTGATTTCTGAAGCTAACTCTTTTGTATCTCACTGGAAATACAATACTGTATTATAAATGGCAAAATATTTGTGATTTAGAAAAAAAAAAAAAAAAGAAAATATGCAATATTCTGGAAAAGACAATTCATGAAGGTGAATGCAAAGGCTATTATTCATTGTTATCCTTTTTTCGTGTAGCACAAACATGTTTTACTGCGCTATACAATCAAAGAATATTTAAACACATCAGCCATCGTCCAATTCTGCAGGAGGTCTATGGGAAGGAACAATAATGCCTTTTACTGTAAGGAAATCCTAGTTTTGGGTGGTATTTGTTGTGTTAAAGCAGCCTTTTTCAATCGGGGGGCACAGACACCCTGGGGTGCCTTCAGGTTCCTTCAGGGGTGCCTTGGCAAAATGTCTAAAAATTGCCCAAAAATTGTATATAGGCCAGCGGGGTGGATGAAGCTTGCCTTTTAGTTACACAAAGCCACTGGTTTGCATTGTGCACCATTACAACCTTTCAGTTACTGGCAGTGGCCATAAAGAGCGAAGGAGCTCCGCCCCCTCTCTCCTGTCACCTCTCTCTCACCATAGATAGATTCATGCATTGCATGAATTTATCTATGGTCGCCTATTCAGGTGTCTGGCCCCTTGTCGGGCGCCGGGCACCTGAATTACAGCGGTGCGGGTTTTTTGTAAGCGCTGATTAGAGCCGTGGGCTTTAATAGGCATCCTGATTAGAGCTGTCGGCCCTAATAGGCTTCCAAAATGGTAAACAGCGGGCGCAATGCTGTGCGTTTACTGTTTACTCAGTGTTGTGTTAGCAAAGCGAATAAATTGCTTTCCTAACACTGACCTGCCTCTCAGCCAATCAGGTGTTCAGGTCTGGTTACCTGTCACAACAGGCGCTGTGATTGGATGCTTGATAGAGAGGACCGGAGACATCGAGGAGCGTGGACGTGGAGGATGCCACCGTGACCCGCTGCGAGACAGGTAAGTCCCGACTCCCGGGCGGTGCACACTGACAGCATTTGATGGGGCACAGTAGCGGCAATTGATGGGCACACTGGCAGAAATTGATGGGGCACAGTAGCAGCAATTGATGGGGCACAGTGGCGGCAATTGATGGGGCACAGTAGTGGCAATTGATGGGCACACTGGCAGGAATTGATGGGCACACTAGCAGCAATTGATGGGGCACACTGGCAGCAATTGATGGGCACACTGGCAGCAATTGATGGGGCACAGTAGCCGCAATTGATGGGCGCAGTGGCAGCAATTGATGGGACAGAGTAGCGGCAATTGATGGGCACAGTGGCAGCAATTGATTGGGGAACAGTAGCGCAATTGATGGGGCACAGTAGCGGCAATTGATGGGCACAGTGGCAGCAATTGATGTGCACACTGGCAGCAATTGGTGGATACAGTAGCTGCGTTTGATGGCACAGTGGCAGCAATTCATGGGTACAGTGGCTGCGTTTGATGGGCACAGTGGCTGCGCTTGATGAGCACAGTGGCTGCGTCTGATGGCACAGGGGCTGCGCTTGATGGGCACAGTGGCTGCGTTTGATGGGCACAGTGGCTGCGTTTGATGGGCACAATGGCTGCTTTGATGGGCACAGTAGCTGCGTTTGATGGGCACAGTGGCTGCAATTGATGGGTTTTTTTTTCAGTTTGTTTGCGCCCCCCAAAAATTTTGAGCACCAGCCGCCACTGGTTACTGGCATCCTAACAACCAATGATGTCATTGGTTGATAAGGAGGACGTCAGTTTTCTGCATAGCATGCTTGTTTGCTACTCCCCTGCCCCTCTACATCAGCACTGGGGTCACATTGGCTGAGTGAGGGAGAGAAACATTGCACTACTAGTAAGTTTTAGTGTGCGAAGGTGTATTTGCTTTGTTTACTAGACATGTGTGGTTCGTTTCATTCCGAATAAATATTCAGATTAATTTTTCATTATTTGGAAATTCGGATGTATTCGAATTCCCGAATTACAGTATAAACAAAGTTTACCGAAAGCTCACAATAACGAAACAAAATTTATTAGAATTTCCAAAATTCATATTGAAATTTGTATGAAATTTTACAAAGACTGTGTGTGTTATTAGAGTACCATTTTAAAATAATGCTGTTTTAGTTAAGCCAAAGGTGATTTAAAGAGTCATTTTAATCATCTGATGAAGATTTTTCTTTTGTTTGTTCAGTTTGTCACTTTCGAATCAAAGATAAAAAAAAATCTAAAGTTTCCGATTCGGCCGATTTAAAATTTATGGATTCAAATGTTTTTAATCGAAAAAAATCGGCAATTTCGAAGAAAATTTGAAAAAGACATAAAACAAATTAAGAATACGAATTCCGAACACAAATCCCAAATACGAATTCAAAGAATCAATTGAATTTAACAAAATGAAATAACTAGATTAACCGCTTGTCGACCGCCTGCCGTCGTTTGATGGCGGCAGAATGGCTCCCCTGCACAATTCCCTGTAGCTGTACGGCGGGCACTTTAAGTGATATAGGGGGCAACATCGTCGGACATCGCGGGTGCCTGGCGATGTCCACTGGGCACCTGCAATTGCTCCTGACAGAGCCAGAATGGGGATTTGTGTGTGTAAACACGCAAATCCCCATTCTGTCAGGGGTGAGGAGACAAATCTGTTGTTCCTCATGCTTAGGAACAACGATCGGTCCACTCCCCCAGTCAGCCCTATCCCCCCACAGTTAGAGCACACAGTGGGGGAACACATTTAAACCCTTGATCACCCCCTAGTGTTAACCCCTTCCCTGCCAGCAACATGTATACAGTAATCAGTGGCTATTTTTAGCTCTGATCGCTATATAAATGTCAATGGTCCCAAAAAAGTGTCAAAAGTGTCCGATCTGTCCGCCGCAATGTCACAGTCCCACTAAAAATCGCAGATCACCGCCATTACTGGTAAAAAAAAAATAATAATAAAAATGCCATAAATCTATCCCCTATTTTGTAGACGCTATAACTTTTGCACAAACCAATCAATATACGCTTATTTGGATTTTTTTTCACCACAAATATGTAGAATAATACATATCAGCCTAAGCTGATGAAGAAATGTGTTTTTTTTATTATAGAAAAAAGTAAAAAATATTGTGTTTTTTTCAAAATTGTTGCGCTTTTTTTTTGTTTATATACAGCATTGCATGACCGCGCAATTGTCAGTAAAATCATGAGATCTTCCCCCAGGAACAAATCTAGGGGGTTACCAGGTTTCTCTGCCTGGTCTAAGCTCCCCATACCCCCTCATCCCCTCATCCTCCCCCTTTCATCACCCCCCCATCACCCCAATACTTCCTGTGATGTGACAAATCCAAGTCAATAAAATAGGAAAAAAAACAACCATGTGCCTAAAAACACAAAAAATGTGTATTTACTTTGGAAGAATACATTTGTAACATTGGGTGTCCTATGTGTGTGAATGTTGCTTCGTTATGTAAAACTATTATGCCGCGTACACACGGTCGGACTTTTCGTCTACAATAGTCCGAGGGACGCCGACGGACTAAAGCTGGCTGACAATCCGATGGGTGTGGGCTTCCCCGGACTTTCAGCGGACTTTTCCAGCCTCAAATCTGACGGACTTTAGATTTGAAACATGCTTCAAATCTTTACGTCGTAACTACGCCGGACCCAGAAATCCGCTCGTCTGTGTGCTAGTCCGACGGGCAAAAACCCACGCTAGGGCAGCTATTGGCTACTGGCTATCAACTTCCTTATTTTAGTCCGCTGTACGTCATCACGTACGAATCCGTCGGACTTTTGTGTGATCATATGTAGGCAAGTCCGCTTGTAAGAAAGTCTGCCGCAAGTCCACCAAAAGTCCGACAAAAGTCTGACGAAAGTCTGTCGGACAGGCTGTTGGACTTTTGTAGACGAAAAGTCCGACCGTGTGTACGCGGCATTAGTTTTATTTTTTACACTTTAGAATGGGGTGCCTTGAGAATGTGCAGGATTTTAAAGGGTGCCTTGATGGAAAAAAGGTTGAGAAACACTGTGTTAAAGGATACCTGCCATTTGCTTGAATGGTCATAAAACCCTGGAACAAGCATTTAGCAAATTATAGTCTGCAAAAAGTCAGACTTCCTTACCCTTATACTTTACAGAAATACAGAAGTGAACACCAGACTAACACCAGATGAGAGCTCAAGATCATTTTAATTGTCAGTAAAATAAGTCATAAAAACGACCAACACATTTCAGTGGCAACACCACTCCTCCTTCATCAGTGCTCAACACAGGATAGAATGTGAATGCTGAGTAGCAATAAAGCTGTGCTAAAGTGTAATCCCTAAAGAAAAAAGAGAGAGATCCTGGTCCCTTATGGCAGGTTAAACAGCACAGTTCTTGTGTTGTCTAATCAGCCCCTCTCTAAGCTGTAAAAACCTGGCTGATCCTGCCAGTTCCTGTGTCCCCTCTGTGTTCTGACCACTGTAATCAGGGCTGCTGAGCCCTGATTACTGTGGTCAGTTTACATTCCTCCATCTTCCACAGTCTCTCCTCTGTCCCCCTCACCCTCTCCTTCCCTGCCTCTCAGGTTCTGTGTCTCTGTCTCCGCCCCCCCCCCCCCCCCCGGTCCTGCCTCTATTAGTAGAAAATAAAAGATTACAAATTGTCACTGGCAGCTCCTCTATTATATCTGAGCATAACACACAGGGTAAGCGTTTTATTAATATGAAGCTTGTAAATACCCTTTTCGCTATATTCAAGCCGGTCACGTGACTGCCAGTCACGTGACTGCTGGCTAGTCTCCTACTCCAATCCTGGGCTACAGCGGGAGGGGCTGAGCGGACACTGGACCTCCCCGGCTAATGTCAGAGGGAGATTTCGGCTCCTCCCTGTGTAGCCCTTGATCGGAGTAGCAGTCACGTGACCGGCCTGAATATAACTGTAAAAAGGTATTTACAAGCTTCGTTTTAATAAAACACTTACCCTGTGTGTTATGCCTAGATATAATAGAGGGACTTCCAGTGAATTACATTTTCAAGGTAACAACCACTTTAAGCCCTGATAAAGGGGGAGTGGTGTTGCCGCCAAAATGCATTGGAGGTTTTTATATGACTTTTTTTTTTTTACCAACAATTGAAATGATCTTAATCTCTTTTATTTCGTCTAGTGCTCCTTTCTGTATTTCTATGGTTTGAGTCACTGTTGGATGGCCATCGAGGGAAGCCTTGTTGTGTGGGAGCACTGTTTAAAGTTTCTCATCAGCACTGTTGAGCTTGTTTAAAGTTTTCCTTCATCTGACTACATGTGGAAGATGTAAAAGTTCCCAGCATCTCTATGAGTGTGTTGTTTTATCTTTATGCTAGATCTAGGTCAGCCAGTCAGGCAATTTTTGTTAAAGTGTAAAGCCTAGTACACATCACCAGTTGTTTTCGTTCAACCCAGCGGGTTGTATGATAAAAAAAACTGACAGCTCAGATTAGATCCGCTGTACTAACAATCCAATGTTAGTACAGCTATCCCCCCTGCCCCCCCTGAGCACTCCAGTCAGCCAATGGCTGAGAGCGCTGATCAGGAGCCGGTCGGCAGACCCTTTTATCGGTCATGAGAAGCTGGATGAACTTCTGGCTTTTGTCGGACCAGCTGCCATACACAGGGTCCGATTGACGGCCAGTTTCTATTGAACCGGCCGATGCCTGACGACTTTCGGCCTGTGTGTACTAGGCTTAAGTTTCAGCATGACAGCCAGGGAATTATTGTTTTTAGAATTAGAGGTCTGCAATGGCAACCTATATTGTTCCTACAGGTTTCTTTTAAACCAGGCATGTTCAACTGTGGTTCTATGGGTTGTGTGCGCGGCCCTTTCACTCCTTCTCTGTGGCCCTCAGTGTTTTAAAGATAAAAACGCACACCCCCAACTATTTTCAAGTTGGGAAATTATGCTTCCTTACATGTTTTGCAGGTTAATTATTCAAGAATTTTTGCCTCTTTTTTGCAATTAAATTATTTAAATTGCAATCTTTCCTTTAATGTTACATTTCCATGTGTAAAGTCCCTGTTTACTAAAGTAGAACTGCATCTGCATAAAAAAAAAAAAAAGAAGACCAGGTAATTTCATAGTCATTTGCAGAATGAACAAAAACATTGTTGGCTAGAAAATGTATATGAGCCTTACAATATGTGAACTTGCAGACAACTGGCTGCTCTGCCCCTGGGAAGAATAAAAAGAGAAAGGTGTTGTCAGCTACATGGCAGGGTGAAGAAAAACCCAACTTCTCATGACATTTCCCCTGGAGAAGGTGTAGGAGGAAGAGGTGCAGGAGGAAGGGGAGGAGGTGGTGACAGATGAGGAGGTAAAATTGAAGGAGGAAGGGAAGGATTTATAGAGGGAGGAGGAGGGAAAGGAAGAAGCAATGCTCAGCTCGGCACCTACTAGCTTAATGTTGCTGTGCCTCTACCTCTCCTTTTAGACCTGCCTGTCATTTTTCTTCTTTTTTTTAATGGTTCTTATTTTAAAAAGGGCTGGCAGCCTATGGCTATATGATTCTATGTGTTGTTTGCTCTGTCCCTGGCTATAGGATTTCCCTCCTATTTACACCTGCCTTCCTATTCCCCTGCATTATTGATGGTCAGGCAGCCCATAGTGGTAGGTTATCCCCCTGCAGCTATACGTCCAGTGCCCTGACTATATTGAAAAATGATATTTAAAAGAAATGCAACTGGCTGTTAAGTGTCTGGGATAAGAAAGATTATACTGGCAAATCAGAAGAAAATTAAATGTGCCAGGCCTAACCACTGCATCAATATCATAAAATACAGAAAAACATTTTTTTAAAAATGTTAGTATAAATATTTAGGCCCCATTCACACCTATGCATATTAGATGCGGCTTTTACCGCATCCAAATCGCAGGACATTTTAAAATACATTCATTTGAATGCATCTGGTTCACATATGTGCGTTGTATTCGCACTGCGCATTGCCCAAAAAACTTGTGCGTTTTCTGGGCATTGCGGTGCAAATTGCAAGCACATTATCTTCTATGGGAATGCATCTGATTCGCAGATGCATTCCATTCAGAACACAAATTCTCTTCTTCTTCTCACTACACCTACCCCCCTTCTCCCTGCTCACTGATCCGCAGCTACAATAAAGAGGAACCGCTGAACATCTGTTTTTTCTCTTCGCAGAGAAAACGGAGCTGGAATTTGCACCGCACATGTGTGAACCCGGTCTTAATACAATTAAATAAGTAAAAAAATAAAGAAAAGAAATTGCAGATATCTGCCACACCGGGGCAATCCAGGCCAGGAGTTGCTTAGACAGAGTAGGGCTCAGACTGACTGACTTGCCCCATCTAAAGCTGCACTGTCCAGCCACTGTAAATATTTATGGCTATTGTATCTCAATGAATACACTGATGTTTATTTTAAGATAAAACCTGTCTCGTCCCTCCTTCTTATATTGAAGTCAAATCAAGCTGCTTACATAATGTTTAGCCACAATATTTGTGGCTATTGTCTCTCAGATAATACACACATTTTTATTACATGATAAAACATGACTTGCCTCTATCTATTTGCTGCTTATTCAATTGCTCGCATAGGCAGTTTCTACCAAACACATACCTAAAGTCTGTACTTTTAATATTTTTTAATTTAAAAAAAACTTTTAAGACAATGCGGTGTGCTACTATGAAAAAAGAAGCTCCCAAACTATACTATTAAAATGTTGTGCCACTATCCAATTTGCATGAAAATAAGGGCTTTAACTTTTTTTTTTATAGCTTTTAGATCTGTTGTGTCTGTTATGTATACCAGTCAATTCAGGCCTATTACTTCTTGATAAAAATAAATCAGGTTTTGCATTCAAAACTACGTAAAAAGCCTTCTTTTTTCAAGTTAAAATGAATCAGAGTGCTGTGCTGCTGTTGTGTTGAGGCCTTGCTAAATGTAAAAGTTAAAAGCTAATTATGCAGCTAAATTACGGCTGAGGCCAGAATATGGCATTGCTGATGCTTTCAGTGAAAATCATACTGTTCCATAGCACCGCATCCATGTTAAATGTAATTCCCAAGCATGTCATTGATGTTTTTTCCATGTTGCCCTTGACGTCACATTAAAGTGACACTAAACTCACACATTTTTAAATGAAAATAAATTCAATACGTTTAAAGGAAAAGTATAGCCAACCCTTTTTTGGTCATATATCTCATATGGATCACAGGAGTGCAGTTCGCTCTGCACTCATGTGATCTGTTTTCAGCAGGAAGCGGGCTAAAGCCCGCTGTCGGCTGATTCACAGATCCAGTCTAGGCTCTGAAAAGATCCCAACCATATGGTTGAGAATCCGCCCAGAAGCCTGGACTGTCAGCTGACTCAGCTTCTCAGTGGTCCGCAGAGAGTCTAAGCCAACCCCTCCCGCCCATACCAGCGCCCTGGTGAGCATAGGGGGGCAGAGCAGAGAACTGGAGCCTGACAGTCTCTGCTCACAGAATACTGAGAAATGAGCGATCAGCGGTTTTTGGTCATTAAGTTCTCAGTGCAGAGCCGGCA
This sequence comes from Lithobates clamitans, assembly GCA_037952925.1. Classification (NCBI taxonomy): domain Eukaryota; kingdom Metazoa; phylum Chordata; class Amphibia; order Anura; family Ranidae; genus Lithobates; species Lithobates clamitans. The sequence continues at coordinate 4,025,619 of JBBGZY010000301.1, read as the reverse complement.
GGGGAAAGATGCAGCATTGTATCAGTGCAGTATCCACCTAGGTGAGTATAATTTTTTTTTTTTCTAAATCCCATACTTCTCTTTTAAATATAACTAGAATGTACATTCCATCTCTGTCTTCCTTTGTTTTATTACGCAAATGCAAGCTTTTTTTCTTCTATTCTCAGACTTCCTATTCTAGGGTGGCTACATTAATTCTCCTTGCCCCTTGTGTATGTGAATAAGCCACCTGTTCCCGCTCACCCCTGAGATGGTCTTCACATCTACACCCTCTTAGGATACATAGATGACTCATGGGATACATAGATAGGTAGTTGTAAGCACCACACCTCTAAATACAAAAGACATTGGGATTCTATAGGTGCTACCTAAAGGAGCACTGTGACCATGTTTACATACTGTTAAAGAAAAAATTTATTGAAAAGATTTTATACAAAGCTTTCATTAAAAACAATTGCAAGGAAGGGTAGATTATATCCAAGCTATTACAATAAATATAAAACATGTAACACCTCTGATGACTAGCACGTAGGTTTCGTGAATATCCAGGTAAGTACCTATGAAACGCATTTGTATGGCATCTACCAGAGTTGCACTGATACCGTTTTTTTATTGGCGAGTAACGATACTTTCAGCCAAGTACTCGCCGATAACAAGTACCGTTACCTTTACGGTGTGATTTAAACCCATACAAAAGTAATAGGCTCACATCATACTGCAAAGAATCAAACGTGATTTGAACAGGAATGAGGTGTGATTCCTGTCGGAATCGCATGCGATATTCCCGCACCGCTCCTGTGTGAACCCCGGCTTGTCATAGTGACTTCAGCTCGTGTTATATTCAAGATACATGTTTCGCCATTTTGGCTTTTTCAGGAAAGGTGTGATAGTAATACTAATGAAACAAAGAAACAACACGCAAAAAAATTCACAAAAATCCAAATCAACATGTTCATAATGTATGAATCACAATTTAGACACTATAAAGCAAGACTGCACCTAACAAGTACGTTCGGGCGCCACTCCCTCCAAATGTGATTGGAAGAACAAGGCATTAAAATGAGAAAAATAATAAGCAGAGTTTGTCCAATAGCATCACACAAGTCCACCGCCAGGGGTATCAGGACCAAACGTTTGTGTTTCTTTGTTTCATTAGTATTACTATCACGCTTTTCCTGAAGAAGCCAAAATGGCAAAACCCGTAGAACTACAAGGGTGATTGAAAACGTATTTTCCTGTTGTATACCAATACATGGTTGGATCAATGTATTAATGTTTTTAATCTTGCTCTGTAAATAAAATGTAATAAGTTTTAACAGTGGTTTGTGCAACAAATTACTTGCACCTAAAAAAATCCCATCCTGTTTATCCTTTTACTATCAAGTAGTAGCAGTGAGGACGTGCATCAGCAGAGGATGGAGAGAGCACACAGTACATAAGAAGCCTGAAAACAACAGTAAGAGATTGAAAAAAAAGCAGAGCAGTGGTATGCTTGATATTTTAGAATTACTGATATAAAAAAAAATGTGAGTTTAGTGTCACTTAAATAGACCCTCTATCTGCTGTTCGGTATTAAAAAAAAAGATTGTTATTTGTTAAATGTCTCAGCTTCTTGCTTCCTTTTTTGGCAATCGTTTGCTTTAAGCATTAAAATTGGCCAGAATTTAGTAACAAAATTCGCACCCTATAGGGGTTCCCTGCTAAGTTCGAGTTTCATGAATTTCAAGCAGGATTCAATGAACCTCCTTCAAATCAAACCCAGGCAAATTCACTCATCCCAGCGAGTAGGGGAACAATTTGCTTAGTCCAGCTGCTACATAGTAAAACCCTCCAATTTTTTGGTGAGTCCCGCAGTATGAAGGATAAACTTTACCCAAATGGAAAGCCTTAATTTCATTTTTGTATGTTGACCTCATTGTATATGTTGTATATGTCATTTATCTTCCCCTATTGGGGTGTTTAAACTTTTGAAACCTTTGAAAGAATATTTATAATCAATTTTACAATGCAAGTTTGAATTATTTCTAAATATGTCTCCTATCCTTGGCCGATATAGTCTGTCATTGAAGGGGTCTGGGGTGTATACCCCGGTAATCCCCTAAATAAACGTATATATTTCTTTGGATGAGGCCCAAGTCTACAAACCCTTATGTTAATTACGTCTAAAGGGATGCAGAACCTGCAACTTTTCTAATTATAACACTGAAAGTGCATAAGGTGATTATAATGAACTGGACTCTCCCATTCAGAATCAGTCTGCAGAGGAAAGGGTGAAACAAACAGCATTTTTTTCAGTGCAAAGGGGTTGATTTACTGAAACTATAGAGTGCAAAATCTTGTGAAGCTGTGCATAGAAACCAATCAGCTTCCAGGTTTGTCAAAGCTTGAACAAGCTGAAGTTAGAAGCTGATTGGATACCATGCACAGCTGCACCAGATTTTTCACTCTCCAGTTTTAGTAAAAGAACTCAACAAGTAGGAATCTGCAACAAAGTATGTTACTATCCTTGTAATGTACATCGATAACTCAGAGGGGAATGTTTTTTTACTCAACAAAAGTTCCTCTTCAACTAGAGCTACAAGACGCAGCCATCTTTGAAGCGTTTTTTACACACAGTCAATACTATTATCTATACAGTATATTACGCCCCTATGATGCAATGCGCCGGGGCGTGGTGACATGGCAACTATACTCTTATGCCAAGATGGTGACCCTGGGCGTGCGAATGATGGGATGGTGAGATCGCTGCACTGTGGCACCCGGCATGATTGAGATTGTGCAATATCAAGGCAATTTTGAGGGTTTTATGATGTAAGTGCATTACTTTTAGAAAAATGGTTACCTTAAGGTGTTTTATACTATTGGAGGCTCTGTCTCGGCTTTTATCCCTATGTGAGGAGACTGATGTTATCATCTGGATGAAGTTTGGCGGACTATAGAGGCTTTTTAATTTAACACAAAAAGCTATCTTTCCCAGACACGAGAGTGAATGGCAACTACATCTGGTGAGATTTATTCTTAAGGGAGTGGAATTGGCACTTATCACCTTGGTGGAGGATATTTGGTGTTTCAGCAGATGTTTTTAATGGCCATTTTTTATGGACAGCAGTGATCTCTGTCATGTCACAAGGCAGAACGGGGAAATGCCTTGTTTCTCCCCATTCTCCCATCTCCCCGTTTTTCCACTCCGTGACATGATAGCCGGGAGACCGGCGGACATTGAGTCTGCGGGACTCAAGGTCACTGAGCATGCGGTAGACGCGTGCCCACAATGCCGCATCTTAAAGGGGACGTACCTGTACGCCCATTTGCCCAGCCGTGCCATTGTGCCGACGTATATCGTCGTGCGCTGGTCGGCATGTGGTTAAGCTCTGACAATAAAAACTGGAAGCTGATTGGTTTCTATGCAGAGTGCTGCACCAGATTTTGCACTCTCCAGCTTTAGAAAATCAACCCAATGGGGGTTATTTACGAAAGACAAATCTACTTTGCACTGCAAGTGCACTTAGTGCAGTCCCTGTAAATCTGAGGGGAAGATCTGAAATGAGGGGAAGCTCTGCTGATTTTATCATCCAATCATGTGGAAGCTAAAATGCTGTTTTTTATTTTCCTTGTATGTCCCCCTCAGATCTACAGCGACTGCACTTCCGAGTGCGCTTTCAAGTGAACTTGTAGTGCAAAGTGGATTTGCCTTTAGTTAATAGCCCCCATGGAGTCATGCAGTCACATTCCAGCTTGCACCTCTGTTCTAACAAATGAATTGATGAAGACACCGGAAAGTCTAACTGTTAATTGTCTCCAATGAAACTATTCATTTCTTTGACTATTTATTATTGCTGTTTACTCCTTTTATTCGTATAGTGCCAACACATTGGGGGTTATTTACTAAAGGAAAATCCACTTTGCACTGCAAGTGCACTTGGAAGTAAAGTCGCTGTAGATCCGAGGGGGACATGCAAGGAAAATAAAAAACAGCATTTTAGCTTGCACAGGATTGGATGATAAAATTAGCAGAGCTTCCCCTCATTTCAGATCTACCCCTTAGATTTAGAGTGACTGCACTTCCAAGTGCACTTTCAGTGCAAAGTGGATTTGCCTTTCGTAAATAACCTCCATTGCATAGATTTTTACACCATTCTAATAACCTGTATCAGTGAAGCAATTTAATGTTTTTACTATAGACACACAAGTACACACATGCTCCAAGGGTATCCTTGTCAGAAGCTTTCTAGTATATTTTTGGGCTGTGGCAGAACACCGATGCATCAGTACAAAATCCATATAAAACATTCATGCAGGTGGTAGCCTGGCCGGAAATCAAAATTTATTGTGGTAAGGCTGTTTATTAAAGAGGAACTTCAGCATATTTTTCATTTTGTAAAAGTCGGCAGCTGCAAATACTGCCTGGGATCCAGTGCTGTCTTCCCACAGTCGGTCCTTCTTAGCGCTGTGGGTCCCCGGTACCACCATTTTGGATACGGGAGCCGCCTGTGGCTTCCTGAAGAACCATAGTCGGAACCCCATTGCGAATGTGCAAGCTTGCATGGTGCTTTGTGAATGGTCCTGCAGTCTCCTGGGACATGTGATGTATCCCAGAAGGCTGCAGGAGCGGAGGAGGTGGGGCAACCTAGATGAGGATTGTGGAAGAGGGAATGGGTACAGATAAAATTCAATACTCTCTCCCTCTCCTTTCAAAAAAAAACTGTAATGCTGCCTACACACGGTCGGACTTTCCGGCAGGAAAAGTCAGACGGAATCTTTTCATTGGACATTCCGATCATGTGTGGGCCTCATCTGACTTTATTGTTCGAAAATTCTGACGGTCCTAGAAATAGAACATGTTTTAAATCTTTCCAAAGGAATCAATTCCTATCAGGAAAACCGCTCGTCTGTATGCTGTTCCCGTGGACCAAAAACGATGCATGCTCTGAAGCAAGTACAAGAAAGCAGCTATTGGCTACTCGCTATTGAACTTCCTTTTTCTAGTCCCGTTGTACGTGTTGTATGTCACCACGTTCTAGATGGTTGGACTTTGGTGTGATCGTGTGTAGGCAAGACAGTTTCAGCGGAACTCCGTCGGAACGCCGTCGGAAAAACCTTCAGAGTTTATTCCGATGGAAAAAACGGTCGTGTGTATGCGGCATAACTCTGTTAATGACGGGAGAGGGAGGTAACCAACAGGAATTCATTTTTGAGTGAAATTCTGCTTTAAGTTGCTCTTGGTGCTATGAGCATGTCAAAGCAAAGAGCAACGCAATGCACTATAAGTATCCTTTTAGAAGAGATAATCATATTTTCATGTGTTTGTACAGCCATAACTTTTTTATTTGGACTGATCGGGAAAGGGTTAGAGCCTCTTTCAGATTTCTGTTTCTGTCAGTGTATCCATTGGAGAAATTCACCTTCTCTCCTTGTTCTACTGCCAGCACGAGAGAAAGTTATGGGAAATCCAACATTTTACAGTTGTCACCAAACAGAAATAGGCAAAATCTTCAAGTGAAGAAATCGCTCTGGTGACAGTATCTAACCTGCTGAAAAGATATACTTATTTGGTGATGGGATGCCTCCTTATCACCTATTTTAACTCTGTATTTGCCACTAATCCTGTAAGCCCTTATCATTGCACTCGGTTGAATGAGTCGCATTGCTGCCCACTGAATGCCATAGGAGCAATAGTTTTTGCTCTTGGCACAAAGCACAGCTTTGTGTTTGCAGCATGAGAACACCTCCGTCCACTGCCTTTGAAACTTAAAGTGATTGTAAAGCTTTGACATTTTTTTTAAATTAAAATAACAAACATGTTATACTTACCTGCTCTGCTCTATGTAATAGTTTTGCACAGAGCAGCCCAATACTTTCTCTTCTGGGGTTCCCTGCCAGCGCTCCTGCCCCCCTCCAGTCAAGTGCCCCATAGAAAGCAGTTTCTATGAGGGCACTCACATGGGCTTGAGCCACCCTGTCTGCATTTATTAACACAGACAGGGTGGCTCGGCCCACCTCCCCCGCTCCCTCATCACAGAATTTGATTGACAGCAGCAGGAGCCAATGCCTTCCAATGCTATCAATCTGCCCAGTGAGGAGGGAGAGAGCCACTGCTCTAATGCATGGCTCTGGATTGAAGTCTAATCTAAGTATAAGGGGAGACTGGGGGGAGGGGTATCCTCGAGCACAAATTTTTTTTTTACCTTAATGCATAGAATCTTTAACTGTTAGAACCATTTTAAAGTAATTGTAAAGGAAAACAATGTATTAAAAAAAACAAATATGTCATACTTACCTGTTCTGTGCGGTGGCTTTACACAGAGCAGCCCCAATCCTCCTCTTCTTGGGTCACCCATCGGCACTCTGGGCCCCTCCCCCTTGCCGAGTGCCCCCATAGAGCCACTTGCTGTGAGGGTACACGTGCGTGCTCGCTTCTGAGCTGGCTCTCTGCGTCCATAAGGCACAGAGAGCGCAGCTCAGCCCAGCCCATGATACCACCCCACTGGCTGTAATTTACAGCAGTGGGAGTCAATGGCTGCTGCTGCTGTATCTCAGTCAATCAGGAGGGAGAGACCGGGGAGAGCCTCAGGTCTTGTGCACATCGCTGGATCGAGATTGGGCTTAGGTAAGTATTAGGGGGGAGCTGCACACGGGAGGCTTTTTTACCTTCATGCATAGAATGCATGAAGGTAAAAAACTTTCAGCCTTTACAACCAATTTAAGGTCTTTGAAACTTAAGCTCAACCATTCTTCTTTGCCATCCCCCAACCACAGGTTTAAATGAGCCCACGGGCTAAGTTCACATTACAGCGTGTTGGGAACATGTGTGAAAATTGCTCACTTTCCTGACACACAGAGAAATGCGCTGCTATTTAGCAGACTCACAGCGGTGACAATAATCGTTAATGGCACCTCAGCAAATCTGCAAATGTGCACATCTTCAGGCTTGCCAAACCGGACGGTGCCAGAGCACCGTGCGGTTCTGTGATGCGCGTTTTTTGAAAAGAGTCAGGGATTTCTTTTCCATGTTTCTCGTGTGTAGGGCAGTCCATTAAAATGAATAAGCTGCCTTACACATAACTCATGGAAAGGTGCTAAAACTCACAGAAAATTGCATGTAACTGCAGTAGTGTGAATCAAACCTAAGAGGGGATTTCCCTCATGTTGAAGCAATCTCTTCTCACTTCTTGTGTCTCCAGGATAGGAAGTTAGAGAAAGACTCCCCAACGTGATAAATGCAGCACATAAACTGACAGGGGTTTAACCCCTCCCTGCTCTATCCAAATCTTCCCTCCCCCCTTTCCTTCCCTACAACCCCCCCTTTTCCCCTTTCCCCTTTCCACCTTTTTTTTCACATCCCACTCCTTCCTCCATCTCAATCTCTCCCCCACTTTCTCCTAACAATTAATTTTTTCTTACTACTTGCTTCCTTTCCTATCATATTTTCCTGTTCCCCTTTTTCTGTTCCCCTTCCCCCCCTTCCCCCCCTTTTTCTCTCCCCCATTACTCCCCTCCTTTCCATCCACTTTCCTTCCTTCTCCCCCCCTCCCCTTCTTACTCTTTTCCCCTCTATCTTTCCCCATCTGACCACCTTTTGATTCATATGTCTACCAAGCCATTTGTTTAGTATATTATCCAGCAATTATTGTTACACTGACATACTTACAAGTTTCCGCCGTGTCTGCTGTAAGGGAGCCCCTGTGGCATCCCTACCTTGACTGCCACCCGGCCTCTGGTATCTCTTGGGCAAGCAACCAGTGACTCTTTCCCCCTCACTACAATTTATTGATACTTTGGTATAATGAAATTGTTTGCTTTGTTGTAGATGGTACTATATATAACACCCCCTGAAGAAGTGGCCTCTGTGGGGAAACATGTAGAGGATATACAGTAAACTGTTAGCAGTTAGACATGTTTGTATAACTTTCTGTCTGTTGAGGTTATTATGTATTGCTGTTTATCACACAATGTGCATCTATGTCTTTTTAACAAGTTTGTACAAATAACAGTTTTATACTTTTTATATTTTTGTTTAATAATTGGGTACCGAGATAGTTCATTATTCTTCCTACTGGGGATTCTGTAGGGGTCACCTCTAGTTGCTCTTCCCTAACACTATCCAAAACTTTAATGACTATACATACACTTTAAAGATGAGAACATAATGCATTTCCCTCAATACAAAAGAACTAGTGTGAATCATTTTTTTTCTGTCAACCTGTAATTAAACAGTTATAGCCAAAAAGAAGCAAAAATCACTTTTTGTAACATCCAGCTGACCTTATAATATGGATTAAAATGAATAAATCCTTCAAACCTGATGCCATCAACCTATCTATTACTATTCCTGAAGTTATTGATTATACCCTATGACCATGATGTAAGTCACCACACTGACATGGGAATTCATTGAATATTTTTGCGCATTTTAACAACACAGATAATTTGTCAGTCATTCCTCTGGAAATATCACCTTCCGTTAAGATAAACTGTAATTAGACATTTTTATTTGCATAAATCAATATGCTCGATTATTGCTTATACAAAAACACATTTAGCTGTTATTTCTCAACATAATTCTCTTCTCTTTAATTATACAAACTATAAAATTCCACTTAGAATATGGAAATTGTTATATTTTCTTTAGCCGGTGTCTTTGATGTTAGCGTGTAATCAGGGTCAAAGACTGTACGGGTAGGAATACTTTCTCCATTAATGCTCAACAATGTAGTCCTGCTTAAGGCAAAAAAAAAAAAAAAAATACGTATTAAGAAGAAAAAGAAAAACATTTTGTGGAATTGACAGCAGCAGCAATATATGAAAACACAGAATTTGGAGGATTTGTGTTATTGGTGAATATCAACCATCCCCTCCATCTCCATTATGACAAGGCTTGGCTTGACACTGAATGAAGCCATCATTTTCACTTTTGTATGACTGCAGCTGGAACATACTTTCTTATTGATATACAATATTGACAATGAAAACACTGCTAAAGGGAAAGTCACAGTAGGGTGTTGCTGCAGTCAAATAAATGCCTGAATTCAAATAATTTTTATCTTACCTTATGTTCACTGGCACTGAAATACATATCAATCACCTGCGTTTGTTTACATGCTGTTGTATATTTTATGTTTTTTTTTTATAATATAAATAAACAGTGCTCACCTACTGTATATACAATTTAAAGTAACCACATGCAGGCCCTGTTACTTGTTCACTGGACTATTTCATTGTGTATTATAGAAGTATGACTACATACATAATCTACAGGTAGGGTTATCATCTTGGTCCACAAATGTGTGTGTATCTATATGGTAAGTAGATCAGACTGCCAGCTCCTGATGTAAAGGTTTGATGTATGCAATAAGCATGAAGGTGGTAACAAAGGTTGGTTCATGAAATGGCAAAATGGCAAACAGAGTTAAACCCAGTTGGCCATTTTTTCCCCAAAAGAGAGGTTTCTAGTCCAGATCAAAAGCTACCTTTGACTAGAAAATTACTTGACTGTAACTGATAGCTAATTCATCGAATATATATATATATATATATATATATATATATATATATATATATATATATATATATATATATATACATTTAAATATATATTTATATATTAAAAAATATTAGCTATCATGCCAGCTATTAATTATTTTTTTAAATAGCTATGTCATACTAGCTATTAAAAAAGAAAAACAATTTATACACACACACAGATATAGATAGATAGATAGATAGATAGATAGATAGATAGATAGATAGATAGATAGATAGATAGATAGATAGATAGATAGATAGATAGATAGATAGATAGATAGATAGATAGATAGATAGATAGATAGATAGATTTTTTTTATGTTTTTTTTTTTTAATCAGTAAAAAAAAGTCATAGCGGGCCATTATTATTATATATACTTTAAAAAAAAATTGGATATGATTTAAGTTAACACAACATTCTTTATCAAGCAAGTCTTTAAATAATAATTGCAAATTTTGTACACTGTAGTACATGTAGCTCATACTGTTTTTATAGTTTATTTTAAAAATAGGGTGAATACTATAGTGGCCCTTACTCTCTGGTATAATAAATATATATATAAATATATATATATATATATATATATATATATATATATATATATATATATATATATATATATATATATATATATATATATATATATATATATATATATATATATATATATATATATATTTATTATAATACAGTACATTTATTTATTTGTATTTTAGTATAGTGCCTATATATATATATATATATATATATATATATATACAGTACATATTTTTTTTAATATTATATATATACATTTTTTTTCCAGGGTGTGGTTATAGCAGGAGTGGTTGCAGTTCTGGTGTACAGTATGTCATTTTCATTTAGTCTACACTAACTAACTAAATTACATTTCTGCAGACAAATGTCTAGAAAATATCCACAGTTCTATATATCTTTAAAAAACAAATGACCATTTGTTGCTTTTGCAACAGATGGCCACTGCTGAATACCCAGGAGAGGTTGTGCATATTCAGAGGGACAAGAAAGCAAATAATTATTTTTTCTTTTTCTTTTTTTTTTTTCCTTGTATTCCGAGGATAATGCAATTTTTGAGGGAGGGGATTTTCATTAGACTCAGTGTTCTCTGCATCCCACATAATGCCATTAAGAAATCACACAGAAAGAAGTGCTTGGGATTAAAGCACACACAGAGAAGGAAAAAAAAAAAAGGATTGAAGCAGCTGAGTGGCATGCAAACCCAAGCTGCAGCTAATAGCACCGATGCCATCCTATGCCACCCTCACACTGACTTCCTCTCTCATGGCAAATGAAGCTTGGCAATATTGCTAATTGCAGTAGATTTACACTGTTTCCCTGCAATGTGGGAGGCAAAGGGAAAAGCTGCTTAGCAGCATCCTGATGGATATACACTGACATTTGCAGTCTGTTGCCATGGTCGCCCTGGGACTTTTGTTTTGAAAAGGGATTTTTTTTTTTCATGCTTCTATCAGATGACGTCATGGATGTCCATGGATGTGACAGGCCACCTTTGGTTGGAGGTTTAAAGAGACAGCCTCCAGCTGCAACACTAGCCCTGGCTATTGTCTCAGATGCTGATATAAAGATGGGGGGACAATTCTTTTCCCTAGCTCAGTTCCCCAGAGCTCTTGACTTAGCACTACCTTGATGAAGACAGACAAGTTAGCATTGCCACATTTTGCCAGGTGCCTCGTGTGAAGAAGAACATTCATCCTGCACCTCCTCTATTAGAGAGTATCAAGTCAAATCCTCTTTGCTTAAAGAGGCACAAAGCAGCCAATAGAACAAGATTACAGCTGGCAAGAGGACGGAAGTTGGCTGAAAACTTTTAAGAAGGACACAGACAGCTCCAAAAAGCATAAGGTAAGACACATGGGTGGTCAGGATACTACTATATAGTCAGGAGACTGACATTGTATCAATAAAGAGGCAAGCTGTTTGAGATAGCAACAGGTAGATAGATAGGATGTTAGAAAGGATGATAGGTTAATAGATGGAGAAGAGAGATATAGATGGAATGATGGAACAATAGAAAGTAAGATAGATAGATAGATAGATAGATAGATAGATAGATAGATAGATAGAAGAAAGAGGCGGGGGACAGAGAAAGAGAGAGGGAGAGAAAGAAAGAAAGAAAGAAAGAAAGAAAGAAAGAAAGAAAGAAAGAAAGAAAGAAAGAAAGAAAGAAAGAAAGAAAGAAAGAAAGAAAGAAAGAAAGAAAGAAAGAAAGAAAGAAAGAAAGAAAGAAAGAGAAAGTTAGATAGATAGATAGATAGATAGATAGATAGATAGATAGATAGATAGATAGATAGATAGATAGATAGATAGATAGATAGATAGATAGATAGATAGATAGATAGATAGATAGATAGATAGATAGATAGATAGATAGATAGATAGATAGATAGATAAATAGATAGAATAGATTGCTAGATAGAATTAATAGATAGAGTGAATAGATTGATAGATGTATAGGAAAGAAAGAAAGAAGAATAGGGAGACAGAGAAAGAAAGAAAGAAAGAAAGAAAGAAAGAAAGAAAGAAAGAAAGAAAGAAAGAAAGAAAGAAAGAAAGAAAGAAAGAAAGAAAGAAAGAAAGAAAGAAAGAAAGAAAGAAAGAAAGAAAGAAAGAAAGAAAGAAAGAAAGAAAGAAAGAAAGAAAGAAAGAAAGAAAGAAAGAAAGAAAGAAAGAAAGAAAGAAAGAAAGAAAGAAAAAAAAGAAAATGATGGCAGGTTGGATAGATAAACAAATAGCTATTGAAGACATTATTTGTGTGTTTGTATGTGTATAATATAACATAATATAACAATATATATGTAATAATGTAATTTCTATATACTTTTTGCAGCTGTGCTTACCGTTAAGTTGATGTTCTGTTGCATAAAAAAAAGAAAGAATGTAACTTGAGGGTCAACCCAAAAGCAAAGTAAAATCATTTAATTTTAATGTAGCAGGTATCATCCTAACGTGCCCAATGATTCTAGGTGCATGTGGGATAAGGTATATGTTCAGGATTATACCCTGCACATTGTAAGGTAATGAGATATGGAGCAGAGTTGTGCTGTGGACAGATGTATTGTCTGGGTATTGCTGTGTACTATGACACTTGCTTGTATCCATGCTAATTCCCTGTGACTGATGATAGACTGGCGCTTGTGTATTCAGTGAGCTGCTGATTTCTGGCAGTTTGTTACTTTCAGGAATGAAGCGTTGGCTCATGGGCTGCAAAGATCAAGGAACGGTTTGTGTCTTAACTCTTAATGAGACCAGGTGAAAGTGCACAGGGCTCCCAGCAGCAGTTGCGTTTCCTGTTTCAGCTATACGTTTCAAGAAATGTATATTAATAGAAAATAAACAGGTCAGAATGCTTGGCTGATAATACAATTAAAAAAAAAAATCCTTATTTCATTATTGCGTTGTAATGTAATATAAGCAGACTGTGGATTTCTGGCTATACTCCAACTCAAAAGGGGAAGAAATTCCTGACTCTAAATTGCATTATATATTAATTACATTTACTTCTAACAAAGTATAGGCTTTGGTCTCATGCTGTATTCCCAGACCTGGGGGCAAACATATGTCAGTATACAACATACAGCCGGCTACCTGTAAATAGTAATGTGTGTTTAGTGGCTTGCACTTGCAGTACATTGATATTGCAGAGAAAATAAATGCAAAATAGTACAAAAGTATTCCCTTGTTGGATTGTTAAACTCAAGCATAAATGTTAGCAAGCAAAACTAGATACACATACATTACAAGATACAAAACATTATAATTGTTTAGTTAAAAAAAAATAAAAAAATAACCTAAGCAATAATGTAGATGCCAAACAGCTTTAAAAATGATTTCCATATGGGCACAATGTATAGTAAGCATGCACATGCTGCATACCCACTGCTTACACAAAGGCTGGTGCATGTGATCATCACCCATTCAACAGGTGGGGAAATATATTCGTATATATATATATATATATATATATATATATATATATATATATATATATATATATATATATATATATATATATTTATTATATTTACTTCTAACAAAGTACAGGCTTTGCTGTTATGCTGTGTTCCCAGACTTGGGGGCAAACATATGTCAGTATACAACACACAGCCAGCTACCTGTAAATAGTAATGTGTGTTTAATGTCTTACACTTGCAGCACATTGATATCGCAGAGAAAATAAATGCAAAATAGTACAAAAGTATCCCCTTGTTTGATTGTTAAACTCAAGCATAAACGTTAGCAAGCAAAAATAGATACACATACATTTACAAAGTACATACCATTATAAATATTTAGTAAAAAAAAAGAATAACATAAGCAATAATGTAGATGCCAAACAGCTTTAAAAATGAATTCCATATATGCACAATGTATAGTAAGCATGCACATGCTGCATACCCATTACTCACACAAAGGCTGGTGCATGTGATCATCACACGTTCAACAGGTGGGGGCAAAAAATAAAGAAAGTAAAATATATACATATATATATATATATATATATATATATATATATATATATATATATATATATATATATATTATATATATATATATATATATATATATATATATATATATATATATATATATACACACTATTTATCTTTTCTTTTCCAAGAATTTTATTGAGTCTTACAATAAAATAGGGCAAAACAACCTGAAGTGAGTAAATACATACATATTTTCCAAACACTATATATCAATACATATATATATATATATATATATATATATATATATATTTTATTTTTTTTTTCATTCATATAATATATACCTGAAGTGTATTTCTCTTTTTTTTTTTATCCTTTCAAAAAGACATTGTGTAGACAATCGGTGAACTTTTCATCTTCCAGCCATCTCTCCAGTAATGTATTGTGGTTAATAATTGAACAGGTAGATTGGTTTGGCTTTGTGCTGCTGGTTTGAATGGTAACCAGAGATTTTCATTAAGGTATTTTCAGCACCACCCTATTGAATAGATGCTCGCTTCAATTCAAACAAACTAATCAGTGAACAGTTACCCCACTTCCATCTACAGCATACAACGGTTTTCATTGCTTTTTTTCATTGTATCACTTAATTTTACATCATTATGTCAGCATAATGTATTACTCTTTGTTAAAGATGAAAAGTTAACAGAGAGTGAGCTTGTTGTTGTGACTAATAATAAGTATGGGGGTATTATGGGGTATTGGTGTAATTGGAAGTGGGTTAGCAAATCTCTTTTAAGGCAGTATTTAGAAATATATATTTACAAACCTACTAAATTATACCCCGTAATATATAGCACTACACTTATGCCTGTATATAATATTTGTTTTCCTTGTCATATTTCTTTAAAAAACAGTACACATGGTTCTTCTTAGTTCTACACAAGTGTCAATCATAAAACATCTACATTCAGCACCACATCTCTGGACAGCGCTCACAAGTAAATGCTCCTTGGGTTATACAGAACACTCTATAGTGAAATTATGCTAACCGGTATCGCTCTATGTTTTCTGGTACTAAAACTCCCAGCATACTTCATAAGCCAAAAACTTTATAATGTCTGCCAGAAAGCTGGGAGGGCATGATGTGACTTGTAGTTCAACAGAAGTCCGAGAGCTATGGTTTGCCTATCAGCTATACACTACTATAATACAAAAAAATATACCCTATTTATAATGTGTGAATCTCTTATGAATAGTGATGGAACCTTCCTCCAACACTGATATAGACTGGAAAACTATATAGTATTTCTTAAAATTAACTTTCTATTGTTTTAGGTAAATCCCAAAGTATTTTGTATACTTAGCGATATCATATATCGCTATATATTATACTGTATATAAAAATAATCTTAGGGATTGTAAAAAAAAAATTAAAATTAAAAAATTATTTTAATAATAATTTTAAAGTTTTTCATTGCCTTTAAAATGTATAGTTTAGTTTTACCTGTTTTGAATAGTAACACCTGACTTTTCATTTCATGAACAGTAATGCATGCTGATCTCACCATTATATATTATAGTATACCATAGGGAGAATGTTGGAAATTGAAAAAATGGTTTAACTACATGTGCAGTGCAACTATATTGTACATCTCATTATGCTGATTCATTGGAGTGATTCAATGGAGTCTGAAGCCAATCAACATCCATTGTTCTAGAATTTTAAAAATTCTGACAAAACAAACAAAGTTAGTGAAAATGCTAGCTTATGTTCATAATTTTGCTTGTTTTAATTTCATAATTTATTTTATTTGCAGGATGTAAATATTTTCATTTAAGCCCCCTTTTCCATTGATCAAGCTAGTTTCGCATACAGCTTCTTACAGCTGAACAATATACAACTTTTCTTCCCTTCACTTCCCCCTTTTCTTTCAAAAGGCAGATTGCAATGTAAATTCAATGCAGAAAGCCAGGTTATTTAAACATTGTTGCTTTGATCCATGTGAAAGCTATGATGGTGATCATTCTCTGATATATTTATTTTTGCTTGTGAAAACGTAATCGGTTATTCCCTAAGAGCGAAGGTTTATTCCAAAGAATGCTGGACGTATGTTGTGTTTTTTTTCTTTTATGGGGGAAGTTTAAACTCAGACTTGCATAATAATACATAAAATACACCGAAAGTTCAACATGCCTTTTTTTGCTGTCTAACAAGACACATCCTTATAAGAATGAATATTATCCTGGTATCCAGTAAGCTAAAATTACAAAAGATATTTAAGTTAATGTAAAATTTGTTAATTGATTTTCCTTTAGTCACCACTGAGCTACTTAGCTACCTCCACCATCATGTTAAAAAAAAGTGCCACCATTAGAGTTGTGTACTCAAGACAGTGTATTACTTAGCTACCTCCACCATCATGTTAAAAAAAAGTGCCACCATTAGAGTTGTGTACTCAAGACAGTGTATATTGGCAGACATGTGCAGGGTTGTAGTAGTTTGTGATCATGCTGAGATGCCACTGACGTCAAAATCACCTGCTAATAATAACGTGATGTGCTGGATCATAACCTAATATGCACAATCCTAATACAATTAGCATGAATACATAATCTCAGGAGAAATACAGGGAAGAGAGACTTCATGTAACACATTTTTTTTATGCATAAAACTTTAATGAAACTGTTGACACAATTTAATCTGGCAGCTTTCATTTTTTTTAATTAATTCATATGGACAAAAGGATTAAAAATGATCTTCTTTTAATTTTTATCAAAATAATTTCATGAGATGATGGCAACAAACTAGCAGGCAAGAATTGTCCGCCCTTAGAGATTTTCCTTCTTTTACAATGTCTGTATTATCAAAACATTTATTAAAATTCCCAGAACGCCACAACGTGACTCAACATACCAGTGTATTCATTCTACCTTTACAGATTTTTCTAGGCTGAGCGCAAAGACACTGCCCAAGAGAAAAACATCTAGCAAGAATAAGATGAGAGACTGTCAAGAGAAGAAATGACAACCTGTTTTCTTTGGAGAAAACACTTCTAAGGTCTGTGCTCTTTTAACAGCTACTATGAAAGTTAAACTAAAAAAATAAAAAAATACAAACTCTGCAATATGTTTGTACATGTGAAAAAAAAATCTATTTATACACACTCATACACAGATAAGTATCATTTCAAACACATACACACAGCCCATTTGGAAGGTCTCATTGGCTATGACAACGAAAATAGCCATTCTTGATTTAGTTTCCTTTAAATAAAGAGAAAGTGGACGTTGGAATCAATAAAATGTGGTATTATAGTCACTATACAAATGGAATAAAGAAAAAAGGACGGAAAAGGAAAATTAAAGACTCATACTTGTATTTGAGACCTCACTTTGAGACCTCACTTGTCTCATTGGCTATGCCAAGAAAAATGTTCATTCTTGATCTAGTTTCCTTTGAAGTCCCCATACAAATTAAGCAAAAGAAAAAAAAATGAAAGGAAGGAACAGGAGATTTAAAGACTCATACTCATATTTAAGAAATCACTTTGAGACCTCACTCATATTTAAGACCTCATTTGGAAGGTTTGATTGGCTATACCAATAAAAATGTTCATTCTTGATCTAGTTTCCTTTAAATTCACTATACAAATGAAACAAAACAAACAAAAAAAAGAAAGAAAGGAAAAGGAGATTTAAAGATTCATACTTATATTCTAGACCCCACTCGTATTTGAGACCTCACTTGGAAGGTCTCATTGGCTGTGACAATGAAAATGTTCATTCTTGATGTCGTTTTTGTTTTGGTAACGTTACTGAGGAAATTGGAATAAAAAAACGGTGGTATTCAAGTCACTATACAAATGAAACAAAAGAAAAAAAATGAAAGGAAGGATAAAGGAGAATTAAAGACTCATACTTGTATTTAGGATCTCACTTTGAGACCTCACTCATATTTAAGACCTCACTTGGAAGGTCTCATTGGGTATGCCAAAAAAAAAGTTTCCTTTGAAGCCACTATACAAATGAAGCAAAAAAAAAAAAAACTCTTATTCAAGACCTCACTTGTATTTGAGACCTCACTTGGAAGGTCTCATTGGCTGTGACAATGAAAATGTTCATTCTTGATGTAGTTTCCTTAAGGTAAAGATAATGTGGAAATTGGAATTACTAAACTCTGGTATTAAAGTCACTATACAAATGAAACAAGAGAAAAAAATAAAGGAAGGGAAAGGAGAATTAAAGACTCATACTCATATTTGAGACCTCACTTTGAGACCTCACTCATATATAAGACCTCGCTTGGTAGGTCTCATTGGCTATGGTAATGAAAATGTTCATTCTTGATGTAGTTTTCTTTAAATAACGATAAGGTGGAAGTTGGAAGCAATAAACTTCAATATTAAAGTCACTATACAAATGAAACAAAGGAAACAAAAATTGAAAGGAAGGTAAAGGAAAATTAAAGACACATACTCGTATCTGAAGCCTCACTTTGAGACCTCACTCAAATTTGAATTCACTTGGAAGGTCTCAATGGCTATAACAATGAAAACGTCCATTCTTGATCTATAGTTTCCTTAAAATAATGATAAAGTGGAAGTTGGAATCAATAAACTGTGGTATTAAAGTCACTATACAAATGGAATAAAGAAAAAAAATAGAATTAAGGAAAAGAAAAAATAAAGACATACTAAAACCTACACAATACAATTCATCAGCTGAATCTGAACACAGAGGGAATGCATATTAATATCTGTTTATTTTTACTTTTTTTCTATTTTAAAAACCTCCTATTCTACATTCATTACAAACAGCTGGCGACAAATAAAATGAGAAATGAACAGCTCAGGTCAATTGTTACTAGAATTTGCTTTTACAATCCTGCGGTTTATTTAATAATGCTTACTTTTATCATTGAGTGATTTTTTTTTTTTAAGGAATAATCTTATCCTTTGTTTGCTTCTCACTAGCCAGCCAGGTTTGATATGTTGTTCATGACAAAGACAGATTTCCTAGGCCAATGTAGATTTTACTTCCTTGATGGGAACATCATTATAAATTCTGGAAGTTTTAAACTAAACAAGTTATGGTATGCCTACTTTACAAATTTAATTTAATGAAATTTTTAATTTTACAGATTTTTAGTGAGGTCTAGAGGATACTATTTGGCTGTCTATGGCAGAGACATATTTACTAGGCCAATGTATATTTTACTTCCTTGAGTAATGACCCTTCTAAAGACTTTGGGCAATACAATAAAGTCAGGAAGTTTATAACTAGACAAATTATCTTGTGTCAACTTTACAGATTTCTCAGGCTAAGGGCAAAAATGGATATTGTCTCATATAACCAAGTTGGTCTAAATTGATATAATGCAATTAAAAAAAAATCATTTTGTTTAATATTTATTTCTATAGTACAAACAACAGGGGAATAAATGCTTGTTAATATGCAATGTTAAATTCTTTAAAATATCAGTAATTAAAATAACCAACTTCAACAGAAGATATCAAATTAACAACTTTTGCACGTGGCTCTACTTTTAAAAATTATAACATAAACTTATAGTAAAATCAAACCTTGTGGCTAAATAAACACCAACACCTTAAGAAAATAAAAAGAAATGACTAGAACAGCGAAAAGCATCTTTATACATCAATCATATTTGGTTTTAATCTGCATTAACCTAACCGTCACCCTTTACTTTATGACATTACTGTGTAAAGCTGATAGCTCCGGGTAATGTATAACATCCTATACATAAATACCTGTTTCTCAGTAACAAGTAAATCTTTGTTGGAAAGGTTAGAGCAAAAGATATGGATGCAAGTAGTTGGAATATACATGCTAATACTGCACACGGCACTCAGTGCAGCTTTTATTTTAATCCCCGGAAAATGTCAAGGTAAAATGACGCTTCTGCATTTAATTAACATAACATTGTAATAAAGTGATAACTCCCCTTGAAATGTCTTGATTATTGGGTTGAGAATTGCATGGCACAGGCAGGCATTGCTAAACAATTACTGAAAGTTGTATTTACCAACTCCATTTTCTCAGAACTAAGGCAAGAAATGCCAAGGACATCTAGAATACTAAAGAGCTGAATTACAATGCCAAAGTAATGGCAATTCTTATCTGTTTGTAGCGTCATTAAAAACAGCCATTCTTAATAATAAATTAAAGGCATACAATAGTTGCCTGTCTGTTTCCTTTATACACCATCTGCAAATATCCTTATTGGTATAAGCATTGTAATGTAAATTTATACATTTTTTGAAAGAACCTTCTTCGGCGAATAGGTATTTTTTTGTCAGAATGCTAATTTATTTTATTTCTGTTAAATGACAGTAAAACAAATTGATTATGCAACATTTGTTCTGACTCCTTTGCACTGAGTTGGCTTTATGTGCTTCTGTTTTTTTTTTTTTTTTTAATTATTATAAGTTATATTACTATTTTAAATCTACAGTGTGACTATAGTCTATCGTTAATTTGAAATCATTTGCATGTTAGTCTAAACCCTATGAAATGAAAACTGTGTAAAAACGAATTGACATAACATTTGATTCTCCACACTTACTCATTTTTACCCAAAAGTTATATTAGGTCATATCTTCCTGTTGGGCACACTGGGGCATGAGATACATTTCCAACAAACAGAAATATGTACATGTTAGTTAAAGCATACCTTGGCTCCATGATCAAGAGTCCTAGTGAGAATAAACACTGCTACAACCAGACCAAGGACTGCTACGAGGTTTAAGGCTTCACGCTTTAGGCTTGCACATCTTAGAACAGCCTTTCTCAACCTATTTAAAAAGGAGGAACCCTTCAAATACCGTTCAGGCCTCAAGGAACCCTTGCTTATAAGTTATTTTTAGTAACAATCAGGGCTTTTTTTCAGGGGGAACTTGGTGGAACTAAGTTCCACCACCTCTGGCTCAGACCCTTTGGTCCCTGCTCACCACAATCACTTGTAAACACAGAGGTCTGGTTTCTGTGTTTACAAGTGACAGCTCTGCACTCTGTGTGTAACCCCCATGAACTCTGCACTCTGTATGTAATGCAATCCTGATATTTAATGCCCCTTTAAGACACTTCTACTGTTTGTGAAATATGACCACACCCACTATTTGATGGGGTTTGGTAGTGGTTGAGTTTCAGCACCTATTGTTTGAGAAAAAAAGCCCTGGTAATAATAATACAATTATAAATGCCATAATAGTAAAAATAATGATGATAATACTAATGGACAAAAAAGAAATGCAGACAATGAAAACTGTAGAGCTCCCTCACGTTGGTGGTCGGTGAAGTTCCCCCTTTCATTAGTGGCCATTAGGGAAGGTCACTTTATCTTGGTTGGAGGTAAGAATTTCCCTTACAAATATCTAAAAAGATCATTGGAGACAGTGGTCATTTATCTGAAAGGCAGGAATTGCTCAAGGAGCCCCTAGCAACCTCTAGAGGAAACCAAGGGTTTTATGGAACCCTGGTTGACAAAGGCTGTCTTAGAGGGACCACAAAATCATTAATTCATACCTTTACTTATATTAAAAAGTAGCACTACTTACCTGAAAGGTTGATAATAATTATTAGTCTTAAAAAAAAATGGGTGATTTGGAATTATATTATAACTTAAGGATTATGCCAGAGGGTACCAACATGATTCTGACATGGTATGGACAGTATATTAAATATTTCAAGGTACCCACATGATTATCATAGTTCAGTTATGTTTATGGTGACAGAACTATGTAACAACTCTACTTAGATGGCTGTTGAGAACCTTAAACCTCAGAACAATCTGCTGGCTAACTGGTTTGGGGGAAAGGTCTGTTGACCAGTTTGGATAGGCTATTATTCCCGCAAAATGAAGTATGTGAAAGTGGCTTCTGAGCACACCAGCCTGTACACTTATACAATGCGAATGTACCAATGGGAAGAAAAAACAATATATCTGTAACAACATATTTGGTTTACGTTTTTGGGTTTAGATAGGGCCAATAGTTTTATTATCATTGTTTGTGGTTGAAGACCAGCCAGTGAATTGAATCTTAAACAGTACAGAATATTAAAATATGGCTGTCCCTGCTACTAGCCCTTTACTGCAGAAAAGGTACATACAGATACACTGGGGTTGATTTATTAAAGACACTGAGGTTTTGATTTACCTATCAAAGTGAATGTTTGAGATTAAAGGGACATTAAAGGTTCACTTAAAGGTTTACTTTAAACAACCAATCGCAAGCTACCCAAAAAATCATTTTTTTTTACATTTTTGTCACATATGATTGGGGACCTAAAGTGAGAACCTTATTTACTAACATTCACTTTGGAAAGAGAACATAGACTTTACAAAGAGAACAATTACTTTGCTAAGAGAACAACCTACATTTTCATAGTCGAGAGAAAAGCCTTGACATACTCATCTACCCCTCCTGATATCTGCTTTTGGACAATTATGGATTTTATATAGTCATACTGAGGTACTAGAGTATTGCGCCTTTTACTTGTCCATACATTTTCATAGTCAATCAACCCTACTGAGACTGGTTTATGATGACTGGAGGGGTTCACACTAGCAGTTAATAAGATTAAATGTTCCATCTTTCTGGTGTAGGATCAAAGAATGAAGGTGATTGCTAATTTTCTCCCATTAGGATTTATCTAACTTCCTGCTACTCCTGCTCCATTTGCTGTAGATTTTACATGGACTCCATTATAGGCAGTGTTGTATAGATAATCAGAATCCATTAAAAATACATAGACTTCTACTACTCATAACAACCAGATTCTTCTTCTTTCCAGTTGTGCCGCAATGGAGGCAATCAAGGGAAAGGATGAATGGTCATTAGTGTATTTTCCGCCAATAATTTTGTTAAAAATGGGGCCCGCTTTCTTTTTTTAGTAAAAGTCTAGGAAAATTTAGCTAAAAATAAGGCAATTCTAGTGGCAATTTGTAACTGTAGTAAGTCTGTGAAGTGTTAAGGATATTTGGGCATATAAGGGATAGCTGTCAATTATGAGTTTGGTAACATCTGAAAAACCTTTTTACTTCTTCATTACCAACACTGTTTATGAATGTGATGTTAAATGGAAGCATATGCATGCACAGCACTTGTAGGGTGCAGATTGGTGACTGAGAGGCACTTTGTTTTAATATTTAACCCATCTTCCTAAAGGTGAGTATTGGGTTTGATAAGTCTTTGTTGTAACTGCCCCACCAGTGAAAATGACAAAAATGAATGTGTATCTTAACCCAAATATGGAAAAAAACATATTGATATTTGTGGCCAATGTAATCTCCAGTCTTTCTTCCAGTAAACACCACTGTTCTGTCTTCTTCCTATGTCTCTTCCAGGTAGGGTGGCAATTATTTGGCATCATCATTGCCTTCCCCGTATGTGCACTTCTGGCCAGGACTACTAGTCTGTGTACCAGAACAAAGTGCATCAACACATATAGCCCACACTATTGTAAGCTGTGGGAGGGGGGGGGCAAACTTTAGCACCCTGAGACCAACATGCACTTGTCAAAAAGCTGGAAGCGGCATTGCATGTGACTGTTCTGAGATATGTCCTGTGCTGTTGTGATTGGTGTAAATATCAAGAGGCAAAATTATTAATGGGTGAGATTTTTTTTAATGTGAAGTTTTAATGAAACATTAACTTGCACAAAGCACACCCAAATACCTTCCTGGAATTTTCTTTAGGTTACTTTAGTGTGTACTACAGCCTGCTGTCAAACCAGAAGTTCATTATCCCTGAGGTCAACCCTATAGGTAAGGGCTCTTCAAAATGACCCAAAAACAGATTCAGACTGGAACATGAAGAAACCTTTAAAATATCATTGTGCTCAATGTATTAGTGGGTTTTTATGTTGAGGTTTTTGTGTGTTCTCCATGGGTCACTTATATTTAAAGTGCTATAAACCCCAATCCAAACATGTAATATATTGCAGCTTGCTAATTCTTAAACGTGGTTGCTGCATTTTTTTTTTTTTTTAGGCTTTTTTCACCTTGATTTTCACCTGGTGATCTGCCCAGTAACACACTTCCTGTCTTTGGGTGTCTCCACTCTGGATGGAGGAGCATTGGAGACAACTTTGGGCAGCAGCATTGTCAGTCTGGGGTGAGGGTAATATTGGAAGCACTAGCAGATTTAGATGGACTTCTGATTCAGTACTTTTTTTTTATTCTTTTCATAGCAGTACAAGTTATACATTTGTACATACATTTTATTCCAGATACATAATCTTACTTCTAGCATTCACCCACCCCAAAAAAAACAAAAAAAACAAAAACTGAAAACAAAAAAGCCCAACAACAAAGAAGATTTCCTCCCCCTACTGTATCTCTCCCTCCCCCTCGACCCCAAAAGCCCTCCCCCATCCTCCCATCCTCTCCCAATATTGTCCCTCTCCCATATTGATTCATCTTTTATTTTCATTGTCCCAGGCCTCTACCCAGCTTTTCCAGATAGCATCAAATTTATCTCGGCTCCCTCTATGTATATAAATAAATTCCTCCTTTATTATGGTTTCTTTTATTTGTGTTCTCCATTCTTCAACCGTTGGGGGATATATAGATATCCATTTCTGGGCTATTAGCTTTCGTGCCTGAAACAAGCCTCTCGTCATTGCAATATGGGTATGTTTTGAAATATTTGGTTCCTCCACTATATTTAATAGACATAAATTTGAGTCTAATGAAATTTCTATACCTAACGTGCTATTTATGTTTTTAATTATATCCTGCCAATATTGATGGAGTTTGGGGCATTTCCACAACATGTGTATTAGATTAGCCGATGCACCACTACACCGGGGGCATAAGGGGGATTCCCTGCGTTTCCACTTAAATAGTTTTTCGGGGGTATAGTATGACCTATGTGTAATAAAAAGTTGTGTTAATATTTGAGTAGCTGACAGAGATACCTTTGGGATCGCAGACAAGACCTCTGACCACTGAGTGTCAGTCAGTGCTCCCAGGTCTCGTTCCCACTGCGCCCTGGCCAGCACCACTACCGCTTCCTTAAATTTACATTGCAATATCTCATATATTCTAGAGATAAACTTAAAAACTTAAACTTAAATACAGATGTACGGGCCTGGACATGAAAGGCACATATCTCAGCCCCTGAATTTGCCAAAGCCCAAATCCCTCCAATCTCTGCACTTCCTCATAGTTTGCGTTATTCCATATTGGTGTATAGGAAGTATAACCTGTAATGCTAGTAATCTTTTTTATTGC
This sequence comes from Lithobates clamitans, assembly GCA_037952925.1. Lineage (NCBI taxonomy): Eukaryota > Metazoa > Chordata > Amphibia > Anura > Ranidae > Lithobates > Lithobates clamitans. The sequence goes on along the minus strand of JBBGZY010000301.1, from coordinate 4,000,367 downwards.
CATACCTGATTGAATAGCTCGCCTGTCATGAATTTCTTATCTTTTTGATAGGTTTTTGTCTCTAGTAGGGACATCAGTGAATATCCCTTACCCAGTGGAAGTAATGACCCCTGTATGGGGTCATTCTCGTCTACCTCTGTCCAGCCAAAAAATTGCTGGGTTTGTGAAGCTAAAAGATAATTTTTTGGATGTGGGATAGAGAGTCCCCCCTCATCTTTAGCCAGCATTAAGGTTGTTAATTTAATACGTGCATATTTTTTCTTCCAAATGAGTTTGTGAAAAAGTGATTCTATCCTTTTAAACCAAAATGCGGCTATCCACATCAGGCATTAAGGTTGTTAATTTAATACGTGCATATTTTTTCTTCCAAATGAGTTTGTGAAAAAGTGATTCTATCCTTTTAAACCAAAATGCGGCTATCCACATCAGGCAGTTATGAAAAATATACAATAATTGTGGGGCCCAAATCATCTTCATAAGATTGGCTCTGCCCATCACAGTTATTGGGAGTTTGCACCAGGTCCGACATTTATCTTTAAGCCTAGTCAATAGTGGTCTAAGGTTAAGGTCCACATAGTCCCCCATTTTTCGTGTTAACTCGATCCCTAAATACTTAATTTTATGCTTTATTTGAATTTGTTTTGCACAATCTGGTAATGAATTTTTTGCGCTATATAGTGGCATCAATACCGACTTCTCCCAGTTGACGCGAAACTCAGAAAGCTGTCCAAATGCAAATACAAGTGTCATGAGTTCCTCTAAGGATTTTATGGGGTTGCTCAGGAAGATTAAGGCATCATCTGCATATAGGGCTATTTTGTCCTCTCTTCCTGCACGTCGGAATCCCTCTATCCCCGAAGACTGTCTAATCGCGGCGGCCAATGGTTCCACTGCCAATACAAACAGCAACTGGGATAGAGGGCAGCCTTGTCTAGTTCCCTGGGATAACAGGAAAGCTGGTGACATAGTGTCATTGATCCTCAGCCTTGCCCTAGGATCTTTATATAATAGTTTTAGCCAGGTTATAAAGCCTGGACCTATACCAAAGGCAATCAATACCATCCATAGATACTCCCATTCTACCATGTCAAATGCCTTCTGGGCATCCAACGACAGAATGGCACCAGCTCCATTTAGATGGACTTGAATAACAATTTGATAAGCACCGCTATCAGCAGTGAATGGTTTGTCTCAACCCTCTAACTGCCACTTTTGCTGGACAGCTTGGTCTAGTAAAAGAAGTTGAAAAGTAGCAGACTTATGAACTAGACCTGGCCCTTACTGTAAGAGCAGAGAAAGCTATAAGTTGGTCAAAACACAAATTTTATTCCTGTGCAAACAAGTCAGGCTAAGAAGCTCAATTTCATAGGAAAACCCTTCAAGCCAATCCTGAGCACCTGTAGTGACCTTACCTTAGACCCTTCTAAGATTGTGTCCCAGATCACTGACTTTTTGGTTTCCCTCTAGTCTAAACCTTTTCTTTTTTCAACTTCTAAAACTGACCAATTTTTTTGCAACTTAAACTTCCCTCCCTTTCTGCAGCAGCTTCCCATGCGCTTGTGGAAGTTGCTTAGGCTATTAAAGTGCTAAAGTCCTCCAAGACCCCAGTCCCCGATGGATCTGCAGGTCTATATTATACAAAATACGCTTCTCTTCTCACTCTTCATTTAATTCACATTTTTAACACCCTTAAATAGGAGTCCCATTCATCCCCAGCATTTCTGCAAACTACCATAGCAAAGGTCCCCAAAGGGTCTGCTGACTCTTCGGAACCTCAACATTTCAGGCCCATTTGTCTTTAAAATTATGACATTAAACTGTTGGGCAAGATTTTGGGCATTTATATCAGCAGACACCTATAAATCTTTATCCACAGGAATCAAGTGGGCTTTGTTCCTGGTCGTCAGGGAGGAGACAATGTTCACAAAGTAATTAATCTTATTCACCTTCTGCGACACCATAGGATCCTGGGTTTTCTCCTTTCTCTTGATATTTACAAGGCGTTCAAGTCCCTTTTGTAGGACTGACTATCTCTGTTACATTTTACAGAAATTGGGCTTTGGCGTATTTTTTCTCTCATGGATCTCGGTGTTATACTCTTCCCCCTTCATTATAGTTCAGTACACTTCCCATGCTTTTAATATTTTCCAGGGTACACACCTGTCCTCTATTCTTTTCATCCTGGCTATAGAACCACTAGCTCTGGTGATTGGGGACAAGCATAAAATTATAAGCGTCTTATATGCTGGGCTTTATTTCAAGCTTAACCTTTTCACAGATGATGCTCTCCTGGTCCTTACCAACCCCCATACCATGCTCCTGAACCTCCAACAGGTCCTTGACCAATTTGCAGACATTTCAGGCCTTTATCTGAACCCATCTAAAGCTAAGGCCCATGACATCTCCCTTTCACCAGCTATGGTTACACATATGCATCCTAACTTACTGTATCACTGGTCCACTTCTATGCTAGATTACCTAGAGGTTAAACTTACTCCTGACTATGCATCCCTGTTCTCTGCAAACGATTATCCTCGCTTATGCTCCCTCTCCTCTCTTATGCAAAATTGGAAATTGATGACCCTTGTGGACCCATAGCCTGCGGGGTCCTTTAGATGGTGGTCATCACACGGCTCCACTCAGATCTGTCACTTTCTGACCTCAGGATCCTTCCCTACTTGGACATCTTTTCAGGACCACTACAACGTCCTTGTTGAAATTAAGCTCCTTTGCATATACAACTCCTATCAAGCACTCCTGTCTTCACTCCCCTGGTGCCCCCAAGTTTATCTCCCATCTATGCTCATGCCTTAAAGAGAAGCTCATCCACTCCCGCATCCTATGTTGCTCAGTGGAATCATGACTTACCAACCCTTATGAGTTTCAACATGTCAGTTTTGGAAGCCGCTTATTAGGTGGTATTGGGTAACTCTGCTGGGGCTATGCAAGCACTCAGGCAAAAAGATGCCATGCGATGCTTGAGTTGGTCTGTTTAGGGGACAGGAGCCACACTGGGGCAGAGATTCTGGCAGCTCTGTGGGGGCAGGCTCAGAGGTGGTTGACGCCATGCCAGCTTCAGCCAGGAATGGTTGTATGTGACAATGGCACCAACCTCTTCTCCACCCTCTGATAGGGACACTTGACACTTGTTCCCTGTTTGGCTCACATTCTGAATTTGGTGGTGCAGCTTTTCTTGAGCAGGTACTCGGGCTTACAGGATCTCCTGAGACAGGCCAGGAAAGTCTGTGGTCATTTCCGCCGGTCATATAATGCCAGTGCTTGGCTGGCTGAAATTCAAAGGGGATGCAACCTGCCCAAGAACTGCCTCATTTGTGACATGCCTACCAGGTGGAACTCAACATTGGCAACAATTCTGCAGCAGCTGCACATGCAGCAGAGGGCCATCAATGAGTACCTGTGTGAGTATGGCACCAGAACAGGGTCAGGGGAGCTCAGCTTTTTTTGCCACGCCAGTGGCTACTGATCAAGAATGCATGCACTGTCCTGTCACCATTTGAGGAGGCCACGAGAATGGTGAGCAGTGACAGTGCATGCATCAGTGATACTGTCCCTCTTGTCTTCCTGTTGGAGCACACGCTTTGTGGAATAATGGAAGGGGCACTTGAGGCAGAACAGCGGGAGGAAGAGGAGGACTTCCTTACCTCTCAAGGCCCCCTTAATCCAGATACTAGTATTCCTGCAGGCCCACCGATCACACAGGAAGAAGAAGAGGAGGAGTAGGAGGATTGTGTCAGCATCGAGGTGGAGGATAACACTCAGCATCAGCAGCAGTCTTCAAGGGATCATTTTCAGTCCCTAGAAACCCATGGAGTTGTACGTGGCTGGGAGGAGGTGGTTGAGGATCATGTGATCCTTAGTGACCCAGAGGACTCAGGATCAATTGCCTCTGAAAAAATACGCTGCATGGCCTCCCTGATCCTGCAAAGCCTGCCTAAGGACCCTAGGATTCATGGTATCAAGGACAGGGATCATTACTGACTGGCAGCCCTTCTTGATCCATGTTACAAGGGTAAGGTTGCAGAACTTATCCAGCCTTCGTAGAGGGAGCAGAGGATGAAACATCTTTGGGAGGCCTTGCAGAAAGGTTTGTGCATTGCGTTTCTGGAGCCTAGGAGGTTACAATTTCCTGGTGCTGAAGAACGTGTTGCTGAGGCTTCGTTCAGTCACAGAAAGAGCGGTGGAGAAGGTGGCTGGCTGACCGATGCCTTCAGACAATTCTTCAGTCCTCAGCGCCCAGGTCTGATCGGTTCCAGCAACCATCGCCAGTGTCTGAATTACATGGTGCAGGAATAGCTAGGGGCAAGATCAGACTTGGAAACCTTTCCCCTAGTACATCCACTGGTTTACTGGGTCTTGAGGATGGACCACTGGCCAGAGCTTGCTCAATATGCAATTGAGCTACTGGCCTGTCCTGCATCCAGCGTTCTTTCTGAACGCACATTCAGTGCTGCTGGAGGCTTTGTAACCAATCGCAGAGTGCGCCTGTCCACAGACTCTGTTGATCGGCTCACATTCATAAAAATGAATCAGTCTTTGATCACCAGCTACTAAGCACCTGATGCTGATGTAACCGATTGATTTTTCTATGGATATGGGATCCCTTGAAGACTGCATATGCTGAGTGACTATCCTATTATGCTGAGTGACTATCCTATTTCTCCTCAATCTTCATGATGATAGCTTCTAGGAATATTTTCAGTTCAGGGCACCACCAACACTGCCTAAGGCCCAATTTTTCTGCCCCTGTTTAACAGGGTAATGTAATTACAATTTTTGATCTAATAATTTACAGCAGGGCCTGTTCCTGCGCTCAACAAACGTATCTGTGTGGCTTTACAGTATTGATTTTTGGCTGGAGCTACACTTACAAAATGTACCTGTTCCAAATTACAAACAGATTCAACTTAAGAACAAACCTACAGTCCCTATGTTGTTTGTAATGCAGGGACCGCCTGTATGCTGCTATTGTTCAGGGTATATAGGGCCTGGGGGCCCTACGCCTTTTTTTTTAAAAATTTGGGTGTGGGGTTCCCCTTAATATCCATACCAGACCCAAAGGGCCTGGTAATAGGCTGGGGGGGGCAACATTACATTACAGCCGCAAGCAGTTTTAAGTGAATTTTATTCCTTTAGAAATGTCATTTTGTGCAGGGACTGTTCTAAACACGGGAAAAATGTGCCACTTTACAGGAATACTATAATCACCCCCCAGGCAAAACACGGGAAAAATGCGCCACTTTACGGGCATACTATAGTCACCCCCAGACATGATATTTAAAGGAATATTTCACTTTTATTGTTTCACTTTAAGCATTATTAAAATCACTGCTCCTGAAAAAACAGCCATTTTTAAAACTTTTTTTTGCATTGATACATGTCCCCTGGGGCAAGACCCGGGTCCCCAAACACTTTTTATGACAATAACTTGCATAATAGCCTTTAAAATTAGCACTTTTGATTTTTCACGTTCGAGTCCCATAGACTTTGACGGTGTTCCCCAGTGAAGGACTCCACCCTTGATCCATGAGGTGTGTTTCCTTTTGTGAGTGCTGTCTTTGTGCTTTGCTTTTCCTTCCAGGCAGGGACCACATGAATGTGATGTTGGCCAACAAGAAATAGTCCAGTGTCTTAAATGACATGCATTATACATTTTGTAAAATTTGGGAACCATGCATTAGTTATGCATTGCGCCTCTCTAGTTTGGGAGCCTTATGATTTTCTTTTATTTTTGGCTTTCCTGAACTGAGTCTGTGGGAGATGCACCCGCACTCCCCTCCTTCCTCTCCCCCTCTTCCTCACTTTCTCTTTCTTCTCTCTTTCTCCTCTCTCTCAACTGATCTTAGTTACACTGTTCTGGTTATACAGATGCACAGGGCAGCTCACCCCAAATTGGTCGACCCCAATTTTATGTTTCCGACCTCTAAGGTGGCTGCCAGTGTATAGGTTACTGAACAGTAGTATATTTTCCGTGTTCTGAGACATGTAAAATTAGCTTTACTTAACACAGACTGTGGTCCGCATATCTCACTGTCCATGCCTTGGCCTCTGTGTGAGCGTTCTATGTGTTATATTATTTAAAACTCTGTAAAAAAAGAAACATTATTACAGAAAAATAACAGACATACTGGCCAGATCACTAGGTAAAAATTAAGGAAAAATTCCCTAAAAAACAAATGCAACCACCACATCTAAGAATTGGTAAGTTTCCATGTAATATATTTTTGTGTTTAATACCACTTTAAGGATATGCACTTTCAAACGAAAACATAGCCCAGCATTCAAGTGTATGCTGCATAAGTAAATATAGCCCAGTACCTGTCATCTGGAGAAACCTTTACGTGTATGAAGGCAGCATAACCTTCATATCAAAAGCTGTAAAACGAATCTGCACTGCAATAGTAACCCATTGCCTTTCATCAGTAGAGAATCCACAAACAGCCTGATCAAAGCTAGTTCATCGTTTGCACCAGCTCAATTTCCTATTTACTTTAGGAGTGTGGGCTTCCCTGCAGAGACAAAGATGGAGGGTAGCCATTATACCCTCCTGGGACAAATGCCACCATTGCATTTGACCCTGCACAGACATCGTCCCCACCTGAGCAGTCCGGGAGCCAGTAATAGTGTACAAATCAGACCAGCCCTGTACAGACCTGGCAGCATTAATAAGGATTTCTAATAACATTTACCGGGTTACTGGCTTATTACTGCACACACTTGAACTATTACCGTGTGCATTTGTATCATGACGCACTTGTCCTTTAATATTTATTGTGAACATGAGAGCAGTTAAATTTACAGAAGGTAATACAAGCTAAATACACCTATTAATTCATGTTCTCTTTAGGTTTTGTAAAACAAGTGAAAATAAATGCACAATGTTTTTGCCTACAGTTAGTTATTCATGCCTGGGATTAATAAAATGTAAAAAAAAATAAACAAATAATTTTTTTTAAACATAAAACATTGGTTAAGAGTAAATTATGAACTCCACCCAGCAGATGGAGCTCTATTATCCTTCTCACATGTTTTCCATGCTAATCTAAACAGCTATTGGCCTTGATTTATCTAGCTGCAATATCACCTGGGAAGGGTTAAATAGTGATTGGCTGTTAATGTGGCCACAGGACTGGGAGCCATCCTGCTGACTCTCCCAATCATGATTAGAGCCAGTGAGCTTGCTCACATCACTGAGACCTCGATCGTATATGTGCAGCATTTTGGCATTAAGAGGCTAAGGTACGCTAAAATGGCCTCACAGCAAGTGTTATTGTATGTCGTTTTAGCATTCCTTAAACAATATTGAGCAATTAAAGTGATGTTTCGGCTGAAATTATACTTCTTAAATAAAAATAGCCCTATAATACACAAGCTTAATGTATTCTAGTAAAGTTAGTCTGTAAACTAAGGTCTGTTTTGTTAGTTTATAGCAGTAGTTTGTTATTTTATAAACTTACAGCAGGCCGTGGCCATCTTAAGTGTGGGCATCTGAAGCCAGACTGTATTTCTTCCTGGATCTCATCCTTGCAGATCTCGCACATGCTCAGTGCAGCACAAGCAGTGTAATAGGTTTCAGGTCAGGTTTTCATAGAAATGGCAGTTTTAGAGGAAGTTGCCACCCCACGTGCTCAGTGTAGCACAAGCAGTGTAATAGGTTTCAGGTCAGGTTTCCATAACAATGGCAGTTTCAGAGGAAGTTGCCGCCCCTTCCCAGAAGGCATTGCAAACAGGAAATGATGCGATGGGCCGTGGCCAGGGAGGAGGAAGTGAAAAATGAATACAGCAGATATACAGTAAGTGCTGAGAAAAAAAATAAAAAAATATCCAATTTGTTTGCAGTGCACAGTTTAGTGAGGGATGCTGAAGAGTTGTAAAAGTGGATGGAACTCCACTTTAAAGGGGTTCTAAAGGCAGAAGGTTTTTATCTTAATACAGTCTATGCATTAAGATGAAAAAACCTTCTGTGTGGAGCAGCCCCCTAATACTTACCTGAGCCCATCTCAATCCAGCGATGTTGCACGAGAGACTCTTCTGTCCGGAACTCTTCCTCCTGATTGGCTGAGACACAGCACCAGGCGCCATTATCTCCCGCTGCTGTCAATCAAAGTCAGTGAGCCAATTAAAAGAGAGATTGGGTGGGGCCGAGCCATGGCGCAGTGTTTGAATGGACACACAGAGCAGCAGCTTGGTTCGGGTGCCCCCCATAGCAAGCTGCTTGCTGTCGGGGCAATCAGCAAGAGCAAGGTGTCAGGAGCACTGGCGAGGGACCCAAGAAGGGGAGGATCTTGGCTGCTCTGTGCAAAATCACTGCATAGAGCAGGTAAGTATAACATGTTTGTTATTTTTTTAAACAAAAAAAAGAAACTTTTGTATCACTTTTAGGATATTACAGTCTTGATAATCTGAGGTTTGGCTCCATACCTAAAGCTCATATTACACACTTAAAGTGGTTGTAAAGCGGTTCTGTGTATGAAAGTAAAAAACCTTCTGTGTGCAGCAGCACTCCGGCCCCCCTAAAATTTACCTGAGCCCCATATTGATCCAGCGATGTGCACAAGAGCCTTGGCTGTCCTGGGCATCTCCATCCTCATTGACTGAGACAGCATCAGTAGCCCCTGGCTCCTGCTATTGTCAATCACAGCCAGTAAGCCAATGAGGATGTGGCAGGGGCAGGGGTGAGCCAGCTCTGTGTGTGAATGGACACAGAGAGCAGTGGCTTGGGAGTGAGCTTCCTCGGGTGCCCCCATAGCAAGCTGCTTGCTATAGGGGCACTAGGCAGGAGGGAGGGGCCTGGAGTGCCAGCAGTTGAACCCAAAAGAGTAGTAATGGGGCTACTTTGTGCAAAATCATTGCACAGAGAAGGTAAGAACAACATGCTTGTTATTAAAAAAAAAAAACCCTTTATTATCACTTTAAATATGCTAAGATTAGGGTATTCTTCCTTCCTCTCCCCCTCTCCTTTAAACAGCTATGCGAAGAGTTACAATGAGAAAGAAATAGTCTGAAAGGAAATACTCGGCATACTCTGATAGTAAGACTCTCTGCAGTAGTCTCACTTAAAAAAACATATAGTGCACCCAATAAACAGCGTCATGAGTGCCGCCTATAATAATATAACTTTACGTATTAAAAACAAAAACATCAATTTAAAAAGGTATTACAACTGCATATACTGTATTTTAGGGCCCATTTACATTGGTCCTACCCCTTGTGGTGTGTACAAAAAAGTGCGTTAAAAAGGAAGTAAACTGTCCAAATTTTTTTTTTAAACTCTTTAAAAACCCCTTTTTTTAAAAAGTAAAGGCGTAATTAGCTAGTATGCATCGCATGAAATGAAATACTTACCTTAGAACAAAGCCCTGCACTTCAGCACTGTGAGCTCTGACAGACGCTTCCATCTTCATCCGGTCTTCCTTCTGGGTTCGTGTCCCCCAGCCGTCTGATTGGCCGTGTTGCGATGATGTCACTCTCGTGCATGCGCACATGTTTACAGAATGGGTTTACAACCTCTTTAATGTCACGCGCTAACATGTGTTGTGTTACGGCATCCTATTCAAGGCACAAATACAGACCAAAAACTGGATCTTTTCGAATGCAGCGCACTACAGTACACTGTAGTGCATTACTGTTTGCTAAGGTGAACTGCAACACATGTGCTTCAGGGGTGCATTGCCTTAGTGTGCTGGAGAGCCATTGATAATGAATAGCATAGCTAAAGTATGTATGGTGTGTTTCCATGCATTACCACAATGCACTGCAACTGATAGCTATAAATGGGCCTTCTTAGCTTCCTTTTTAGTGCGAAAGTGTGTACTGCACCATTGACTAAACTATATATTAGTTAGGGCCCCAATTTTATTATAGTGCCCCATAACAAACCATTGAGAGCCCCCTTTCCTCTCTAATATCCAGCTCTATAAGAACTTCTTTAGTGATACAAAATTCTAATTGTTGTCATAGAAATTAAATAGAGGTTTCAAAACTAAATATTGTCCAAGTAGGAGTAGATAGTCACAGTCAACAGAACTTAGAGAAGACCACTTGGATGAGTGATGGAACATCTTACAGAACAAGTCTAGCTGAATCTAACTACCATATATACTTGAGTATAAGCCAAGTTTTTCAGTACATTTTTTTGTGCTGAAAGTGCCCCCCTCAGTTTATACTCGAGTCACTGCCATCTCTGCATACCTGATCAGCCCATGTCATGCTCAGACGGCAGCTGACCAGTGTACAAAAGCCGCGCCTCCTCCTCATCCGTGATAGGGGAACACTCAGTTTCCCAGCAGTGAGTCAGTGTTCAGTGTTCCGCCTATCATAGATGTCCTCTCGTCCTCATCCCATGGATGAGGACGAGAGGATGTCCGTGATAGGTGGAACACTGAACACTGACTGCTGGGACACTGAGTGTTCCGCCTATCACAGACAAGCCTGAGGAGTAGTGGCGCAGCTTTTGTACACTGGATGGCCGCCGTCTGACTGCATGACATGGGCTGATCAGGTAGGCAGATCAGCACAGGGAGGCAATGAGACAGCGGTGGCAGCCACTGCACTGATGCACATCGCTGGATTGGATGGACTCAGGTAAGGAAAAGGGGGGTCTGGGGGAGGAGCTGCAGAAGATAAGGTTTTTCAGTTTAATGCATAGAATGCATTAAGCTGAAAAACCTTAAGGTTTTAGAACCACTTTAAATATTTCCTACACAGAAAAAGCTTACTAGAAAAAAAATGGACAGGTAACATTCAAAGCATATATTGTTATTCTTATATCTAGGGATTACAGTATACATTAGCGGTTAAGGTTAGGGGAGGATTGGGTTAAGATTATATTAAGACTCGTACACACTACAAGAAAATCGGGCGAACATTTTCGTCCAAAGAATTTTCGTATAATTTTCATATAGTGTGTACGCAACTTTCGACAGCCGATTCCGAATTTTCGTACGAAATTTCCCAAAGGGACAAACTTGAACATTTTTCTCGTACAGGAACAGAATGAATGATTTTCATTTAATGTGTACCATTTTCGTACAATTTTCGTACAAGAAAAATCAGAAAAGAAAGACTGCGCATGATCAGAAACAATAAACAACAAAAAAAATCCTTTGTCATACGAGAATATTCGTAAGAATTTTCGTACAAATTTTCTTTCATCGGTTTTGATTTGCTTTACAAGATTATGTTTGATGGTTTATGGTTAAAGTGCAAAGGAGTTAACTTGGCATTAGGTTAAAGTGATTGAAATGATCACCTTGTAAAACAGCCCCTTCAGTTTAAAATTTAAATGAAAGACAAAACATTTAATTATAGATTTTTTATAAGTGACCACATTTCCTCTGTTCTCAGCTGCATAAGAGCTGGGGGAAGGAGATGTAGCAGCACACTGAGCTTGCCAGTGAAAGGCTGTGCAGGAGGTGTGTCAGGACAAGTCTGATCAATGGAGAAGAACAAAAGGCTGAATTCCCAGCATAGCTAGAGAACTGACCATGCTGTGTTCTCATGTTTAGTCAGTTTTTAATAGGAAAGTAGAGGGACTGACAAGAACACCATGGATTTCACACAAAGGAAGCAGAACATAGAGAACAGGGGACTTCTTCATACATTTACATGGTACAGCAGGCATATATCAGGAATATGAAATGCTGGGTAACAAACACTTTAAGTACAAAGGTTAGGTGGAAGTAAGACCATATTTAGAAGTCATTTATCCCTAGGTACATCTGAGTGATGACACTTTTTTCTACAGGCTCCATCCTTGGTTACTTTGGCCCCCATCCTCCACAACTTCTCCAAGTCTGCCACTTACAGTACCTATCTAGGATCCATTGACATCTATGCTATAGAACCATCAGACACTTCAGAGCTACTCCAAAGTAGTATTGCATCCAGGCTGTGTCGATTCATTAGTTATTCCTATGGGAAAGCCAATGATTGTTGTCCTCAACAGCCTTTCCATAGGAATGGATGTGAACTCTACTGCATATACACTGGCCAGGATGCTTTCTGCAGAAAGGCAAAATGTTACAAAGTTCCTACTAGCTTTACAGAGAAGGTCTCTGTGGATTCTGCACAGTTAACCGGCAGAGTTGGGAAAGTTGCTGGCGGGGAGTGACCACATTTTTTGGACAACAGTACTTTTACAGTACAGTTATCCTAAAGGTTTTCTCCTGGTGATCTGGCCACTTCCTGTCTTAGGGTGTCCTTGCTCTGGATGAAGGGGCAACAGAGACACCCTTGGACAGCAACAGGGTAGTGTTTAGTGCACTAGAAGATTTAGATGGGCTTGACTAGCAAAGTAAAATTGATCTCCAGCTAACACCTTTTAAGCAGTTACAGCAACAGCTTTTATCTTTTCCTTTTGGGATAAAGGTTTCACAGAAATGAACAAAAGCTGCCACTTTTACTGGACAGCTGTTAGAGGAAGTTGAAAAGAACAGACTTACTCTCAGTAATCACAGGTTAAAAATACAGGAAAAAGGCCTGAAAAAAAACACCACCACCACATCTAAGAGCTAATAAGTTGCAACATGATAAAATGTTTTTGGATTTTATACCAATGTTGGGGGAAGACTAAGAGGAAATTTTGATGAGGTTAAGTCTTATGATGCATGTACAGGTAATTGGTGGAGTCACATAAAGGGTTATTGATGAGTTTCTGATTAGGGGCATTGCTGAACACAATATTTGGTGCCTGAAACCTATGCCAAAAACCATGGTGGTGGGATCCCATTAATGAAAACAATTTTACAGTATAACTGTATTCAGGACACGTAGCAAAATAGTTATATTTGCCACAAAAGGTCCTTCCAGTGTATAGATTATCCAGCATAAGAAAAGACATGTGATTAGTTTTGTCCTCCTTTAAGAGCCACCAGTGTGCTTGCTTTGAGAACATTGCCCCATTGACCTACGGTGATATCACCACTATCTTTAATCCATACTTGTCTTGTGAACTGTTCATGTTCCAGAAAAGAGGCACAAAGCAAATGATCCTAAACTTCTGGGGGCAAAAACTTCTCTGAGGATGCAGAGAAAGCCTCAGCCTTCTCAATCTTTTATAAATAGGATCATTTCAAATGAAGTTGGGTCTTCAGTGCACTTCTTACAGCATTTGGAAAGACTATTTTTTGGGGATTGATGCTGCATCCACCTAGGTAAGTATGATTCTGCAAAAAAAACAAAAAAAAAAACTTCTCTTTAAATGCAGGGAATGCATTAGGGTAAAAAATGTTAATCCTTTTCGAACCACTTTAATTGTTGGAATTGGCTTGAGAAAGTTTATTCAATTAAAACCTATTTTGAAGCACACGAAAGTTAATATATGTGCAACTACTTTATATTGTACCAATCTGCAGAAGTCAGGCAGGTGATTTACTACTATGTGCATGCAATGAGGAGATGCGAAGTTGTGTTCATGTCAAGCATCCAGGCATGTGCAGGAAAATTGAATTTTTTCTTAATTGCCTTCCTAGCTCATGGATAAATGTTTGAAGTGAGATCCGTTTCACATTATTTTTTTTCATTTCACCTCATGTGACCCTTTAGTAAATTATCATAAATCATCACACTTCTTTCTTTACTATTTACTCACTGCACAATATATTCAAGCATAACATGCAAAAAAAAAAAGCAGACAGAAAAAAAATGGTGTTATTATTTATTTATGGTTACAACATTGCTAAAATGTCTTCATGTTTTCTGTATTTCAAATAAAATATATATTTACAAAAAAAAATCTCACTAAGAAACTTCAATAAACATACTATATCAAGAATATTCAAAAGTTGGATATTTAACGGAAAACTAAAATAAATGCAAAAACAGTTTTTTCCTATAAAAAATCACTTAATGCAAACACAACATAACTGTTCAAAAACATATAAAACCAACATAGTTCCTATAAACAGTATGATCAATAAAAAGATGGTAAATAGATAAATAATAATATTTATATGTCTTGTTCATTTCATTGTTAGAAATTAATCTTGAATTTTTTTATAATAATAAACTCTTTTTTACACTAACATTACAGTTAAACATCCTATTTGTATATGAGCTGTCGTATGCATTAAGACAAAAGGACCCCCCCCTCCAAAAAAAATGCTTTTTAAGGCAGGCTATACATGGTTCGAATTTCAAAAGAATTTTCTTTTGAAAATTTTATCTAAGGATTTTCATTCGTATTTTGCACCATTAGTGGGCTGCAACAAGCCGATTTCCGTGCGGTAATCCAATTTGAGTAATCGGACATGTTGGAAATTTTTTGAAAAAGGAACGATTTTATAATCAATGATGGGAGAATCGTGCGAGAAATGTAATTGAAAAAGAAATGTGCATGTGCAAGAAAAGTAAATTCCCAAAAAGAAAAGAAGATTGCCAGCCACGAAAATTCTTTTCTGTAGCAACATGACGTAAAATTGAAGGCTTGGTTGGAATTTCGAAATCAATGGTGGCATCATCGGATCACAAAATGCACAAATTTTCTGATTTTGAAAAGAGAATTATTTCTAAATTCGACCATGTATGGCCTGCCTAAGGCACTAGAAAGGAAAACTCAGTCATAAAAATATAACTCTTACCTTACTTGATTTACTTTTACTTACATTTATTTAATCTTAGATACAATCAATTAACATCATGGAAATACTCTTAATGCAAATACAATGTAGCTCTTTAAAAACAGATAAAACCTACACAGTTCCTATAAAACCTACATAGTTCCTATGTTGTACACACTATTAAGACCAAAGGACCACCCCCCCCAAAAAAAAACCAAAAAAAAATGATACAGATTTTTAAGGCACCACAAAGAAAAACTCGATCATAAAAAAAATAACTTTTACTTTACTTTATTTACTTTTACTTACATTTATTTAATCATATATAAAATCAATTACCATAATGGAAATACTCTTAATGCAAATACAATGTAACAGTTTAAAAACAGATAAAACCTATATAGTTCCTATAAACAGTATAATCAAAAAATAGATGGTAAATAGTATTGTTACTTTCATTGTTAGAAATTAATTGAGAATATCCAACATTATTTTGTAATAATAATTTATTTTTCACACTACATTACAATTAAATAAAAAAAAATCTTATATGTATATGAGTAGTTATTGTCATTATTAAGACAACCCCCGCCCCCCTCAAAAACAAAACAAAAAAACAAAACATAGAAAAACTCATAAAAAATGTAACTTTTTCTTTACTTTAGTTACTTAGATTTATTTAATCACATATATCAAATCAATTAACATAATGGAAATACACTTAATGCAAATACAATGTAAGGCCGGGTTCACACTCATGTGAATTGCATGTGGATCTCCCCACATCCAATTCGCATGACAGGAGCATGTGACCGGCTCTCAATGGAGCCGGTTCACATATCCCCGGGGCGGCCACGGAGAGCGCTACAGAAGAGTCCTGTGTGTCTTTGGCTCCGTTTCAGGTGCAAATTCAGGCAAAAATTCGGACCTGATTCTCCCCTGAAGCGGTGAACAGGGACGTACCGGACCCCCTTCTGTGAGCTGATCCACAAATACCCAACCTAACTGTTAACAAATACCAAACCTAACATATACAATCTACATAGTTCCTATAAACAATATGATCAATAAATAGATCGTAAATAGTCTTATTACTTTTATTGTTAGAAAATTATATGAGAATATCCAACATTATTTTGTAATAATATATATATTTTTTTACGCTACATTCCAATGAAACATCTTATTTGTATGTGAGTTGCTGTATTCATTATTAAGACAAAAGGACCCCTCCATAAAAAACAATAAAAAAAAACATGGATTTTTAAGGCACCACAAGTGAAAACGCGATTATTAAAAAGATTTTACTTTTAACTTTTACTTTACTTTATTTACTTAGACTTATTTCATCACATATATAAAATCAATTTCCATAATGTATTTGATATATTTGTAATAAAATAAAGTAAGTAAAAAGTATATTTTTAAAGATTTTTAAGTTTTCCTTTGCGGTGCCTTAAAAACACATACTGTATTTATTGGCGTATAACACTCAATTTTTCACCATGAAAATCAGGTGCAAATAGTGGGTGCGTGTTATACGCCAATACTTCAATTTTAGTTGCCTCGGAGGGGACAGGGAGGGGGGGTAGGACGAGCGCCATCAGATTACATACAGTGAGAATCTCCTGTTTACTTGGTGGTCTCTGTAATAGGAAGTCCCGTCTCCTGGGTCGCCATTGGACCACTGTTCTGTCTATCATAGGAGATTCTCACTGTATGTAATCTGTCGGCGCTCATCCCATCTCCCTCCCTGTCCCCTCTGGGCTGCAGATGGGCATCGATAAGGCTGCACTGATAGCAATGGTGAGGCTGCTGCATTGATGGCAATGGTGAAGCTGCATTGATGTGGACTGATGAAGCTGCATTGATGGCACTTGTGAGGCTGCAGATGGGCATTGATCAGGCTGCATTGATGACAATGGTGAGGCTGCAGATGGGCACTGACCCTTTTTTGCTTCAAAGTTCCTTATTTAAAATTTAAGTTTTTTTCCTGAAACTTCCCTCTTAAAATGATGTGCGTGTTATAGGCCTGTGCGTGTTATACGCCGATAAATACGGTATTTGTTTGGGGGGTGGGGTTCGGTTTGTCTAGATTTAGATCTGGCACCCTACACCATCTGTAAAAACAATGTTTGAATATTATGAATTCATTTTTAAATAACATTTAATTTATAACATTTAAAATAACATTGAAGATTTATTTAATGACCATTTACTTAGGCCTGTAGCTATGTGGTGCAATGATGTTTTACCATTGCATTCTTTTTCCCAAGATAACAATTTATAGTGCTTGTATCGGTAAAAGGCTATTTCTTGTTCTGCCATACTTGTCGAGCATTAGTTCAGTGGAAATAATAGTTCGGTGTTATACAGTCATTCCTTGTATTTGTAAATACACACTACTAGCAATGCTTCATTTGAAAGTAGGAAACACGGCATGTTCTTAACCCATTTTGGTGACATTGTTCTTTTCTGGGACTTTGCGGATGTTGCATTGTTGTGTAATGCTTCGAAGTGTTCCATTGAAAAGATACAACATTTTGGCTATTGTGTCTTGATTGCGTCGCATGCGGAGTCAGTTCCGTGTACCTGTTAAGCAAAACCCACAGTTGTATTATATTATTCTCTTTCTTTTGTCACTTCTACAGTACAGCGAATAGTTTGTTTACTATAGCGCAGATGTTGCACCTGCAGTTTACCAGTAGGCAACTACATATTAACAAAATGCCTATTGCTACTAAACTAGACATAAAACTAAAAGAACTCAGCAGTAGCCAGAAACACAAAGGCCTTCTGCAAACAATTTTAGATCATTTAAATTTAAATAATAACATTGGGATGAAGGTGTAAACCCATGCCAAAATTAAGTGACTGATTGAAAACGGGTACATTTTTTGCGCCCTTTCACAAAATGCCCTGATTTCCCGTGCTTGCGGCATATAGTATCCTGAAGTCAGACAAAACTGTAATCCAGTCAACAGAAAATCATTTTTTTTTCACTTTAAAAGTGCAGTATTTAAAAGAGATATTCAATATCATGCTATTAGGGCTTAATTTACTGTGCGGTGCATTTTTATTTTACTTTTCAAAAATATTGCTTTATGCTCTGCAAAAAGAAAAAAAAAAATCACAGATATGAATGGTTGCAGTAAGTTTTATTTTGAAGGCATTTTTTCACTTTGAAGCTTTGTTATACTTTTTAATTTAACTATTTGGGATAGGTAACAAAAAAGGTAGTGTACATGCATAAGGCTAACAAATGAGCAACTTGATTTGTAATTCCTGCCATTACTGTTCCCACAGACACTGCACAGGAGTGGGTTTTTTGTTTGTCTTTTTTACAAATTGTAAAAAGAAGAGCTGCTAAGCAATAAATTAAAAAATTTAAAATAACAATGCCTACAATTATAATTATGCAGTTCATGTGCATTGTTATACTTTTTAATTTAACTATTTGGGATAGTTAACAAAAAAGGTAGTGTACATGCATAAGGCTAAAAAATGAGCAACTTGATTTGTAATTCCAGCAATTACTGTTCCCACAGACACTGCACAGTAGTGTTTTTTTTGTTTGTTTGTTTTTTTTACAAATTGTAAAAAGTAGAGCTGCTAAGCAAAAGAATAACAATATATATATATATATATATATATATATATATATATATATATATAATATTGTCTACAATTATAATTGTGCAGTTAATCTGCATTGTTATATTTTTTAATTTAACTATTTGAGCTAGTTTACAAAAAGGTTGTATTCCTGCATAGGGATAAAAAAGGAGCAACTTGATTTGTAATTCCTGTAATTACTGTTCTTGCAGACACTGCACAGGAGTGTTTTTATTTATTTTTATTTATTTTTTTTACAAATTGTAAAAAGTAGAGCTCTATGGCAAAAAAAAAAATAGGCCTTTTTGTGCCGAAACGCGTTAGTTTTGCACTGTTCTTACACCGTTCCTGTATGTAGCAATAAAGACTTTTTATTTGGATTAATGGAGATGCCAGCTACCTTCTTTATATATATATATATATATATATATATATATAGTATTGCCTACAATTATAATTATGCAGTTCATGTGCATTGTTATACTTTTTAATTTAATTCTTTGCAAAAAGGTAGTGTTCTTGCATGGGGCTAAATAGGGCTAAAAAATGAGCAATTTGATTTGTAATTCTTTCAATAACTGCTTCTACAGACACTGCACAACAAAGACACTTACATCTTTAGGTTATGAAATTAAATGAAAAAGTCATTAACCAACATCAGCCAAAAAATTAATATAGCATCATTAAAAAAAAATGTTATAAACAGAACTGCTGAGGAATTTAATTGTAATACAACAGTTTAATTTTTAATTTACAATTTTACTTTATAATAATAATACTTTTTATTAATATTTTTAACAATTTTACTTTAATAATAATTAAATGAAACAATTGTAAGAAGTAGCACCCTTCGAAATAATTAAATACCTTTATTTTTTGTTAATGTAATTGTATTAAATATCACCTGTTTGTTTTAGTAGAGGGAAACTTGCCAAGCTTTTTTTCCCCCATAACCTATACATGACACATAATCAATAGAAAACTGTTTGTTAATAGGGGCTAGTGACCAAGTCTACGGAACACATGTGTGCACTTGAACATATTACATATCAGGGCTCAATGCACATTGTTACCCGTTTATTATATTTAAGATTTACTATCTCACAGATATGATGTGGGTTAAATGAGAGTTCTTTGACCAAGAGTGAAAGTTCTAATATAATAACATTTATTAGAAAGTAGTTGAAAGCGTCTAATACACAAACATCTATCTATAGTCTTACACCAAAGGAGGAAATAGTAGGTTAAAATACAAGAATTACATGGAGGAATACAGAGTATATGCCTTAAAACATTAATCTACACACATATTCCGTTACAAGTAAAACAGACCTTTTCCATAATTACCCTTAAGTTCCATTCTGATGGCTGCTTTCCCATAAAGTCAGCGTTTCCTCCCAGCTAGTCTGTGTATATCAATACAGGCTGATGCCTCATTGGTCGGCATAGCGTGACTTCTGATTGGTTAGCTCCCCTATACTTTGCCTAAGTCAGCCCCCTTTATTGCCAATCCTTGTGAGCCAGAGATTGACTTGAATTGTCACAGGAAGTTTAAGTATTGATTCTGGGGTGGGCCTCCCTTCATTGCATATCCCAGCATGGGATCCTTTGAAGCGAGTTTGTGTACCACAATGAGGTATCCCATTGTTTGTACACAAAAGCCTGGGCCCCGTCTTGTCTGGTCTTCTCATAGATATGTGTGAAGATACTATCTTTTGGCCTGCATAGATACAAGCAAATATATATATATATATATATATATATATATATATATATATATATATATATATATATATATATATATATATATATATAGTCCTAATTACAATATTTTACAGCTATTAATGGAGATTTCACATAAACTCATAAGGCAACAACTGACTGAAGTCCCCTCTCTGCTGACGTCACAGAAGTCGGTCCAGGCTCTGCATCATCCTGACAATGTAAGTTGGGATCTGCCAGATGCCTGGACCGACATCCGGCTCAGCCTCTCATCGAGCCGCTAAGAGACTGAGCCGGCCGCCTCTCCACAGTCCCGCGCTACAGTGAGCAGGGGGGGGGGGGGGAGCAGAGCAGATAGCTTTGACTGACAGTCACCAGCTCTCTGCTAAGGGAGCTGTCAGAATCGAGCGATCTGCGGTGTTTGATCTCTTGGTTCTCGGTGTAGAGCCGGCAGGGGGGACAGATGCAGCATGGGACCAATGCTGCATCCACTTAGGTAAGTATTAATGTGGAAAAACCCCAACCCCATACTTCTCTTTTAAGTTAGTGGGGTCAATTTACTAAAAGCAAATAGAGTGTGCACTTTGCAATCTGCAGTGGCTCTCTGCAAGTGCAACTGCTCCAGAGCTTAGTAAATGAGGTAAAGCTTCACTTTCCAAGGAATACCCAATCACATGCAAACAAAAACAAACAATAAAAAACAGCTTGCACATGATTGGATGATGGAAGTCAGCAGAGCTTTCCCTTATTTACTAAGCTCTGGAGCAACTGCACTTTACAAAGTGCACAATTTATTTGCCTTTAGTAAATAAACCCCAAAGTATCTGACTGTGAGCTCTCATGGTCACATTTGAGAGCATGCCTACAGATAGAATTTACCATCATAAATATTAATGGTTACTCTTTTTCATACGTTTCTGTTGCTTAAAATTACAATACGAAACAGAATATATAATATAAATTATAAATTAAATCTATTGCTGTCAGATTATATAGGTTTCATTTTAAGTGGCATTTTAGAGCTGGAAACTTTCCAATATGTAGGATATCAAATATATCTTATCATCAATACAGTACAAATATGATTACTATTATTATTATTATAACATAAGTTATAAGCCAAATAAGACATCCATATCTGTTTATTTTCAACTGTTTTCAATTCTAAATCATTTAAATAAATATCCAACAATAACAAACTTGAGATGATTGTAGGCGTATTACTGCACATGCAATAAAAACAATTGAGTACTGTCAGTTATACTTTTTGTATTTGCACTAACATCCAAATTTTCAGGACAAGCTTTTGGGGTGTACCCTCTTCAATGTCCAAGCTGGACCCTGAAGAAAGGGGTACATCTGGAAAATGTGTCCTGGAAATTTGGAAGTTATTTGGAAAAAAAGTATCATAATAATATAAAAATCTTGCTAAAATGTTATTAATTGTAAAAATACCTGCTTTTCTGCTATTGTAGGTAAAGGGAATGTATGTTTTATATATAAGCTAGAGGCTGCTAAATGCCTATATTTGTGCTTTACTGAATTTGCATATGCATAGTCCTAACCCAGGCATTTGTATCGACTTCACATACACTCATTTATTTATGACACTACCTGTTAGAAAATTGCAGTTATTCTTTCTGCTTTACATGAACAACATTTGTACGTCTCTAAGAGTTTCTGAACAAGGAGAAGTAGCTGTAATTTTATGGGGTTTGATTTACTGAAGGCAAATAGGCTGCTCATTTCGCAAGCGAATTTTCACTTTGAAAGGGAAATTTCCTTAGCTTAGTGAATGGGGTGAAGCTTTGTTGACTTCCATCATTCAAGCAAAAAAACCTAAAAAATACATATATATATATATATATATATATATATATATATATATATATATATATATATATATAATTGCATATGATTGGGTATTCTTTGCAATGTAAATTTTCACAACATCAAGCTAAGGGAAAATACCCTTGTAAAGGGAAAATTCCCTTGTGAAGTGAACAGTTCCCGTATAACTTCTCTTATTATTCAAAAACGAGAATATTTCATTTCCATAGAAAAAAAAAAGAGATTTTAAAGAAAAGTGGACATTGAACTTTTGTTTGTTCTTTCATTATTTTGTTGCATTTATTTTTATATCAGTTATATAAATTGTATACATAAGTTATAAAATGTAAAAGAACTCCCGGCAAATAGCAAAATACACAGTTAAAATACATAGTTGTTTTACTTACAAAAGCTTTTGTAATTTTCTTCAGTCACTCCAGAGTTTTTATGTATATTCCCAAGGTTTGTTCTCTGCCATTTCTGTAGTGCAGTTCATAAATATGGCTGGATTACCTCCATGGCCTGTGATTGAGGGGTGAAGGAGCAGCAGGATACCGCGTTATCCCTCTGCTTTCTGCTCCTGCTAGGATGTCCTTATCAGCACATGTACATTTATCACACTTGATTGGCTGAGCTCCTAATGCTGCCCTTTTATCCACCAATCTAAAAGCTGCTGTGCAGAGAACTACAAGAGACTGGCACCAAGTCAGATTTAGGCACTTGCAGTAGCTGTATTTAAAATACATTAAGGCCTCATGCACATAGGACGTTTAAAAAACACCAGCGCTG
This sequence comes from Lithobates clamitans, assembly GCA_037952925.1. Lineage (NCBI taxonomy): Eukaryota > Metazoa > Chordata > Amphibia > Anura > Ranidae > Lithobates > Lithobates clamitans. The sequence continues at coordinate 3,977,835 of JBBGZY010000301.1, read as the reverse complement.
CTGCCAGGAAAAAGCAGCGTTAAAAAACGCGCTGTTAGCCTCGTTTTTGAATAACGTTTATTGGCGTTTTTTCAAGTTTTTTAGTTTTTTTTCAGTAAAAGCACTCCCTATAATGTAAAAACGCCAAACGCAGCTAAACGCGGCTAACAGCTTGTTGCCCACATTTAGCAGCGTTTAGGAGTGTTTTTGGGCATTTTTCGTTTTTACAGCTCACATTTGCTGCTCCTGGAAGCACAGGCTGTCATTTTTTCTACTGCCCCTAAACGCAGTGGCGGCTGGTGGGCTTTTCTTCTTGGGGGGACAAACAACCAGCAATACCTCCGCCCCCCTTCTAGGCGGCGCGGCACTGATGCACCCCCCCACACCAGGGGCAGCCACGGGGCTCGCAGCACTGTCAGCCTCCCCCCCCAGAGGTCCAGCAGGTACTATGCGGCGGGCTGTGTTCTCCTCTCCTGTCTGTGTCCTCTGGGCAGCGGCAGCAGCGGATCCAGCCCCAGCATGTCTCCCCTTCCACAGCACTAGGCATCGAATAGGATCACCTGGCGCTTTGGCCAATCGGGAAACAGGTCTCAATAATCTGCCTCCTGATTGGCGGGGAGTAACTGTAGTGTGAAAATAGCAAAAATTAATTTGCTATGGTCACATAATTGGGAGCCCACCTTATTTGGAAGTCTATTAGAGCCTCTGGCTCTAATCAGGTACTTCAAAAAGCACACCCCTGCCCACCCCCGCCATAGGAATTTCTTGTGCCCGGCGTCCTGAAAGGGGCCGGGCACATGGATAGGGAGAGCAGCGGAGGTGTTGGGGGGGTGGCGCCCATGTGCCCACAATGCACAGGCTGCCACTGCCTAAACGCTTATGCCTCCAAACGCCTCTGACAGTTTATGTGTACATGGACAGATAGGCTAACATAGAGGGGCGTTTAGAAGCAGCTAAAAAAAAATGTCAGGCGCCCCTAACAGCAGCTGTAAAAGCGTCCTGTGTGCATGAGCCCTTAATAAATATCAAACTGCATTAGATGATGTATTTGTATCTGTCTAGAGTTGAGCTATTATGTGTATAGTATTGTATAGTATGTTGTCTGCTTAGATAAACAGTATATTCAAACAATGCCTTTAATACAGGCATACCCCACTTTTAAGTACACAATGGGGTTTATTTTCTAAAGCTTGAAAGTGCAAAATCAGGCTCACTTCTGCATAGATACCAATGAGCTTCTAACCTTGGCTTGTTCAATTAAGCTTTGGTAATAAAACCTGATTTGATTGTAGCCGTATTAGTGCAATTGTGACAGAGAAAATTGAGTACTGTCCGTGATACTTTTTTTATTTGCACTAACATACAATTTTTCAGGACAAGCTTTCAGGGTATGTCCCCTTCTTCAAGGTCCAAGCAGTACTGATTCACAAATGTTTAATCAGAATGTTAAAGAAGAAGGAAAAAAAAAAAAAGAGAAAACCAAACACATACAAATCAATGGTAATAAAGATAGCAGCAGAGTTAGTGAGATAAGACAGAGGGAGAGCTAGGGGGGGAAGGAGGGGATACTAGTCACAGAGGGGTCGTAAAACTTTAGCATAATGTGTAAGGAAACCAATATCTAAATTCAGGCCATTATTCTTCGTGTCAAAAAGAAGTATCATTCTTAGTTCAAACGTTTTCCTTTCCTGGATAGTTCTGAAATTCCCTTTAAAGCAGGGTTCCACACAAATTTTGAACAATATCTGTATGTATTCTCTTCCTTGCCTAGATGCTGACATGCCGTTTAAAAAAATTTAAATCGCCGTAATTACCTTTTATTTTTCTATTCTTCTTTGCACTTCCTGGTTCTCCTCCCGTGGGAGTAGGCGTGTTTCTAGCCTCTCCCAGACTCCTGGGAGCTAGTCTCAGGCTTCCCAGGATGTCACTGAGCATGTGCGGGAACGAGCAGTGAATGCTGGGAGCACAGCATTCACCACATCCAGGAAATAAATGCTTGTGGGCTTCAAATGCCCACAATGAAAATGGAAACCGCCTGCAGTGAATAATATAAGTTATTCTTTCCGACGAAATCTGACACAGGCGGACATATTACACACAATATGTGAGTATGTAATGCTGAGAAGAAAAGTTTGTGAATGAACTTAAAAAAAAAAAAAACGATAGATAGGTGGACCCCCGCTTTAAGAACTAAGACATTGAGGTCTTCTATAGTGTGGTCCGGTTGTGAGAAATGATGTCCCACAGGTGTGCAGAAACTGTCTTCTTTATGTTCTTTGATGGTATGTCTGTGCAAATTCATCCTCACTTGCAACTTCTGTCCTGTACCTCATCCAATGCAAAAGGTGCAGCAAAGGATCTTATGTTGGTGAAGCAGGACAGAAGTTTATTTATTTTTTTTTCTTTCTTCTTTAACATTCTGCTTAAAAATTTGTGAATCAGTACTGCTTGGACCTTGAAGAAGGGGACATACCCCGAAAGCTTGTCCTGAAAAATTGTATGTTAGTGCAAATAAAAAAAGTATCACGGACAGTACTCAATTTTCTCTGTAATAAAACCTGGAAACTCATTGGTTTCTATGCAGAAGTGAGTCTGATTTTGCACTGTCCAGCTTTAGTAAATACACCCCATTGTGTACTTAAAACTGGGGTATGCCTGTATAAATAAATATATAAATTACAATTGCTAATGATTGAAAATCCTTGTATTTTTATTTTTTTATTATGTAAGAACATGTGATGACCACATTATCTAGTGACTTATAAATCCTTTACGTTTTGTTCACTAGTGCAGCAAAATGATTGTGCATGACTATTCTTAAAAGTCTACAGATAGTTTTATAGATATATATTAAAAGGAATAACCATGTAGAGGAAGAGTGTAGGAAATGGAATCATGTAATAGCCGCTCTCCTATTTGACATTTAAATTGCCTAATCATTTAAAAGCATGACTATTTGTAAATTGTATTTAGTATTCACAATAGTCTATTCTCATAGTCCAGAGAGAGAGAGAGAGAGAGAGAGCTTGCTTCCTAGTGTTATCTGGCCCTCACTGCCAGGGCCGTAGATGGGGGCTAGAGCCGGCCCTTCTGTATCGAGTCCCATCAGTTCAGCAGGGGGCAGGGGGGCACATGCGCAGGAACCCAATGGGTCATGGTTCCCAGTGATTAAATAAAAGTTCCCAGGGGCCCAATAAGTTCAGCAGCAGGGGCTGGGGACAGTGAGGGGGCTATTTATAATTTTTTTAGGAGCAGGCTTAGTAGTCCTCGGTGCAGCAGCTCCTGACAATCAAATTAATGTTCCAGCCTCTTCTTCTATAATAATCCACCGAGGCAGGCTGGAACTTAAATTTATCGGGAACCGCAGCACGAAGGATGACTCCCCATGGTCCCGAAAATGAGTAAATAGACCCCTCTCTATCCCCATAATCTGCTGTTAAACTAATAGAGCTCAGGGAACTTTTATTTAATTGTTGGGAGCCAAGGCTGGCAGGATTACCATGCACAATAAGGTATTTAAAGTCCTTTCTTGGTGTGGGGTGAAGGGCAGGCTGTATGAAGGGGCCTGTCAGAAAGACTGTATGGGCCCCCATGATTGCCATTGGTAGTACAGGGTTGTCAAACTCAATTTCACTGCGGGCCTCATCAGCATTATGGTTGTCCTCAAAGGGCCGGTTGTATCTGTAAGACTAGATGTCCAGAGCACCCCAGGGCTGTAGGGGGCAAGTCTTTGGAGGTCAACCTGATCATCAGATGAGGAGATCTGGGATCCCCAAGCATTCCCTTGGCATTTAAAATGGCAAGCTGAAATTGGAAGGGTCAGGCCCATTCGCAAAACCTGAAAAAAATACTATTTTTTGACTATGTATCATTTGTTTTGAGAACCTAGGTGGATAATATACAGGATGTTAGAACGTCATGTCTTAACCCAAGGTCTGCTTCACTCCTCCCTAGCATGTTCTTTTTGACCAGTACAAAAGTGTATCTCCTATACCAGGATACCAAAACAAAAGGGATTTTAGAGGTGGATATGCTGTATGTTCTCACACTGATCAATTAATTCACACAAATAAGCTAAGTATAAAAAATCACATATCTTTATTTTACACTTAAAAAAAAAAACGAATTCACTAGCTGCATAAAAAAAAACATCCAAACTGGATGCGTTTTGCAGAAGAGGATCTGCTTCTTCAAGCAGGTATTGAAAATGTTTTGACAACATTTTTGACAGTGTTTGACAAACATTTCCAATACCTGTTTGAAGAAGTAGTTCACCTTCTGTGAAACGCGTCCAGTTCCCGGCTGCCCTGTACCCACTTACCATATGTGACCAAGAGAAACCTGCTTTTCCTCTAAATAAGCAACATAGTTGTAAAGCCCCATACACACAGGCCAATTGTCAGGAGACATCGGCCGGTTCAATAAAAAACATCTGACAGTCAGCCCGTGTGTATGTCAGTCGGTCCGACAGAAGCCGGTCTTTTGCCCAGCTTCTGTCGGACGAGCATGCTGGAAAATGGACCAGCACCTGATCCGTGCTCTCAGCATATGGCTGAGACCGCTGATCAGAGTGTTCTGGCAGGGGGGCGCCCCTTAGTGGGGGAAATCACTGTACTAACATCCAATTGTTAGTACAGCGGCTCCGACCAGAGCTGTTAACCCACTGGGTTGAATGAAAAAAAAAAGGTTAGTGTGTGCCAGGCTTAAACATAAACAAAATGGCGCCCCCCTGTATTCAGTTTCTATCAGTGATTAACAATTGGCTGCTGCCGTAAATCATACCAAAACTATTATGTGTGATTATATGTTGAGGTGCTAGCTCCAATATAAATATGTACAGGCAAATAATCTTAATCAATACGTGTAGAAATAAACAAATCCGTGCAACCAATATCAATTTGCAAAAGTAATGTTGGTAAACAATAGAAAGTCCTGAGAATAATAAAAAGAAATCATGCAAGGCAAAAATATTCTATTCCACTTCTTTATTCCACCACATGTGCATTAGTGATACATGCTCTACGTATTTTTACAGTGCTTCACTTAAATGTTGTGTTCCTCTACCTAGTATAAGGGGGGCCACTCACCAGAAAGCTTTGGGCCACCAGGACCCTCACCGCTTAAATGCTTAATACTATGCTTGGTGTGTACTTGGGATCCGCTTCCTTTGTGCTTATATCCAATGCCACCAGCAGGATTAACTAAGAATGAGGGAACAATAACGTGATAATCGATAAACAACTTCCTGGTGACGCCTTCCGGGTCCTATACTGACGTCACCTCTGGTTCAGGTGGAACGCACCTTGGCGGAGAGGACCGTATACTAACCATGCTGTACATAGTGGGTGCCACTTCATGGCACATGGAAATGTGAGTGTACCGGCATATACCTTTTAATAATTCTTTTTAATAAACGTATTGCACGATTATCGCGTTATTGTTCTCTCATTCTGTAAAAATAAGAAGAGCATGTATGTACATGTGGTGGAAAAAAGAAGTGGAATAGAAGATTTTTGCTTTGTACGAATTTTTTTATTATGCTCAGGACTTTCTATTGTTTACTCCTATTACTTTTGCAAATTGATATTGGTTGCACGGATTTGTTCTTATTTTTATTATTTCTACACGTATCGATTAAGATTATTTGTACGTACACACTTGTATTAGAGCTGGCGCTTCAACACATGTACCAGGCTTAAGGTTGAGATATGTACAAAAATTTAAAGTGGAGGTCCACCCTAAAATAAAAAATGACATTAAAATTCTACGAAAAATATATTAAAAAAATTGAAAATTTTTTTTTTTACCGTACTTACCAGAAACCCCTGTTGCTAGGCAGTCTTCCTAATCTGCCTCTTCCTATTCCGCAGCGCTGTTCTGTCACTTCCTCCTCTTCGGCGAGCTGCCCTGTTGTATTCTGGGACATGTGTGTGTCCCAAAAAACAATAGGGCCATTCACAAAGTGCCGCACGACTCGCGCATGCGCAGTAGGAAACAGGCAGTAAAGCCGCTAGGCCTCGGGGGGCTGACATCACAGGCTCGCTGGACAGGTAAGTATCCTTATTAAAAGTCAGCAGCTACAGTGTTTGTAGTTGCTGACATTAAAAAAAGTCTGGAATACCGCTTTAACAGTGTATACTGGTACAGGCAAATGGAAATGTATTAGTTCAAAAAGAAGGATCTCACGTTGTCATGAGCTAGAGACTTTTTTGTTTTTTTAAGGTAAAGTAAAAATATGTTATTTTTTTTATATTTGGTTTATTTGTCAGAATTCATTAGTTTGAGAACCTCTTAAATCTATTTTTTTTTAGTATCCTGGTATTGGGAATACACTTTTGTACTGGTCATACACTCACCTATTCAATGGATCCAGAGTTACCTTGCTGCGATCTGCTGTTCAGATGTCATAATCTGGTCCCATAGGAAGGGAAGGGAAGAAAGCGCCAAACCGGCATAGTGTAGCACAATTTATTAAGTAAAATACCATATAAAACAAATGGAACTCATAAGCGGGTGAGGGGGAAATAGAGGATGACAGTCCGCAGTGGATTGTAATGAGCTGGGAGCTGTGTGGTAGTCCTTAATGGAGAAGAAAGCTGGCTGTGGTGGGAAGCAAAACGAGCCAGGAATCCGTGCAGGGAGACCGACGTCAGGCTGCCCTGTGTGGCCGTGAGGGTGTATTCTGATATCGGATGTCCACCCAAAGATGATGTGTCCAGTTAGGAGTAGTGAGAGGAGCTGTGTGAGCCAATCTGGACACGTTTCGGAAGCTTGACCACGTCTCCTTCATCAGCCATTTTATCACTATAGGATAGGCACAGTATCAGCGCTGTAGTGTTTTTTTGTCATAATCTGGTCCCACACTGTCATCTTGTGATTGTGAGCCAGCTATGTGTCCCCACTCATGCAAACATCCTGATATATGAGATGTGGATTTTCCAGGAGAATGTGAAAAAAAGGGATATGTAATTTTTGCCTAAGTAAGATGAAATAAAGAAAAAAATGCTGTTTTTATTGGGGGCGGGGGAGTGCAGGGTTCTAAATTCACCAAGGGGAGTGAAGGTCCCTTTAATACAGTATAAGTCAATTCATTTTGGAGCTCCATGGTGCTGTGCGTGTTGAATTATGTGAACAAAAAATAAAAAAATAAAATTGTGAAATAACAGCACATGAAAAAAAGTACACAAGAGTACAGTATGGTCCAACCTCCAAAGAGGAAGGGCCTCAGTCCCTGAACCCCCCCCCCCAAGGTGCAAGACTCCTGACAAGGGCAAGGAAGGTACTACGGTCTACCTAGGCTGAAGCCAGGTGGACCACGCTTCTTAGGGACCTGCCGAAGCCAGTCCTCCAAGTATTGGTGAGAGCTCCTCCGAAGAGAGACCCTCAGTTGGAGAGAGGAAAAAGATATGAAGGCCACAGTACACAAAACACATGGCCTTTCAGAGGGTATAAATATTAATCTCAGCTAGCCAAAAAGCCCTCCTAGAAATCCTATGAAGTGTAGCAAAGTTGACATGACCTAGTGCTGGTGAAACACAACAGATCTTAGCCAAAAGGCTGAGAATTCATTATAATACACATAATCCAACAAAATAATCACCTGCTGCATGCACTGGTCTACTCTATATCCTTCATTTGTCTAAAGAAGCACTGTATATATCAACACAACAAACTTACTGTTATTATTTCAAAGTGAATTGAAGTCTGCATGTAATGGAAGAGAGAGGTCTGCATAAAAAGTCTACTTTATGTAGTGGAAAATCATTTTACTATATAATAACCTTTTTTAAATGGAGTGCTATGTTATTTCCATAGATGTATATGCCACATGCAAACAAAAAAGCTAACAAGCTGTCAGCTTTAAAAACGTAATGCAAAAGAAATGGAACAAAATTCACTTTCATTTCACAGTGGACATGGAAAAATGTATCATAATGGCTCATAAATAAAAGGGTAAAAAAAATTACTCTCCGTTAATCAACAGAGTGAAAAATGAGACGTACATTAATAAATGGGAAATGTATACTGGAATCCGCTAATGGAATGATTTTTCCTTTTTTTTCCCATTCTGTGACCATCAAAATAATGTGTATATGAGTCTTAATTTAGAAAGACATCACTGTGATTGACAATATTACTTTACAATTCCTTATGACAGCATAGTCTATAATGGTGGTAATGGCCTAAATGTACTGACACCACATCCCACTTAGACTAAGTACTCATAACCAATCACATATCAATGGGACTTTTTGGGTGTCAAAATGAATATTCCATCACTACAAAATTAAAGTCATAATTGAACTTTTCATTTTTATGGCACATACTGTATATTATAAAAAATTGCAGGCTTTCTAAAGAGGTGCGGCAACAGTGCTTTCATATCACAGATATCCTATCAAACCATCAGTTTATTATCAGGTTGTCTTCAGTTTTTTACATCCTCAAGCTAAAGTGCTTAACCACTTGAGTCCACAAACTATTTTTTCATGCAAAACAGACAGTTTGTCCGTTTACATCCGTTTTTTTAACGAACAAAAATAGTGCTTTGATCCGTTCCAAAGAACGGATGTTGATGGAAGCGGATGTAAACGGATGTAAATGGATGATCATTCCTTTACATCCATTTTTCCATAGAGGTGCATTGATGTCCTTTTTCATCCATCAACGGATGGACGAAAAATGGACAAATGGTCCGCATGTGTGAAGGGGGCCTAACTGAACAAGCTGAAGTTCCCCAGACGATGTCAGTGACAAGACGAAACGTACGTCGGGAGGTTGACATTCTGACGTCATCACACTCATCTCTGAACGGGCGCTCGCTTGACAGCTTGGCGAATGCTCTTTTTAGCTGCAGTTTTGTAAGTGTTTTATCTTATTTTAAATAAACCATCTTATTGGATTTACGCTATGGCTGCCTTTCTTCTACCTCTATGTGGTTGATTCGGGGTATGGTCTGATTGGAGCCACGTTCACGGAGGGAGATCGTATGCTGGTTATCAAGACCCATGTTTATATGCTTACCATCCTCACATGCTTACCATCCTTAGCATTATTTGGATAAGTGGTGCATTGCATGACCTAGATATCATCCCGAGACGTGCCTTATTGTGCCTTCCATCTGGTAAGCACATATGTTTGGTGGTGGAGGATCACTGTGCAGGGTGTGTCTGTCATTCCACTCTCTCACCTGACTCTCACGGAGAACTACCAGAGGATTCCTCTCACTTCTTCTATGCTTATGGACTATACTAATTACATTTAAATTTGATGTATTTTTTACACATTTTGGGGCTTCTTTATATTTATATAATTTATAATTGCACATGTTCAGTTTTTGCAATTTAATTTTACAGCACAGTTTTTTTCTTTTGTTTTTTTGAAGTTAAAATCTGTTTGGCTACCATGCACAGCTGTACCAGATTTTGCACTCTCCAGTTTTAGTACATCAACCCCATGTGCGTAGTTAGGGCAGTGTAGTTCAATGTTTCTCAACTCCAGCCCTCAAGTACCCCCAACAGGTCATGTTTTCAGGCTTCCCGTTATTTTGCACAGGTGATTTGATCAGTTTCACTGCCTTGGTAATTACCACAGCCATTTCATCTGAGGGAAATCCTGAAAACATGACCTGTTAGGGGGTACTTGAGGACTGGAGTTGAGAAAAGTTGGTGTAGTTGGTATGGTCAGTGTCTGCCTCTCGGGGACTGAAATGGTTAAGGAATTGAATAACCACCAGACTAATAGGTATGAATGATAAAAGTGAGTCTGATGCTTTTCTAGAGACTAAATTAAAGTGCTTGTAAACATTCAAGTTTTTATATTGAAAATAACAAACTTGTCTATACTTACCTGCCCTGTGCAATTGTTTTGCACAAATCAGCCCTGATTCTCTTCTGGGATCCCCGGCCAGCATTCCAGGCCCCTCCTCTTCATCGGGTGCCCCCATTAAAAGCCATTTTCCCTGGGGGCACCAGTGCAGGCTCGTTCCCGAGTCCCACCGGTGCATCCATTGACACAGACAGCGGGCCTCATCCGTGTCACAGGATTTGGTTGACAGCAGCGGGAGCCAATGGCTCCCGCTGCTATCAATCTGTCCAATGAGGGGAGAGACAGCAAGTGGAGTCACTGCGCTCATGCACATCGCTGGATTGGATCGGGCTTAGATAAGAAAAGGGTGGGGGGGAGGGGCTGCAGCACAGAAGGTTTTTCAGCTTAATGCATAGAATACTTTAAGATGAAAATGTTGAGGGTTTACTATAATTGCCTTTAATTTGCCACCAAAATAAAAGTAATTTCTAAAAGCAAACACCGCAATATGTATACTGCTACTGAGACATTCTCATTAAGCTGTACTGGGTAGGTCATAGTCCTAAATTATGGTCTAGCAGAGTGATAGAGTGTATTGACTGAGAATTTATATAACCTACCTTGTCCTTTTTTGACCATTTTATTAGAACAAGTTACCTTTGCCATATACTTATTGCGCAAGTAATGATTTATTTTGTTTTTATATTGCATAATAGATAAGATTTATTGTCATTGTAGAAACAAATCACAATGAAATTACATTTCTACTCCACACATTATTCATACATCACAATTTTCAACCATGCATTTACCACATTTAGGATTTAATTATACCAAAAAAATGTATAATATATATAAATATATAAAAGTATCCCTATATTATAAAAGTATAAAAAGTGCCCTCATATTAAAGAAAAGACTAAATAAGACAATAAAATAAAACTATGTAACCTCTTTCATTTCATTCCTGCCTTGATAGCCTTAACAGCCCTGGGAAAGAAGCTTTCTTTAAATCTATTTGTCCTTGTTTTAATCGCCCTAAAACATCTCCCAGGTGGCAATAATTCAAAGAAATGACAACCAGGATGAGTCTGGTCTCTCACTATTTTTCCTGCTCTACAATGGCAACGAGTCTCATATATTTCTTCTAGAGAAACAAGTTCACACCCTACAATTTTCTGCGCTATTCGAACCACTCTTCTTATGCCGCGTACACACGACCGGTTTTTCCGTCAGAATAAACGTTTTTTTCGACGGAGTTCCGCTGAAATGGACTTGCCTACACACAATCACACCGATCAGTCCGATCGTTTAGAACGCGATGACGTACGACGGGACTAGATAAAGGAAGTTAAATAGCCAGTAGCCAATAGCTGCCCTTGCATCGTTTTTGGTTCGACAGAATAGCATACAGACGAGCGGTTTTCCCGATAGGAACTGATTCTGTCGGAAAGATTTGAAACATGTTCTATTTCTAGGCCCTCAAATTTTCGAAAGAAAAAGTCAGATGAAGCCCACACACGATCGGAATGTCCGATGGAATGATTCCGTCGGACCTTTTCTGCCGGAAAGTCCGGTCGTGTGTACGCGGCATTAGAGCATTTTTATCTGCCTGCGTACAACTAGGATACCAAACTAGAATACAATATGTTAATGTACCCTCAATGGCAGAGCGATAGAAGGTCTCTAGCACCTTCCTTTACAAGCCATTCTTCCTAAGAAGTCGCAAAAATTATAAACGCTGTTGCGATTTCTTAATAATGGCTTTAATGTTGATTGTCCAATATAAGTTTTCAGAAATGCATGTTCCCAAAAATGTAAAGGTAGAGACCTGCTCCACGCGCACGCCTTTCATAAAAAGCGGTGCTGGTTCAGGCCTGTTCCTTCTGAAATCTACAATCAGTTCCTATGTTTTCCCTGAGTTTAGGATCAGGTTATTCGCTGTACACCATTCCACTATCCTATCAACCTCTCTCCTGTATTGCTCCTCATCGTCTCCAGTGATACAACCAATTACGGTAGTGTCATCGGCAAACTTTACCATACTATTGCTCTCATAATAGGGGATCCTGTTATATGTGTACATAGAGAAAGGGACTTAAAACACAACCCTGCGGTGCTCCAGTACTTATTTCTCGCTTGGAAGAAACAAATAATAGGTGTTTCATGGCTAATGTGGGTATACATTTGTTCTAAAATGTGTATTTAGAGTGCTCTTTCAATATTTGAGATACTGTCCATGTTTCTGGTTTGATATGTTTTTACAAAAGATGTCCAGCATATTCACCTTGTGGCATTAGTCTGCAGCTCTGGATACAATGGGGGGGGGGGGAGATTTAATAAAACTGGAGCACTCAGAATCTGGTGCAGCCATGCATGTTGTCCAATCAGCTTCTAACCTCAGCTTGTTCAATTAAGCTTTGGCAATAAAACCTGGGAGCTGATTGGTTTCTATGCAGAGCTGCACCAGATTTTGCACCCTCTAGTTTTAGTAAATAACCCCCAAGATGCTGGGCTGTCATCCTATAAATTTGTTCGCCTTTTCACTTTTTGTGAAGATGTGAACTTATGCCGTGTACACACGACCGGACTTTTCGTCAGACTGAACTCCGAAGGACTTTAACGGAGTTCCAACGAAATGGACTTGCTTACACACGATCACACCAAAGTCCGATCGCTTCGAACGTGATGACGTATGACCGGACTAGAATAAGGAAGTTCATAGCCAGTAGCCAATAGATGCCCTTGCATCCTTTTTTGTTCGTCGGACTAACATACAGACGAACGGATTTTTCGATCGGACTCAAGTCCGTCGGAAAGATTTGAAACATGTTCTATTTCTAAAGTCCGACAGATTTTTTGACAGAAAAGGTCCGATGAAGCCCACACGCGATCGAATTGTCCGACGGATTCATTCCGTCGGACCAGTTCGGTCGAAAAGTTGGCTCGTGTGTACACGGCATAACCCTTTACACCAGACTTTAGTCTTTTTGTGATCTTTGAGGATTTTTGAGAATGAATTCCATGCAAAGGCCTGACTACAGCTGTACACATTCACTCCTGGTACTACTGCATGACTGAAGAGCTTATCATGACTGAAAGTATCTGAGTTTTTGGTAATTGTGATCGCAGAGAAAGATGTTTGTCTACTGACAGCAGACTTCCTATAATCCCCCTGAAGGGCTCTGCAGTCAGTCAAAACTTTGAAGTTTTGTATACTGCAGTCTGGAAAATGTTGAAAGCCAGAACAGTTGCATTTGACTAAATAAATGCAACCGTTCAATCACAAGGCTTTTTCAGGGGTATGAGCCATAGCACAAAACTCAGGTGGTCACACATTGGTACAACCGAGTGAATGGGCATGCCACTGTGGGCTGGAGATTTCTTAGAACCATACCAGGAGGTTGGCATTACTTTTAAAAGTAATTAAAAAAATTGGAAAAGGAAAAAAAATAAAAAAATAAGCCTCCAATTACTTAGCTCTCCCTGCAGATATTTCCCCCGTCCACTTTGCCGAGTACCACTGTGCATACAGAATCAATTTTTATTGCGTACAATAACAATTAGTAACCTTTATCCTACTGTATTTTTACTGACAGTTGGCAGCTCTCCAAGGTAATTTCCTTCATCTCTCTTGCTCCAGATGTGGCAGACGTTTTGTTTTTCTTTAATTATGTTTGTGTTTTTTAAGAGTCATGCCATCTATCTAAAACCCTTGCCCCCAACTATTTGTGCTCTACAGATACAAGATCTCCCACTGCTAATTAGGCAAGTTAGGCAATGAAAGGAAAATTTGTATCGCATCAAGAATCATTATATATTTGCAAAAATGTACTGTGTTCATCTATGTATATCGTAAGATGACTTTACAGATGAATATTTAATTATTTGGTTTCCAACCACACTAAAGCTGGGAGTTGGTGTCTCAGTCACTGGGGGCCCATGTGTATCTTTGTGTTGGGGTAATATCTTAACCTGTGGCAATTCACAATACATGCATTGCTGTGTTGGTTAGACGTGCACTGCTGAAAATTTTGTTTGTTTTAGTTTCATTCATTTTTTTTTGTTTTTTTTGTTTGTTTTTCAGGTCATTTGTTATGATCGCAATTCGTAAAATCGAAAATTCGTAAATTAGAAAATTTGTAAATTCGTAAATTCAAAAATTCGAAAATCCAAAAAATAAGAAAGAAAATACAAAAGTTCTAAAGATTAACTAGCTAACTAACTAATAATAACTAATTATTAAATTATAGGTATTGGAATTTCTTTTCAAATTTGACTTGTGATATCTATGTGGGTAAATCTATAACTGCATAAATATAAATGTACCTTTTGTACTGTTTTTGTATTATGTTTTGTACTTTGAAAAATTTCTCTAAAAACAATAAAAAAAAATAATATGTCTGTTAGCGAACGTAACGAATACGAATCAATCCGAAGTTACGAATTATCCAAAATAACAAATGCCGTATCTAAACTAATGGAACGTAACAAATTAATAATAATAAATAACTATAATAATAATAAAAACTTTTTTTATTATTCTTATTATTATTATTTATTATTACTTCATTCCATTCCATTTGTTTAGATGCGGCATTCGTTATTTCAGATAATTCGTAACTTCGGATTAATTCGTATTCGTTACGAATTCACTAACAGACAAATTATTTTTTTTTATTGTTTTTAGAGAAATTTTTCAAAGTACAAAACATAATACAAAAACAGTACAAAAGGTACATTTATATTTATGCAGTTATAGATTTACCCACATAGATATCACAAGCAACAGTAACATTAGGAAGAGAAAGGAAGGGTAAGATATTAGATGGGTAACAACGAGATGTATATTAACCAATCGTAAATTGAGTGAGGGACGAGAATTGTTAAGATACTGACGTAATCACTAACAGCCAAATTTGAAAGGAAATTCCAATACCTATAATTTCATATTTGTTAATAGTTAAGTTATTATTAGTTAGTTATTATTTCAGATTTTCAAATTTTCGGGTTTTCGGATTTTGGAATTTCGAATTTCAGTATTTCCGAATTTACAAATTTTCGAATTTAGGAATTTACGAGTTATCGAAAATTCGAGTTTATGAATATTTGGAAAAATTTGTTAAACGGGTTTTCGTTAATTCAGATATTTACAAATTAATGAATTTGTCTAAATTAGTTAAAAAACTAATTTGGAACGAAACAAATTGCACATGTCTAGTGTTGGTGTGCGATTAATTTTGAATGACACCCCAAAGCACTAAGGCAATGCACAACGTGTTGCATTGGGTCTTAACAAATGACAATGAACCATAGTTTGTTGCCATGTGTTGTGTTATAAGGTTTGGTTTTAGAGATGTTTAGGTGCATTGGCAGTCCATTCATTTGGCTGTCTTAAAACAAGAAACATTAATGAGTGACATACCATGCATTAACGCACTACAAAAATGTAAATGGGCCCTTAAAGGGTATTTATAAAAAAAAACTGTGTAACACTCTTGAGCATAAAATATGTAACAACCCTCAACAACTATAAAGTGATTCAGTGCAATTTATATCATCTGTGCAAATAGCAGAAACAAGTTTAGTGCTCCTTTAACCGCTTGTCGACCGGCTCACACCGATATACGTCTGCAGAACGGCAAGTACAGGCAGATTAACGTACCTGTATGTTGCCCTTTAAGAAGCAGTTTGCGGGCGCGCACCCGCCGCGACCTCCGTGAGTGTGATTGTGGGTCCTGCGGACTCGGTGTCCGCGGGGATACCCGCGATCGTCTCACGGAGAGGAAGAACGGGGAAATGCTAATGTAAACAAGCATTTCCCCGTTCTGCCTAGTGACGCTAACACTGATCACAGCTCCCTGTAATCGGGAGCGGTGATCAGTGTCGTATCACACATAGCCCCTCCCCCCCACAGTTAGAATCACTCCCTAGGACAAACTTTGCCCCTTCACTGCCAGTCACATTTACACAGTAATTGATGAATTTTTAATTGCACTGATAGCTGTATAAATGTGAATGGTCCCAAAATCACGCCAAAAGTGTCTGATCTGTCCACCATAATGTCGCAGTCACAATAGAGATTGCTGATTGCCGCCATTACTATTAAAAAAAAAAAAATTGAAATAAAAATTCCATAAAACTATTCCCTATTTTGTAGATGCTATAGCTTTTGCGAAAACCAATCAATAAACGCTTATTGCGATTTTTTTAACCAAAAATATGTAGAAGAATACATATCGGCCTAAACTGAGGAAAAAAATTTTTTTTTATATATTTTTTTCAAAATTGACGCATTTTTTTGTTTATAGCGCAAAAAATAAAAACCGCAGAGATAATCAAATACCACCAAAAGAAAGCTCTATTTGTGGGGAAAAAAGGACGGCAATTTTGTTTGGGAGCAGCGTCGCACGACCGCGCAATTGTCAGTTAAAGCGATGCAGTGCCGAATCGCAAAAAGTGCTCTGGTCTTTGGGCAGCCAAATGGTCCGGGGCTTAAGAACACTAAATAATAATGATCCCCAATTTACTCTCTATCATCAAAATAAAGTGCTAAATGCAAATCCATCAAATGTGCAATCCAATAGTGGCCATATATAATGCAGTCAAAAGATCCCATTGTGCTGTAAAATCCTAGTGTGTATACACATGCAGATCCTCCACATGAAAGCAATCAAGTGAAATCAATTGTCCTCCACAAAAGTACTGAATACCTGAGTACAAATATAAGGATCTTAAGAGCAATCCAAACATATCACAGAGCAGAGTCAGTCTAAAACAGAAAATGTAACCAATGATCAAGTGAAGTATGAGGACTCTAAAATGCAGCATGTATGGAGCTGAATGTTCCTGTAAGCAATATTCTGGATGTTTGTAATGCTTTATCAAGGTGTAGTGTGCAGGCTTTGTCTCTCTCAAAGGCTTCCTTGAGTATGCCGTCTTCCAATTTTCTTACACATTCAGCCATTTTTAAACTGCTGTTGTCCGTTAATGTGCATGCAATATTTTCCACTTCTTTTTTAACCACTTTAAGACCGGGTCTCTTTTTTAGATGTGGTGTTTACAAGTTAAAAACTGTTTTTTTTTGCTAGAAAATTACTTAGAACCCCCAAGCATTATAAATTTTTTTTTCTAACATCCTAGAGAATAAAATGGCGGTCGTTGCAATACTTTCTGTCACACCGTATTTGTGCAGCGTTCTTACAAGCGCACTTTTTTTTAAAAAAAATCAACTTTTTTTAATTTTAAAAATAAGACAACAGTAAAGTTAGCCCAATTTTTTTTTTTATATTGTGAAAGATAATGTTACGCCGAGTAAATTGATACCCAACATGTCACGCTTCAAAATTGCGCCCGCTCGTGGAATGGCGACAAACTTTTACCCTTAAAAATCTCCATAGGCAACATTTTAAAAATTCTACCAGTTGCATGTTTTGCGTTACAGAGGAGGTCTAGGGCTAGAATTATTGCTCTCGCTGTACCGATCATGGCGATACTGCACATGTGTGGTTTGAACACCGTTTTCATATGCGGGCTCTACTCACGTATGCGTTTGCTTCTGCACGCGAGCTCAGCGGGACGGGGCACGTTTAAATTTTTTTTTTTCCTTATTTATTTTACTTGTACCTTGTAATAGAAAAAAAGCATGGCAGGACCTCTTAAATATGAGATCTGGGGTCAAAAATACCTCAGAGCTCATATTTACACTAAAATGCAATAAAAAAAAAAAATTGTCATTTAAAAAAATAAAAAAATAAATTGGCCCTTTAGGAGCTATGGGCGGAAGTGACATTTTGACATCGCTTCCGCCCTGCAGTGTCATGGAGATGAGTGGGGGCCTTATTCCCCTCACTCGTCTCCATGTCAGCCCAGGGGACAGACACGATCATGGCGGGAGGGGGCAGGGCCCCTTTACCGCCACCGATAAAAGTGATCTCGCGGTGAATCTGCCGCAGAGACCACTTTTATCTTGTAGCCGACCGCCGGCCAAACACGGGGATACTGGGGTTATGGCAGCTAGGTGCTGCCATAACAATATCCGTCCCCAAAGTAGGGACGTACATTGGC
This sequence comes from Lithobates clamitans, assembly GCA_037952925.1. Lineage (NCBI taxonomy): Eukaryota > Metazoa > Chordata > Amphibia > Anura > Ranidae > Lithobates > Lithobates clamitans. Next base: position 3,959,982 of record JBBGZY010000301.1, on the reverse strand, counting down.
GCGCGGCAGTCGGCAAGTGGTTAAATTAAAGGGATTGCCATATTGATTAGGTAAATTTACAATAAGCATTTTATTTGTTTCCTTTAAGTATTTTGACTGTACATTTCTAAAAATGGTGCATGCACTTTTTTGTGGGTTCTGGTACACTGGCAACCTTATATCAATGAATGTTAAAGTGTTGCCAAACCCACGACAGTAAAATCAGTCTGTATATGTAGTAAAGCATACTTGTTATACTCACTGTGGAACCCTAGGTGGTGTAATTGTGTAAAAAAGGCTGTTTGATCCTGTATGCTCAGATCCTCCCCTTCTTGCATTGCCCCCAAAATATCTCTGGATAAGACAGAGTTAGTGGAGTCACTCTGCACATGCTCAGTTTGGTGTATATTGCTAAAGAGTTTTTTTTTTTTTCTTGGGAGGGTACATGTGATCAGCACAGGGCCACTCAGCACTGTCCAGACACCGGTAGGGTTATTTACTAAAACTGGAGAGTGCTAAATCTGGTGCAGCTCTGCATAGAAACCAATCAGCTTCCAGGTCTTATTGTCAAAGCTTAATTGAACAAGCTAATTGGCCAACATGCACAGCTGCACCAGATCTTCCCCTTGGCATCTGCATAGGATTTATGGGACTGTCTTTCCACTCAGATGACATTCGTGACTGGGGCCTGATGGGACTCGATTGTAAGCTGGGGTACAGGTGCAAGCAGTGCGCCGTAGATCTTTTGGTGTCATGTAACTGAGCAACAGAGGCCGTGGGCATGGTTGGGAGACAGGTATGCATTTGGGGGATATGGAGTGTGGGCTAGGTCAGCTTAGTGGATGAGGTAAATTCACTTTTTGGAAAATGCACTCATCCTTTAAGCTGGCTGAAGGAAAGAAAGAATGGTGAGTGGCTCTGTGCTGTGGTCAGTATGTTGTATATATTGTATATATATATATATATATATATATATATATATACATATATATATATATATGTGTGTGTGTGTGTGTGCGTGTGTGTGTGTGGCTTCCTGCATAGAGAGGCTGCATCAGATAGAGGTTTGTATGGTGGTAGCCTACTAAAAGTGTGGCTATAGGAAAGATAATACCAGGTACAACATATCAGTGTGCATGATCAGCTTTGTATGTATGATGGTATTATAATTCCTTTACAGTTAAGGGAGTGTCACAGAAAACAAAAAACACTCAGGAGGCTCCAGGCACTGGCCCATAGCTCCCCATGGTTTGTGGCAAAGCTGGGTGAGCAGGAAAGAGTCACTTCCAAAGGCCGGCTATGGAGCGTGCACAGGCAACAGGATCAGAACCGTTGGCAGAGGTTGATGGATATATCCTTGTCTATCACCTGACCTTGGGCTGCAGGATTGGTGCAATATACTTCCAAATTCAGTTTTTCCTGATAGCACTAGTAAAGGCTTTTCTTCTCTGAAAGTGTGGAGTAAGTTAGATGGAAGAGTACTAATAGGAACACGTTGTTCTTGGCTTCTGTTACTGAGAAGAGAGTCTAAAGAACAGAAAGAGTGCTACAAGGAGCTGTCAGTGGAAGGTCTTATTGAAGGCCACGTTCAAGCTTTTTAGCAGTTATATGTATGATTAGTGGAGGGAGTCTGGAATAGTAGGATACTGCCTGAGATTAAATAAGATTCAGAGAGAGTAATGGAGGGTGTCCAGGCTTACTTTAAAGACAAGAGAAAGAATGCCCGATTGAGTGCATGACCACTAAAGACAAAAACTTTGAGCTTATGTCTGAGCTGGAGAAGAAACAAATAGCTGCCAGTGAAAAATATACATTGATACCGTTGCCAGAGAAAAACATGGATTAAAGCTTCATTCACATTGACCCCAAAAGGGCACAATTAGCATGAGCCTTTAAAGTGGAAGTAAAGTCAAAACCTAACTAACTCTAAACCTATTCTCAGCCACATTCTAAGCCTAATCTACCTAGCTCTGTAAAAATCGCTACACTTACCTGTTCTGCAGCCATTCCAGTCCAGTCCCAGGCTGAGCTGTCAGCAGCTGCTTCAGTGTGGAGGCGTGTGCAGGAGAGGCAGCCGACAATGGAAGCCCCATAGTAACTCTATGGGTGGCATCACTTCCCAGGCATTTTATAGTCGTTGTCGGTTTTCTCCTGCGCATAGCAGCCTCCGCTGGAGACCAGACTGGAACAGCTGCAGAACATGTAAGTATAGAAATTTTTGCTTTACAGGGCTAGATAGATTAGGCTTAGAATGTTGCTGGGAGTAGGTTTAGAGTTAGTTTACTTCCACTTTAAGATCTGCCAAGTGCCTCATCATCAACCTCTAGTTTTGGAAGGCTACATACATACTGTTCTTTCTCATTTACTGGGCATCAGTTTGACTTGCATAAACCTAAACATTTCATGCAACACTAGGGCCACACCATCCCATTCAATTTGCTCTTTGCCATCCAATGCCCATGTGAATATGGTCTAGCAATTTAGCATTTCTCAGGTTCTGCTCTAATTCTGCAAATAATTATGGTTAGCTATTGATTGGCAAATATATTTCTTTCTGTGTATGACCCCTACCAGTGAACTGTTTCTATTACATGTTCTGTGGTTCTGTTAAACATCAAGGTTTCATAAATGCTGAGATTTGTCAATAATGAGAGGAACTAGATTTTTTTACCTTTCAAACAAACCCAACCTAAGAAAGACTCACTCCTGCTGCTCCAGTAATAATCTTGCAGTGATATTTTTATAGAGAGCCTGAGTTTACATTCGCTGTTGCTCTCTATTTGGTCTACTGGATTTATTTAAAATGTATCCAATTCTCTAAACATTTGTTTTTCCTTTTTTTTTACATTTATAACCAATAATTATTAAAACAAACAATTTTTGTTCTGCCAAAAGCTTCAGTGTCATTTTATGGAATAGCTGTCCTTGATGAATTCATGCGCCTTACTTAAATACTCCTTTTAAAGTGGATTTTAACCGGCCTCTAAAAGCTGTGATTTGGTATAGTATATAATTAAACACAAACCATGTAAAATGAGCCATTATTGATCAAAATAATAGTTTGTTGAAAATGACAGAGTATGATTTTTTTTTTTAATTACAAACACTTCATCAATTGTACCTTCTCAGTATAAACCACCTTTTCTGGATGAACTGTTATTTTATCTTTTATTCTCAAAAAAAAAAAAAAAAGGTCCTCAGTCTGTAGTCCAACTTACTTTCAGAAATAAAGTCAGATGGGGCTTAAAAACATGTCTCATGTGCTTAGCGCAACCACACAAAACTTCAGAAAAAAAGAAAATAATTTGTTTTTCAGTAATGATGTTGTGAATATCTAGTTTCTAATTACAATGCATTGCTGTCTGCATTTTAGAAACACCATGTTGCATTCTGTTATTTTTGAAAGACGCTCCTAACTTTAATAAATGCAGATTTAATCAAAAAAAATAAATAAAAACTTACAGACCAAAGCAAGTAAATGTATGAGAATGTTGCTATACAACATATTTGCATTTACAAGCTGAGGGAAAAAAGGAACAAATAGCTGAGGGCTTCCAGGTATTTTGAAAGGGGGATAATTGCATTTTCTATTGCAATCATATGTTACCCCCCATTATTATCCAACCCCAACCATTGTATTGTTAAGCTCTACTTGCAGCAAGTAGGTCAGTTAGGGTATTCGGATGCTTAAAGAATGTTCCTGAATCCTGAAGGATCTGAGCAGTGTAAGCTAAATGGACCTTGCTGGGGTTTTTTTAGCTCTACCTTATAACCACCTGTGTTATACCAGGAACAGCCATGTGCACAACAGACATACTCTCCATAGAGGTAAAATGGTTGTAGACCCTTGCATATTCTCAGTGTGGTGACTAACCTCTGGTGACACACAAAGATATCAGCAACCGTCTCAGTTTATCTACAGCCGACTCTTCTCTTCAGCATTCTAAAACACACCGATTAAAGGGTATTTCACAACTCCAGAAGGCAGGGGATGGGGATCGGATGTCACACACTGCACAGCACAGTACAGGGAATTGAATGTAACCTGAGACCTAAGTGGAGGGAAAAGACACACCTCCCACTACACAGTCTCATAGGGAAACATGCACAACTGAAGCTGTCAATCACCTTTTGTGTGCTGGAGGGGGATGTCTCCCGAGACTCTGTGGTGTTGGGATAACCTGTCAGAAGTAACTAATAGCAGATAGCAGAGGGAAGAGAAAGGAGACAGAAATCACACGTGGTACTTTGGATTGAGGCTGATTTACACTTTGGAGCAGGGTTTCTCAACCAGGGTTCCATGGAACCCTCGGGTTCCTCCAGAGGTTGCCAGTGGTTCCTTGAGCAATGAGTAAATTTTGCCTCTCAGATAAGTTCCCAGTGACACCAATGATCTTTTTAGCTACCTGTAAGGGGGTACTTCTGTCCCAATGACCACAAGTATAATAAGCATTCTTCCCACTGACCATCACACTAATGTAGATATAATCATTTTTAACAGTGGTTCCCTGAGACTGGAAAATTATTTCAAGGGTTCCTCTGTGTTGAAAAGGTTGACAAAGGCAGCTCTAGACGGATATGCTCTGTTGATTTTTCATTTCAAAGGTTTACAACAACTAATTCTGTTTATTAGGTTTACAACCACTTTAAATGAAACCTATTATGTATATCCTTTGAGAACATGTCATAGACACAAAGGTATCTTTGTAGATTAAACCTTACAGTGGGTTTCTGAAGAATGACAGTTAAGTCACGCTATTCCACAACCAACCCTTGGTTTACTGCTATGGAATCAGTTAAATAAAAGTCTGTACTGACATAAAGGTGTAGTAGAAGGCCCTACAAGTTGTTAGTACATACCACTGACATTACAAAAATCATCTATTGCAAATCCTTGGGAGCCTTAAAAAGGAGTGGACAACATTGAAATCTCAACATTTTTCTATTTCCATTTCTGATTGAACCTGATCATGCCCCCCCCCCCCCTTTGCTTTTGATTGATCTGGTCTGGGGGGTAGGTAGATGGAGCTGGAACTTAGTGCTGAAAGTGGGCTATACTCTTGTAATTGATGTTACGTTGATGTAACCTTGTTGGACATATGGTTAGTAGGTATGTAGCTTCTGCAAACCAAATGGTTACCGCATTAACCTTGGGTTGTTAATGCAAAACTCTGATTGGGATAGTGAAGTGCCACACTAAAAGGTAAGCAGCTGAATGTAACTGTTGCAGTGTGCAGACCAGTGGTGGCTGGTGGTAATTTTTTTGTGGGGGGTGGCGGCGGCAAACAGTACCACCCCTCCCCCCGTTGGCTGGTCGGGTCTGGAGCACTTACCCTATGATGGGCAGCGTTTCTCCCAGGCTTCATCGGTGGCTTCCCTTGCTCGGCAGTGGCAGCAATGGCTTTCCCTTCCCCTGCTCTCCATGGGCATCAAGGCGGCTTCCATTTCCTCCTCGGCAGCCAATTGGGACTCTTCCCTTTTTGGTCAATCGGAAAATGGGTCTCAGACCTGCTTCTGATTGGCTGGATTGAGGATCAGTGTTTCAATAGTGAATATTCATTCGCTTTTGTAACACCTGGGTGGGCTCATGGAGCAATGCCCAATGAGCAAACCCTATTTTGAAGCCTATTAGAGCCCATGGCTCTAATCTGGTGCTTCCAAAAAAACACCCCAGCAGCTGTAATTCACGGGCCTGAAAGGGGCTGGACTCATGAATAGGATGGTGGCCGCCGCAGCCGTGGATAGATTCATTCATAGCTTGAGCTCTATCTTTTCATAGAGGGGGTGGCGTAGATAGAGTTGGCGGCACCCGGGGGCCCCTAATTGACGGGCCGCCACTGGTGAAGACACACTAGTTAGTCCATCAGTTACCCCTGGATTGTCAACCTCACATTCTGTTAAGCCCTCCTCCTCAGTTCCCCTGCTGGAGCAAACTTTTATTGGGGTTTTTCTATTTTTTTGCCTTCCTCTGGATTAACTGTAAGTACAGGATTGTGTATATGGAGGTTAAATTTTTTTTTTTCTGTTGGTTAAACTGAATTTTAATAGACCAAAAAAAGTGTATATACTTCCTCCTCTATGATGTTTGCAACAAAATACATAATGTAAAAAGCATGAATTGGTAACTGTGGAGTAACTTTGGTAGCCTAATACTCTTTCCTGTAAATGCTGAACTATTTCTTGGAGTATAAAATTGTTAATGTAGGGGAAATAATAAGAATTAGTGTAATCCCCTGGAATATGTAACAAAAGCAACAGATTTCTGGAACCTTTAACAACATAGGGCAAGTGTAGGAAGGGTCAGATAACAATATATCTGTTTTAGAGCTTTATACTATGAGCATATATCTTCATGTACATATACTGTAAGTCTGCACACCTCATATAAAATAAATAAGTTTAATTTATTTCCATGTAATGAAATATTGATTCCTTACGGTTTCATCATCGCAAGTTTATATAGGAATGAAATGAGATAAGATATTGAAACAAAAGCCAGCATGCCAAGCCCCCTGAACTTTTACTGCCCCAAGGCTATTTGACCTTTGCTAAGCCTGAATTTACCCATTCTGAGTCATCCACATCATCTACTCGGAAAGGACAGACTCGAGAACAGGAATGCAGCAGGTCCTTATGACCTCAATAAATACGTAGGCTGCTACTGGTAAACAAAATTAAAAGGAACATTGCTTTACTAAAAGCAAATTGGCTGTTCACTTTACAAAGGAATTATCACTTTGAAAAAAAAAATTCTTACCTTGGTGAATGAGGTGAAGCTCTGTTGCCTTCCATCATCTGATTGCATGAAAGCAAAAATAATGCTTCTTTTTTTTTTCCTTGTACCTGATTGGGTATTCTTTGCAAAGTAAATTTCTACCGTATTCACAAAGCCAGTATAAATCAAACCCATAGTTTATTTTCAGTGATTATATACTTTATTATGTAGTGTTTTCATGAAGTAATTTGTGATCTTAGTTTTTACAGGCTTGTTCTTCCATATTTTTTGGTACCGTATTAAATATATAGATTTTCAGATTAACCACTAGAGGGAGCAAACACTCAATTTCTGCCTCTGTTCTTAGCCATTGTTGAGATAATGATATCTGACAGATAGACAGTTTATTTTTTAAAGCTGATCTAAATCCAAAAACAAAATGTAATATATTGCAGGCTTTTCATGTCTCTTCTACAATAAAGAACATGCCTACTTGCAGTCTTTAACCACTTGCTGACTGCTTACAGTACTTATACTATGGGCGGACGGCACAGGCAGGCTGGATCACGCACTCCGGGTTGGGGGCACGCTGCGTGTTGCATCCTCAGATTAGGGTACCCGGGGCCGGTGGTGTGATCACTTGATCACAATGTCAATAAAGCTATAAATTCATTTATTCATAACAGCTGTGTTTCCTATGATTGGCCTACAGCTATCATGTGATACCTGGGCCAATCACAACACCCTGTACTATGTGATTAGCTGTAGCCAATCACAGATCACTAGTAATCACAGCTGTCATGAATGTAACCTATTCATGGTGGTGGAAAACTTTGCTGTTACAATGGTCATTGTTGTAACAGCAAATTGTAAAAAAATAAAATAAAAATCCATGACCCCCCCTTAGAGTGGCACAGTGTTACAATGGTGACACTGAACTACTCTGATGAAAGTAGGTAAAAAATAATAGCAAAACATAAAAAAAGTTAAAAAAGAAAAAAAAAATGAAAAATTTGAATAAAAAATGATATATATATATATATATATATATATATATATATATATATATATTTTTTTTTTTAACATACTGTTATAGGGCGTACACACAGTCGGACTTTGTTCGGACGTTCCGACAACAAAATCCTAGGATTTTTTCCGACGGATGTTGGCTCAAACTTGTTTTGTCTACACACGGTCGCACAAAGTTGTCGGAAAATCTGATCGTTCTAAACGCGGTGACGTAAAACATGTACGTCGGGACTATAAACGGGGCAGTGGCCAATAGCTTTCATCTCTTTATTTATTCTGAGCATGCGTGGCACTTTGTCCGTCGGATTTGTGTACACACGATCGGAATTTCCGACAACGGATTTTGTTGTCAGAAAATTTTATCTCCTGCTCTCCAACTTTGTGTGTCGGAAAATCCGATGGAAAATGTCCGATGGAGCCCACACACGGTCGGAATTTCCGACAACACGCTCCACCGTGTGTACGGGGCATTACACTGTCACACAGTAATATGATGACACTGCGAGAAAAAAATTACAACTTCAAAAAACACACCATGCCTCAGACTGTTTATTGTCCAAAAAGGGGTCATTTGGGGGATATTTGTACTGTCCTGGCATTTTAGGGCCTCAAGAAATGAGATAGGCTATCAGTACATCAGAACTGATCAATTTTCAAATATATATCCATATATCCCATAGTTTGTAGATGCTATAACTTTCACACAAACCAATTAATATACACATATTGGGATTTTTTTTTTTACCAAAGACATGTAGCAGAATACACGTTGGCCTAAATTTATGAAGAAATTTGATTTTATTGGATATGTTTCATAACAGAAAGTAGAATAATATAATTTTTTTTTCAAAATGTTTGTTCTATTTTCCCTTATATTGAAAAAAATAAAAAAAAACAGTGGTGATCAAAAAACATTTCACCTTGTCTATGCATTGGCATTAGCAAATATATGTGGGAGCCTCATTGCCTACGTAAAGGCTCCTCTGTGTATTGTGGTCCTAACTCTATAATTTTTAGTTTCCCAAGTTGGAACATATGTAGCAGTGGATAGATTAAGAACAGGTTTGCCTGGATAAAGCCCACCCCTCTTTGAACTCCGGAAGATTTTACCCCCTTCATGACAAGGCCATTTTTTGCCATTTGGCACTGCGCTATTTTAACTGGTAATTGCGCAGTCATGCAACACTGCACCCAAAGGAAATTTGTATCACTTTTTAGAGCTTTCTTTCACTGGTATTTAAACACCATTGGGTTTTTTATTTTTTGCGATATAAACGAAAAAAGACCGTATTAAAAACAAACAAAAACAATATTTTTCACTTTCTGCTACAAAACAAAAAAAACAAACAAGAAAAAAAACAATATGTTTTACTTTCTGCTATAAAACATATCCAATAATAATAATGATAATAAAAAAACAATCTAATTTCTTCATCAATTTAAGCCAATATGTATTCTGCTACATATTTTTGGTTAACAAAATACCAAAAAGCGTATATTGATTCTTTTGTGCACAAGTTGTAGCGTCTACAAACTATGGGACATTTTTATGGAATTTTAATTTTTTTTTTTACTCATAATGGCGGCGATTTTTAGCGGGACTGCGACAATGCAGCAGACAGTTCCGACACCTGACACTTTTTGGGGACCAGTGACATTATTACAGTGATCAGTGCTAAAAATAAAGCACTGTCACTGTACTAATGACATTGGCAGGGAAGGGGTTAACACCAGGGGCGATCAAAGGGTTAAATGTATGTCCCTATGGAGTGCTTTCTAACTGCGGGAGAGGGGCATGCTTTGACTGGGGGGAAAACAGAGATCCGTGTTTCTGCTTAGCAGAAACACAAGATTTCCATTTTCCCCTCTGACAGAACAGAGACCTGCCTTGTTTACATAGGCAGACCGCTGTTCTGCCTCTCCTCAGAACGATCCGTAGGTCCCGGCGGACATCACATCCGCTGGACCCGCTGATTGGCTACCGCTGTGTCCAGTGGACACAAAAGTCAGATAGTAATATAAGGTTCATTTTGCTTCTACTGCTTTCATTGATGGCTGTCTGTAAGTACTTTGGGAGTTGTTTTCTTGTATCCAATATAGTAAAGATTCAAGGGTTATATTTTTTTGAAGCTCTGTCAATATGTGTCAACAGAATGGACGTTCATCTCTATAGGGAGGTGTGCAAGTTTTACATGAAAGGACACCCAATTTCTCTTGAAACATCTCAGAGCTCAGATCACAAAAGCAGGTAGCTCTCGACAAAACGACATGTCCTTGTAAGACTCTAAAGTACGCAGGCGTGTTCCTTTGAACTTTCTGAACAGACAGAACTGTGTGATATAGACTTCAGTGGATCAAGAGCTTTCAAAGTAACTCCTCGGAGCCTCCTGCGGTGGGGCAGGATTGCCAGCTTCCTGCCTATGTACAGTAACAGATCAGTAAGTAGATGACTCGTTATGACAGTCTCTTGTTCTCCTGTGATGACAGCCCCCATAACTTACATTGTCTGGAAAGACAAAGAAGACTGTGCACAGCACATGAAATACCCTGCATTAGATCAAGTGTATATTGAGAAGCAGCAGACATCATCTTCTATTAAAACAGGCTCTGTAGATATAAATCAGATTATTGAAGGGCTAAAGCTCTTCAGATGAAATGCAGATCTTAATCCCAACTATATTCACACCCTCCATCTGCTATTATCTCATCAGAATACAAATTTCAGAAGCTTTGCAAAAAAACATTAGCGGTATGATAAGGTATGAGCAAGTAAAACAAAAACGTAACATTTTAGATAAGAAATGTCATGCACTGCAGTTCTTGCAGACTTCATACAGGTCAGGATTTGCATGCACCAGTATTATTGTATTTGAATTTGGCTTTGCTAAATGTATTTAGGTAAAAGTTTGTATAAGGGTGCTCTGAGTAACAGACCAAGCAGATATCAGTCTATGTAGAAATATAAGAGCTAATTGTATTACTGTTTGTTGCAAGCCCAGCCTACCCAAAATGAATAATATATCTGTCAGGATCTGGACTTGAACCTGGGACCTCTGCTGTGTTTGGCAATGACTCTGCTTGCTGAACCAACTGGAATGCTGGAAAGTCCCCTAGACAATTCCTTGAATCCTATATGCCCTGAATCTTGAACTCTTTTGCTCCTCCCTTGAACTTCGTGATTTAAGCCATGTCTCTGCACTTCCTGGTTGCCAGAATATTGTGCCTTCACCAGCCAATATCTCGCTCTTGTCTCTCCTGCTGCCAACCATATGTTTACTACCATTCCTTACCGACATTGGGCTTGTTCCTCGACTACGCTTCTGCTTAATCCCAACCTGCAACTATTCATTACTGACTTTTGGCTTGTTCCCCGACTATGCTTCTGCTTGATCCCTACCTGCTATATCTGCTACTGGGCCCTGGCTTGCTCACCTCTTGGTGGGGCTAACCTGAGGACCGCGACCTTGTGGTAACACGCAGCAAAGCCCATCTCCACCATCAGGAGCTCTGGTGAATACCGGTTAGTACTTAGACATCAGGTGAACCCGTATAATCAGCCAGGGTGACCTGTGTGAATATCTGTACCACCTGTCAGTGGATGAAACTCCACTGCTATAGCTACTGGCCTCCAAGCCTGACTCCAGATCATGACAATAGCATAGTTCCCAACTGTCCCTGATTTCAAGAGACTGTCCCTAATTTAGAACAAAGTCCCTCTGTCCCTCATTCCTCCTCATTTGTCCCTCATTTTGGTCTGATCTATATAGTTGTATATAAAATGCACTTTTTATCTTGCAAAAAGTATTTCCCAGTGCTAAACCTTTCATCCAATTTCAAAATTGCTGCATTTGAACATTTCAAAAGCCAGTATAAAGGAATAGTAGTGGTATAAAAAAAAAAGCACTTGTGGGTTTGACAGGTCTTTTTTTTGTATAATTTCCCTTTAAGGGGTGTGGTAGGGGGTGTGTCCTATGCCTACATACTTTTGCTAATAGGTGTCCCTCGTTCCCATCTCAAAAAGTTGGGAGGTATGAATCAGCCCCTAGCTGTCACAAGACCACAAGAACTGAACCCTTGTATGAGCAGCTACTCCAGGATCCCTAGGGCACAGAGCCTAAGCACCAGCTGGTTTTAACCAGAGCTTATAATGATGAATATTTTTTGAGGAGGATGCTTTTAATGGTGGAGGTTTTGCTGCATGCTGGTGCAGGTAGCACCGGGTGACATTTAAGCTTAGGGAAAAAACCTAAGAAATGTGCAGGTGGTGGCAAGCTGCAGTGGTTGTTTGGGTGGCAGCAAGATCTGGAATGGTCTAAGAGTCCAGTTTTGGTCAGCAGTCCTAAGGAAGGATGTGACTGGAGAGAGTCCAGAGAAGGGCAACAAAGCTAAAAATGGGCCTGGGGGACCTCAGTTATGAGGAACAGCTACAAACAGTAAACATATTCTACCCGGAGAAGAGAAATCTAACAGGGGATATGATCACAGTATACAAACTTTTAAATAGTGACTGCAGCATTGGAAGGAAACTATTTAACCGAAGATCCTCAAAAGAGACATGCAGCTATACAATGAAGTTGAACAAGAGGTGGTTCTTTATTGTTAGAGCACTAAAGATGCGGAACTTCCTTCCACAGTTGGTGGTATCACTGGGGAATGTAGAAAAACGCAAAAAATGAGATAAGTTAGATACGTTTCTTAGAGAACACAATATAAGGGGATATGGAAAGTGGTAGTGACAGAAACACACACATTCAGGTTGAGCTTGATGTACTGGTGTCTTTAATCAACATTACTATGTAAGTAAAAGCAACTCAAACATTCCACAACAGAGAAGGTGATTGCTGATCAGCTTTGCCATGAACAACCCTTCACTTCGATTTGGCCAAAGTTTACTGCTTTTTGGGGTGGGGGGGGGGTATAAATGGACACACAATGTAACCGATGATGGTTTGGTTTCAGTCAAAGTAAAGGTTGAGAACTTGAGATGAATGAGAGAATAGAAAAGTGATGTGTTAAAATGCTGATGCTAACATCAAGTAAAATTCTTCCATGGAGCAATGCAGGGGTCCAAAGAATTGTAGTTGCCGCTAATTAGACACTCATTTAAAAAGTGTCTTAAGCAGCCTATAGATGATCAAGTTTTTTTCTTTCAACCAGTGGGCTGAACAAAAAAACTGAACAGATTCCCCCGTCCACATACTTGGATGTTGGATGTGGGAATCCTCCCAGCTGAGTTCTCCCGCCACCAGAATATACTGATCAACACTACAGCCTGCAGCACTGATCGAGCAAGGAAAATTCGACAAGGTGGTTATACAGATGTGGATTGGTAGATCGACTTCTGTATAACCACAGTGCCCATACATGGATCAAAATTCAAAAGACCACGATGAACCAGCAGAATTTCAATCCATGTAGGCTTGGTTCACACCTATGCAGTTTTCTTTTGATCCATTTCTGCAATGCTTTGTGCGCTGCACTTTGCCTTTTTGCACATGTGTTTTTGAAAAAAATTTTGATGCATTTTGAATTTTTATGCTTTTTTTGGCCAATTTGTAGTTGGGCAGATTAAAAAAGGGAAAACGCAAATAGGGGAAAAATTGCTGAAAAATCCTGACAAAAACACACTACATGCTTTTCTGCAGTTTTTCCATTGAAGTCTATTGAAGCTTAAGGACCGCCCCACATACATATATACTGCGGCAGGGCGGCCTTTATACATATATACTGCGGCAGGGCGGCCCTTAAGCATAAAATCACGTACCTGTACGTAATCTTCCACTTTGGCTCTGGGGTGCGTGTGCGTGATTGGACACAGCGGGAGCCAATCAGCAAATCCGGCGGACGTCCTCAGGGAGGCAGAACAGTGGTCTGCCTATGTAAACAAGGTAGACCGCCGTTCTGCCAGAGAGGAAAATGGAAATCGCAAATCTTGTGTTTCTGCTAAGCAGAAACACGGATCTCTGTTTTCCTTTAGTCAAAGCACATCCCCCACAGTTAAAAAACACAGTTAGGAAACACATTTAACCCTTTGATTGCCCTGGTGTTAATCCCTTCCCTGCCAGCGTCACTTATACAGTAACAGTGCATTTTTTTTTAGCACTGATCACTGTATTAGTGCCACTGGTCCCCAAAAAGTGTCACTTAGTGTCAGAATTGTCTGCCGCAATGTCGCAGTCCCACTAAAAATTGCTGATCGCCGCCAATACTAGTAAAAAATATTTAAAAAAATAAAAAGTCCCTAAATCTATCCCATAGTTTGTAGGCGCTATAACTTTTGCGCAAACCAATCAATATGCACTTATTGGGATTTCTTTTACCAAAAATATGTAGCAGAATACATATTGACCTAAATAGATGAAGAAATTATATTTTTTACAATTTTTTATCGGGTGTGTTATATAGCAGAAAGTAAAAAATATTGTTTTTTTTTTTTTCAAAATTGTCGTTTTTCTGGGGGGTTATAGTGCAAAAAATAAAAACCGCAGAGGTGATCAAATACCACCAAAAGAAAGCTCTATTTGTGGGAAAAAAGGACCTCAATTTTATTTGGGTACAGCGTCGCACGATCATGCGATTGTCAATCAAAGCAACGCAGTGGCATATCACAAACATGGCCTTGTCAGGAAGGGGGTAAAACCTTCCGGGGGCTGAAGTGGTTAAGAAAGTCCCAAACCCTTTCCAAAAACGCATAGATGTGAACGTGTCCCATAGGAAACCATGTTAAATGGACTGTAGTGCGTTTCTGCAAAAAGCACTAAAAAACGCATAGGTGTGAACCAGACAAGAAAGAAGCGTCTGTCTCACAGCCGGCAATCAGATTCAAACCTGTAATGAAAAGGTTAGTGTGGGGGGGGGGGAGCTTGGTTGCTATGCTACAATACAGACAGTACTTATTTCAGACAATTTGTTAAATACGGCCTCTTATTATTTGTAGGTGAATAGGGAGTTGAACACTTTCATATAAATATATTTAAATAGATTTTCAATACTTTCAATTTGAAAGTACATTACCGTTTTAACGTACCTAATTTTTTTAACCACGATAAGCGGAGAGGATTGTCTGAAAATTCATTAACATGTAGAGTAGGAAGATGAGTTGTTACTTATCTCTAAATACAATCTGTCTGTGCATTCTGGACAAAAGTGAAGTTGTTTTCCTGATATGTAATGTAAAGGTCATAATTTACAGTTATTTTTAGGCTGTAAACTAAAGCACTTAAACTAAAACATAGAAAAATATATTTTTTGGCTGTCATATTTTCCAATAACAGTAGATGCAAATGATAAGAAAAAGTTATTCACTGCATATGGTTTACTTATTCCAGAGCAAGAGCAAGCAGAGAGACAGAGACGTTCATGAGAAAGATTGGTTGGACTGTAAATTGTTTTACAAATCCCTATTCATCTAAAGGGTAACTCAACTTTCGTTGGAAAAAAATGAGAAAAACTAATCATATAGCATACACACTTTCTACATCATATTGTAATTGAATGTTATTAAAAAACGAGCTTTGGCTGTACTTCTCCTTTAATATTTACTCAACTGAAATTGGCTGATTGGACCACGCTACTTCCTGATGTATTGTTGGAGAGCCGTGACACTACAGGGAAAGCTATAGCCCCTATAATCTATATATTTTGAAGACCATGGTGAGCTGAGTCCATTGGAAACTTTTGTTGACAGAGGGCTTCACAATATACTTGTGGATGAAAGCAGTAGGGGCTGCTCTTTATTATATGTTGATAATAGACATGTGTGATTCATTTCGTAACGAATCGAAATTTAGCCGAATTTTGCATCTTTAGGACATTCGGATGCATCTGAATGTCCGAATAAAAGAATTACGAGTTTCAAGACGTATGACCTTGATGGTGTGGGTGTGTCATTGCCATCATCCCATATCAATCTGTACAAAATTATATATAAACCTCTGAAGGGATTTTTAAGGCAATAAAATTTAATCAGATTTTGAATAAAAGAATATTTATTTATACCAATAGATTCTTAGAAAATATAAAAATACAAAAATTACATTAATGGTGCAAAGACAAGATTACATGAATAACAGTTCCTGGGTTCAAGAAAAGCTTGTGTGTACAGCAAGTCACATTACAGTGTAACATGGACTAAAAAATGAGCGTATATGAAGGAAAGTGATGTATCGCACTACCCGGTAGGGTCACTACAGATGATACCGTAGCGTAGAGTAGTAGATTCCAACGCGTTTCAACAAATACAGTCTTCTTCAGGGAAATACATCACAATCTAAAAAAATTCAGAGATGATAATGTTACTTTTTGTAACTATATGTATCCATGCATTTTCCACATTGTGAAAATGTCACAAAGACTTACATCCTCTCAGAACATCTCATGGATGGGTGTAGTCTCCCATGGTAAGGATCAAAGGTCCCAGACCCTTAGGGGTTAAAGAGTCCTATATTACTACAAGACGGCTGGATGAAGGAATTTGATCCAAATCTTTGGCGTTTCCAGCATCAAATAACTGATAGCTGTCAAAAAATAGGGCATAGTCAGTGACAAGTGCTGATGAGATGAGGTGGGAGAGGAGAGGGGGAGGAGAGGGGGAGGAGAGGGGGAGGAGAGGGGGAGGAGAGGGGGGGTTTTGGCTACCCACAGCAAGTCCCACTCCAACTCCCTCCAGCCCCCCCACACACAAATAAAGATTATGCAAGAGTTTACCCAAAACGGCAAGAGTCCCCTTTTAGCATGAGAGATGAAGCACTTACTTGTTCCAGTTGTATAGCCCAGGATAGAAAAATTCCTTGTAAAAACAACAGGATGTTCGTCCTGACCTTCCTCAGTGAATCCCGAGGGGGGAATGACGCCATATTGTCGTCACTGGCGTCCTTTATATGGTATGCGCTGGGGTATGGGCGGGGAAGAGGCGCCGCGCCAACCAATGGCGCGGGCCGTCTATCCCAGCTGTTGCTAGATGCGCTCAGCATTACGAGTTTCAGCATTACGAGTTTCAACTAATACGAAAGAAATTATAGCGAATATAACGATTGAATTCGACATGATTCGGTAGTTTGTTAAAGATCTAATGAAACAAAAGGTCAACTCAAAGTAAATCTTACAGTCCAATCAGCTGATTAAATTTGTGCTGGAGGTTGGATTACTGGCAAAGTGCATTCCTGAGAACTGAGTGAGAAGGGTGTTGTATTGTATTTGAGCAGAGGAGAAGAGATATTGTCATTGTGTGTGTTAAAAGATTCAATAAACATATGACTTTCCAAACTACGAATCATTATCATGAATATATATACATCCATAAATATCAAATTTCAACTAATTCGAAAGAAATTATAGCGGATATAACGAATGAATTCAACATGATTAGAGATTCAGTATAATGGATATCGACACTCTGTGAATAATAACAAATTATCCAAAAATGAATTAACGTAACATAACGAATATAACAGAACGAAATTATGTATTTTACGAATGACAACGAACCGAAACAAGACAAAATTTCCATTGTGCCCGAGTCTAGTTGATAACATCAACGTGGGCACGGCTGCCTCTACTAAGTTTGTGATGTATTTTGCCAATGGGTGCACCCTTGACTTGATCGGATCTGACAGAACATAACCATGAATTCCCCGAGGAAGCCCTTGGGCGAAACATGTTTGATTGGCTCTGTGGAGTATTTATGGCTCTATCAACACAGTTATGTATCAAATTGGGATAATCATAAATTTGGTGTCATATCCTAAGTGTAGGGTACTTTGTAGTTTCATTCATTGTGGGGTTGATGTTCTGTATTAAATTATGAACAATCGTGTCATATGTTTTAATCTGAAGAAAGGGTTACATAAATCCCTTATGTTTTTTTTCAAAAGAAATATTTATGGAATAAAATGTATTGGTTTTAAATTGGTTGCAATGTTTTTCCAAAAGACCATCCACCTTTTATTTTTATATACAAAACCAGTATATATTCTCTTTAAGCCGATACAAAGTAATGTCACATATCCCTTGCATAAGGGAGCTTGCTTGACATGGACTGAACAGTGGCTATATTAAGTGAATAAATGATTGGTTAAGGTCAGGGGACTCTAAGCTTTCTAAACATAGGGCCAGTTTAATGTCCTTCAGACTTTGTGGGGGCCGGACTGTGGCCAGTGGGAGTAGAAAATGCCCTGGATCAATGGGAGTAAAAATTCCCCATCATTTACATTAGTGGGAGGAATAGTGCTCCATTATTGGTATCAGGGGAAGAAATAGTGCCCCTTCATTGGTGTCAGTGCAAGGAATAGTGCCCCATTATTGCTGTCAGTGCAAGGAATAGTGCCCCATCATTGGTGTCATTGGTGTCAGTGGGAGGAATAGTGTCACTTCATTGGTGTTAGTGGGAGGAATAGTGTCTCATCATTGGTGTCAGTGGGAGGAATAGTACCTTTTATCGGTTGGAGGAATAGTGCCCAAGGGCCAGATAAAGGCAAGCAAAGGGCCACATCTGCCCCCTGGGCCATAGCTTGGGGACCACTGGTTAAGGTAATGGTCTTTCATAAATGAGTAATCCTTTTCTCTTATGTATGGTCAACCTGAGATGTCACCTTCCCCTCAACAACAATGGTGGACATTCCAGTTCTCATTATGGTTAATTTTCTTAACCATCAGTTACTTTTTATCTAGTTCTTGTTAACGCTCATTAACCTAATTTCAATATTTGGGCTATTTTTAGCTAACGGTAATGCTTCTGGCCAATTTGCATGGAAGGACATTGGATGTTCTGTTGATTATCAAAGCTATACTCAGTGAATGATCGATAAAGGTAATGGTCTATCATAAATCAGTAATCATTTTCCCTGCCTAAGATTTCACCTTTCCCTCAACAACAGTGGTGGAATGGTGGATATTCCAGTTTTTATTATAATAGTTACTTTTCTTAGCTTTTGATTACTTTTTCACTGGTTCATGTTAGCACTTATTAACCTGGTTTTGATATTTGGGCTTTTCTTAGCCAATGTTGATCCTTCTGGATAATTTGCATAGAAGGACGTTGGATATTCTGTTGATTATCAAGACAGTACCATAAAGTAGGTGCCATCTAATTATTACAGGGGGGTCATCAACATTACATATCCATTGTTGGTTACAAAGGAAGAACCTGTTTTTCTCTTTAAAAATATGCAATATTTGTACATATCAACAGCTCTCCAAAAAAATGTGCCCCAGGGTTTATTTTGGAAAAAAAAAGTAAATAATAGATTTCATAAAGAATAATCACATGTAAATAAAAAATAAATCCATTTTCCATATCATACATTTTTCAGTATCTTGTTAAGTCTATGAACATTTTTCAAAATGAACAAAGGGCTGTAGAGGTATACCTATCATAATGTTCATTTTGTTTGGTTGTTTTTTTCTAAATATATCAAAATTATTCCCGTATTTGCCGTTTTTTTTTTTTTTTATTCTCTTATGAAAAAAGTGTAAAATCCCACCAGGCCATGTATTCCCTCTGGCAGTGTTTATGTAATGATAACATAGTACTCACGCTGTGTCCCAGATCTGCAGTACAGACAAACAAATGACCATTACAAGGTGCCAAAGATCAATAGTGCAATTGTTGCTGTTAAAATATAACAGACGCTGAAATCCATTTTTTGACAGTTTCCATCAAGTAAAATTTGTCAGGAAAGAAATAGAACAGAACATTGTGGGAGATTTATCTAACCTCAGCATGAGCAATGAACAGATCGATAACATGCAGGGTTACTAACATAGTAAATAATGTTTAGGCTTCAAGTTTTAGGCAGAATACAAATGAACTGAAACATCTACTGAGACTCTTTTATATATGAGGCTCCCAATGTAATACAGGTGGTAATGTTTCTTACTTCTAGTTCATGTCAGATTTAAATAATATGTCATTCATCAGTCTGGACAGAAACCTTTACTTTGAAGTGACCCTTTTCTGTCTTGTACATTTATTCAGGCACAATATAACCCATACAGCACTTATCATACTAGTAGGCAATCCTGCCTACTAAGAAAAACAATGAAGCAATCAAGGATATTAATAGAATTTGCAGCAGGTTTCTAACTTTTTAAGTTCTGAAGAAAAGTTAAGTTTAAGTTTGTTTCAAAATGTCCTTTCAAGACTGATTTCAGAATGGGAGGGTCTGGTTCAATACAACCACCCGGTTCACATTCAGGGTTCTAATGCGGAACATTTCAGTGTCTGCATCACTTTAGAAGGAATTACCCACTAGGGAGTATTTCACCAAAAATGAAATTCCTATTGCAGAGGATGACAAAAATGTACTTATATTTTAGTGCAGACTTCCGAGAAAATCAGTGAGCCAATCAAACAAGCAGGAATGGACATTTCTTGGGGAGTCCTGTACACTAGCTGTGCATAGAATGCCTGCAGGTTACCATATTGCATTGAATTTTTGGAGAGTTTTAGAAAATGACAACGTGTGCAATGTAAAGGCGCCACACACCCACAGCTCAGCATGTGTTAACCACTTAGACCCCTTTCACACTGAAGGCGGTTTTCAGGCATTTTAGCACTAGAAATAGCTCCTGTACAGTGGCAGAAAAACCACCTCCCATACCTCCCCAGTGTGAAAGCCTGAGTGCTTTCACACTGGGGTGGTGTGCTTGCGGGACGTTACAAAATGTCCTACAAAAAGCATCTTTGGGGCAGTTTGGGAGCGCCGTTTACAGTGCTCCTAAACCACCCCTGCCCATTGGAATCTATTGGCAGCGCTTCCGAAGCACCTGCAAAAGCGTTTCGGAAGCGCCGCAACAGGGGTGGTTTTAACCCTTTTTTCGGCCGCTATCGGGGGTTAAAAGTGCCCCACTAGCACCCCAAAAGTGCCACTAAAATGAAGGTAAAGGGCCGCTAAAACTAGCAGCACTTTTCCGCTAATGCGGCACGGCCGCAGTGTGAAAGTACCCTTAAAGACTAGACCTTTTTCAGACATTTGTTGTACAGATTACAGAAAAACAGAAAAATACAGATTAGTAAAAAATCTGTATTTTTTGCTAGAAAATTACTTAGAACCCCCAAACATTATATATATATTCATAAAGTTATTTCTCTCACACAGCACATGCATACTGTACTTGCAATGACACCCCAAAATACATTCTGCTACTCCTCCTGGGTATAGCGATACCACATGTGAGACTTTTACACAGCCTGGCCACATACAGAGGCCCAACATACAAGTAGCACCTCCAGGCGTTCTACAAGCATAAATTGCACATCTCATTTGATGACAACCTATCACACTTTTGAAGGCCCTGGAGCACCAGGTCAATGGAAACGCCCACAAAATGACCCCATTTTGGAAAGCTAACACCCCAATGTATAATCTATGAGGCATATTGAGTCTTTTGAATGGTTCATTTTTTTCCAGAAGTTTTTGGAAAAAGGGGAAAAAAAATGAAAACGCAATTTTTTTACACAAAGTTCTCCATTTATAAGATATTTCCAACACATAGCATGGCAAAAATGACACCCAAAAATATATTCTGCTACTCCTACCGAGTATGGCGATACCACATGCGTGAGACTTTTACACAGCCTGGCCACATACAGAGGCCCAACATCCAAGTAGCACCTCTAGGCGTTCTAGGAGCATAAATTACAATAAATTCCTGCCAACCTATAACATTGTTGAAGGCCCTTCATATTTCTAACACATAGCATGTACTGTACATACCAATTACAAACCAAAATACATTCTGCTAAACAAAGAGTAAAGAAAAGATTACCTGCGGTTTTAATAGTGCAGTGGTCCACAGAGGAGAGCAACGGTCCAGGTAGCAGGCAGGAATGTGGACAGCGACAGCAAAACAGGCAGCAGGCAGGAATACTGTCCATAGTCAGTACAGGTAGAGATTTTGTCAGCACAACCAAAGCATTGGTCCAGGTAGCAGGCAGGGATGTGGTCAGCAGCAGCAAAAGGATCGTCCACGCAGCAGGCAGGAATACTGTCCATAGTACAGGCAGCAGGCAGAGATATGGTCAGTACAGTCATAGTAATGGTCCAGGCAACAGGCACATGGTCCATAAAGTCCTGGGTCAGTGCAGGCAGAGATATTGTCAGCACAGCCAAAGTATTTGTCCAGGGAGCAGGCAGGACCATCAAGCTTAGGGCCTCAGTCAGGATAGAATGGGGACAGGGGTAGAGGCTTCTCCCACCCAAATCTCTTTGAAGCCTCCGGACAACCAGAACCTGTTCTGGGAACACAGAAAACCAAAAACAGTTTTTCTCAACTCAGAACACTATTCTGGAGCCCCTCACATATGTGAGACCCCTGTGTAGCAGGGTGAAAGATCAGTACAAGGAGAAGGCAAAAATATGGTCAACAGGTCGAGGTCAGTGCAGGTAAAAGGCAGAAATAGACGGTAGGCAGAGGCATAGTCGATAGTCCAGGGTCAGTTCACGTGAAAGGCAGAAACATGGCGGATAAACAATGCAGATGGCAGGCAGAGATATAGTCGATAAACAGGCCAGGGTCAGTTCACATGAAGAATGAGATGGGGTGGGACATTTACCTGACGGCCCTATAAAGGTGATCCGGCGGCAGACCCGCTGTTGAGACTACTTTTATCTGAAAGCTGGCTGCCTGTTGTAAATAATGATACCAGGGTTATGGCAGCTAACCTTTTTATTTAACATCAAAGTAATGACTTACATTTACAGGTAAGCGGTCAGCAAGTGGTTAAACTGTAAAGATCTGCATAGAGGGCCTTTATGATTAAGCCCTGGGTGCGGGGCGAAATTAGTCAGCGTGGCCTCAGAAGGAACTGACGCTGAGGCCACTCTTCACAGTTTAACTCACATTGAGCTGTCGGTGTGCCTCTCCTTCACATTGGCTTGTGTAGCAATATTATATATGCTATATTATTATTTTAACAAAAATTAATCAGAGCAGGTATTTGTTCTGCATATATGTAAAATAAGCATTGGTGGATCTAAAGTGTGAGTTCACTTTTTCAGAAAAAAAATAAAAAAAACTAACACCCTACACCCATCCCCACCCCCTGGTCCCTGCTGTTAATACCTCCATGGCTGATGAACTGTCAGTGGCCATGCAGAAGGTGTAGTGGTTTTGGGATTTGAAATCTCCGCTCTTCTTCCCATTCTTTCCGTAGGGCTTCTGAGATGGACTAGAGTGATTCTGATTGGTCAAAGCAGTCATGTTCTGAAGGGGGAGAAGAGCGGGGATTTTAAAACCCTGGGATTTGGGGTCGGGAGGGAGTAGGTTGTTAGTTCACCGTTCATTTTTTTCTGAAAAGGTGAACTAACCCTTTAAGATGGCTGAAAACTTACAGTAAGTTAGGTAGTCACAATTATACACAGACTGCGAAACAATGGATAGACAGATACATAGATGGGTGGGCTAAACTGTCAGACCTTTTCTTATATGCTTGGATGAACACAAGACAACAGTGTCACCACCCTATATCATAAGCATTCAACTCAGCGATTAAAGTTGAACACCACCAAAATCGTTAGATTTCTTTTTAAAAGAATAGGGTTAGACTCTACTTTGTTTTTTATTTTTGTTTACAAACGATTTTATTCAATTTACAAAAAGATAAAATATAGGGCACTTTCACACTGAGGTGCTTTAGGCCCGGTTCACACTGATGTGAGTTCATAACGAATGTGATGCGTCAAAAACACTTTAAATTCGCATGTCATCCCTAAAGTCATTGTTTTCAATGACGGTCGTTCACATATATGCGTTGCGATCCCTCTACAAATGCGATAAAAAAAAAGGGTCTTGTGCGAGTTTACTGCGTTGCGAATTTAGTCCCCATAGACATAAATGTAAATTGTTCTTGAATCGCATTGATGGTTCACATATGTGCGAATTCCACGACACTACTCTCCACAAGAACCAGGAAGTACACAGGAAGTTAACATCTTTTTTTTTTATATTATGATTCCATTGGCTAGAATATCAATTGCAGCTATGTCCAACTCCTGAAATTCGCGGTAAAATCACGGTAAAATCGATGTAAATTTGCGGTAAATTCGCACCTCACACAGGACAAAAAACGGAACAAATTCACAGCGCAGCAGTGTGAACCGAGCCTAACAGGCGTTTTAGCACTAAAAATAGTGCCTGCATAGCACCTGTAAAGAGCCACTACTGGCACTCCAGTGTGAAAGCCCGAGTGCTTTTACACTGGAGCATTGCGCTTGCGGGACATTACGGACACTTTCACACTGGGGCGGTGAGAGGGCTGGTGGTAAAGCGCCGCTAGTTTTTAGCGGCGCTTTAGCGGCGCTTTAGCGTCGTTTTAGCGGCGCTTTGGCAGCACTGCCCATTGATTTCAATAGGCAGGGCATTTTAGGAGCGGTGTATACACCGCTCCAGTGTACGCTTGTACGCTTTACAGGCGCTTTGTAGGTACTATTTTTAGCGCTAAAACGCCTGTAAAGCGCCTCAGTGTGAAAGTGGTCTAAAAAAAGTCCTGCAAGCAGCATCTTTGGGGTGGTTTAGGAGCGGTGTATACATATGCATTGATTACTGTATACATCGCTCCTAAAACGCCCTGCCTATTGAAATCAATGGGCAGCGCTGCCACACCCCGATAGCGGCTGAAAAGCGCCGCTAAAACGATGGTAAAGCAATGCTAAAACTAGCGGCGCTTTACTGCCGGGGCTCTCACTGCCCTAGTGTGAAAGTGCCCATAAAGAGGTTTCATTCAGTAAAGGCATCAATATTGGAAAAAACAACCATAAGTAAAGGTGTTGGCGCTCACAATGTGGAATCGTAACAGGCATACATGGCTCTGTGCAATTAGCCGTATAATAGATCAGTGACGGATAAATTACACGTGGGTGTTTAGTAGAAACAAACATCTATATAAAATACACTAAGAAATGCAAAACATGAAGTCCAATGTGACAATGCCCAATACCAAAAGTGGGTGTTGGACATGTTTTCTAGTGGCTTCACCACGGGTGCTCATAGGGTGGGTGGCAACTCACCAAAGGTGTTTGACTCCTTTTTACAGAAGGTCAAAATGCGCTTTTGGAAATCCAGAATGGTTCCTGGACTTGCACACTTCCACTCCAATGATCCCTCAGGATAAGGCTCAAAAGTAGGGATATACTCCACCAAAAACACAGAGAAGGACTTTATAGTGTAGTAAGTTTTTATTTGATGCAAGTAAATAAAAGTTGCACTCACATGTATCTGTGCCTTAGCCTTGCACTAGATGTCTACAGCATGTGTGGATGGGGCCTGTCAATCTGGTGCTGGTGTGCGATCCATGCCTCGCTCTCAATGGTGGGCCTTAGTAGGTAGTCACATAGGGACCCGGAAGTGAAGAATCCCCGCTACGACGTACGTTTCACCGTACTTGGCACAGAGCCATGTATGTAGGGCGTACACACGGTTAGACTTTGTTCGGACATTCCGACAACAAAATCCTAGGATTTTTTCCGACGGATGTTGGCTCAAACTTGTCTTGCATACACACGGTCACACAAAGTTGTCGGAAAATCCGATTGTTCTAAACGCGGTGACGTAAAACACGTACGTCGGGACTATAAACGGGGCAGTGGCCAATAGCTTTCATCTCTTTATTTATTCTGAGCATGCGTGGCACTTTGTCCATCGGATTTGTGTACACACGATCGGAATTTCCGACAACGGATTTTGTTGTCGGAAAATTTTATCTCCTGCTCTCCAACTTTGTGTGTCGGAAAATCCGAGGGAAAATGTCCGATGGAGCCCACACACGGTCGGAATTTCCGACAACACGCTCCGATCTGACATTTTCCATCGGAAAATCCGACCGTGTGTACGGGGCATTACGATTCCACATTGTGAGCGCCATCACCTTTACTTATTATTGTTTTTTCCAATTCAGAGTTGATTTTATCACTCATTTAAAGGGGCAGCCACATACACTTGATTTCACATATAGGGTGCCATCAGGCATCAATGTACTTATCACGTAAGGCTACTTTCACACTGTAGCTGCTCTGTCTTAGCGGTAAAGTGCCGCTAGTTTTAGCAGTGCTTTACTGTAGATTTAGCAGCGCTTTTTGGCTGCTAGCAGGGTGCTTTAACCCCCACTAGCGGCTGAAGAAAGGGTTAAATGTGCCCGTGTTGCGGCGCTGCTGAAGCGCTTTGCAGGCCTATTCATTGGGCAGGGCGTTTTGGGAGTGGTGTATACACCACTCCCAAACCGCCCCAAAGATGCTGCTTGCAGGACTTTCAGAATGTCCCGCAAGCGCGCCGTCCCAGTGTGAAAAGTCACACTTAAATGAATGGGAGGCAGTTTTCAGGCATTTGTTAGAGGCAATTTCTAGTGCTAAAACGCCTAAAACCGCCTGAGTGTGAAAGCAGCCTAAGATATAATAATAACAGGTATTTGCATAATTAAAGGTGTACAACCCCATATGACAAACGTATGTGATTACAGAGATTCCATGAGCAGTCTTATTGTACTACAATTTTATAACAAGAAAAGAACAACTGGTCCTTAGTAGCCTTGAACCCAACTAATTGGAGTGATAACTAGACATGTGCAATGCGTTTCACAACAAATCGAAATTCAGCCGTATTTTGCATCTTTCGGACATTCGGATGCATCCGAATAAAAAAATAACGCATTTCAACTAATACGAAAGAAATTATAGCGAATATAACTAATAAATTCTACATGATTCAGTAATTCGTTAAAGATCTAATGAAACAAAAGGTCAACTCAAAATAAATCTTACAGTCCAATCAGCTGATTCATTTTGTGCTGGAGGTTGGATTACTGGCAAAGTGCATTCCTGAGAACTGAGTGAGAAGGGTGTTGTATTGTATTTGAGCAGAGGAGAAGAGATATTGTCATTGTGTGTGTTAATAGATTCAATAAACAAACGACTTTCCAAAACTACGAATCATTATCACGAATCAATATACATACATAAATATCGAATTTCAACTAATACGAAAGAAATGATAGTGGATATAACAAATTAATTTGACATGATTCGAGTATATGATGACTTGTCCATTCTTGCTGCTAAAAAGCCCCGTAGGGAATTTTTCCATGTTTTCAGTCTTTTGGGGTGTGCAGCTTCCCTGACTCCAACATATATGTTTTTCTATGCTATATATTAACCCCAGTAACATTAACCTCAAATAACTTACCACCAATGCAAAGAATTAAAGAGGATTCCAGCAAGAAAACCAAGGGACCTCAACCAGAATATAGAGGAAATCATAAATAGCCTTAAAAGGTAACTCCACTTTTGTGCGGAAAAAAAAAACAAATAAAAAAAGAATAAATTAACATATACATTTGCGACACAAGATATTATGAAATTGAATGTTATTGAAAATTACCTTTCCTTTTCAATCTGCAGCTCTGGAATTTTCTGGGAAATGCAATATGGCTACCCCCCAAAACATAATTTCCTGCTTGTGTGATTGGCTCACTGATTTTCCCAGAAGTCTGCACTAAGATACAAGTCACATATCAGGCATCCCCTGCAACAAAATTATCATTTTTGGTGAGATACTCCCAAAAGGTAAAGTGAGGTCAAATTGTGTGCTGTCAATTTGCGCCGATTTACTGGCTGCCTGTCACCATATTGAACATACACAAACAAAAAAAAACAAAAAATACTGCGCTACCTATAGAAACTAACCCCCCAAAGTTAAACAGTGAGATGTGCACTAAAATAACGAATAAAAAAGAAATAACCGCGCTAAATATAAGTGAAACACGTGAAGCAATCTCAAAGACTTCCGTGTTTTTTAACATTTTTGTATTTATATATGCACTCCCTCACGGAAGTCTTTGAGATTGCTCCATGTGTTTCACTTATATTTAGCGCGGTTATTTCTTTTTTAATACCATATTGAACATACCTTAGGACAGCTCCAAAATATATGGGAAGGGTACCCCTTATTCTGACAGCCCCTGAAGCAGAAGGCCGAGGTAGAGGAATAAATCTTATGGAATCTGCCCGGGGTCATATACCATCTGGTATGAAGCTTTATCATTGTTTCTCTAACATTTAATAAGTGGGTACTTTCGCACAAATTTGATGACATTTGCTCCCGGTTGGCTTCCTGTTCCCAATAAGTCTATGGGGGCAGATTTATCTATGGACTGAGATCTGCTAAGATAAGCATACCTATTTTTTTGGGGGGGTTTTGCTGTTTGTGTTCCTATTGTGCTGACTTCCCCTGACTTCCTGTCCAGACAGGAAGTAGTGAGAAATGTCTCCAACAGGGATATAAACAAAGACAAAAACATATTTTTCTAGACTAGAGAAATGTTAGAACTCCCAACAATATTTTAATTGCTGTTAATGCCTTCCTCTTCCAACGACAAGCGCACCCTCTATTTCTTGTACAGGTGTCACAGGGTCAGGAAGTGATGGAAAGTCTCCCCAGTGGGGTCACAGCTAGAAATTAAAAACACAAAAGAAATGGTAACTTCTTAATACTTTATCAAAAACAATAATATCATCTGACTACAGCTGTGCTTTAAAGTGTTACTAAACCCACAACAGTAAAATCAGCCTGTACATGCTTGTTATACTCACTGTGGAACCTAAGGGGTTAATCCTCTGCATTGTGTAAAAAAGGCTGTTTGATCCTGGCTTCTCTAATTCTCAACTTATTTCACTGTCCCCAATCCATCTCCTGACAGAACAGAGACTTGGGGGAAAGCTACACATGCTCAGTTTGGTGTGTATTACTAGAGAGTTTTTGTTTCTTGGGAGAGTGCATGTGATCAGCACAGGGCCAATCAGCACTGTCCAGACAAAGTGTCAGGGGTCCTGCAGCCTCATAGAAAGTCAAAGGAGAATGAAATCTCCCCCTACAAGCTTTAACCAGACACTGATAGAAGTCACAAGACCGTTATATACTGCTGATGAGAAAAGGTATTTGGCAGTTTATATTTACTAAAATAATTGCATTTCCATGTTCTGTGTACTGTGGAAGACCAGATATAGTGAATACAGGGTCCTGGGTTTAGTAACACTTTTTTCAGTGTAGGTCCTCTTTCACGTCTTATGCTTCATGATCAGTCAGTGGGAATTTTCAATCAATTGTGAGAAATTTTCAGACATTCATAAAAAGTGTCTGTTTTGATCAGTGATAGTATAGGACATGATTGTCATTGTAATTACCATCCAAAAGGTAATGGTAGAATGGGGCTGGACACAAATTTTCGCAGGTTATCACAATGTGTACTGAGGAGGGGAATTGGGACTTTATATGAGGCACATAAAGGAACCGGATGTTTATAGACAATTGTATACACAACATGGTATATCCAATAATGAATTTTACAATGTAAGTGTTATACTAATGAAATGACCATGGAGGCGGAGATGGGGGTGGTTGCCTTCCCGGAGGAGTGGTCTGATAGGATCTCTAATATGCACAAATGCACTAAATCTGTGGAGGTGAAGGAAACAGTGGTGAAGCTGCATACAAGATGGTACTATACCCCTTCTAAGTTACACAAATTCTTCCCCGCTGTTTCCGAAAACTGCTTCAGAGGTTGTCCCGAGAAAGGGACCCACTTGCATATCTTCTGGAGTTGCAGAGATCTGAGAGATCTGTGGCAGAAAGTAACCTCTAAGGTAGCTGAGATCACAGGAGTACTGACGACTCTAACACATCAGATGTGCTTGTTCTTCATAGATATTCCTGGATCCACTCCCCCTGAACAGAAATTGTCCCACACACTCTTTAGTGCGGTCCACTTGACCATCGCCTTTTTTTGGTGTTCCCCTGGGGTCCCCTGGGATCAGGTTATTAAACGTATGACTGCCATAAAACTTATGGAGAACATTTTCCACACCATCATGGATACCCTACACATTTATGGTCTAAAATGGAAGTCCTGGTCCTCCTGATCATTATTAGACCACTCTAGCTGTACCTACATAGATTTCCCTCATTAAAGATGCATGGAGACTGGCATATGCCAGACTGGTTTCCCGTAACCATTTTTTTTTTATTTCTACTTCAGTATATTTGTTTTGTTTGTTGTTTTAATGTTATCAGTTATTTCTGGTACAGTAGAGTCACGGCTATGGGGAGTTGCCTATAATATCCACAGTCAACTTCATTACGCAGCTCATTAGGAGGCTTCCCCATATGGCTCAATTGGTGTGACTATCTCTACGAAATTGACCACATAGGTTTATTCGATATTTCATACATTCTACATGGATAATTAGGCCCTATTTTCACTGTCAAGACACCATGTTATTTATACTGTGTTTTATCTTCTGTAAAAACGCTGTTTGTCAATAGTCTTTATTTCTCAATAAAAACGTTTGTATTAAAAAAAAGAAATGACCATGAACCATTGCATGACATCTGATATAGCATGGTATATATGATACTGGAAAGTGTATACTATCATAAGCCAATGTTGCTCCATATATAGGCTCATATAACATATAATTGAAAAGCATAAATTTCATCATGGATCAAGCCATATATGTATGCATCTTGAAAATCTTGACGCGTTTCAGCGGATTATACCGCCTCATCGGGAGCAGATGGAATTCTGTAGAATAAAATATGTATAAAAAATTACGATCATATATTAACCCCAGAAAACATGGAAAAATTCCCCATGGGGCTTTTAAGCAGCAAGAATGGACAAGTATTTATAGTAAAAAAAATAATTGTTTTATTATATGACAAGGATTCAATTATACAGAAAGTTAAAATATGAGCTCTGGTCAGTACACGTGTATTGAGCGGAGCTCATATTTTAACTTTCTGTATAATTTAATCCTTGTCATATAATAAAACAATTAATTTTTTTACTATAAATACTTGTCCATTCTTGCTGCTAAAAAGCCCCATGGGGAATTTTTCCATATTTTCAATCTTTTGGGGTGTGCAGCTTCCCTGACTCCAACATATGTGTTTTTCTATGCTATATATTAAACCCAGTGCCTGGGAAAGTAAGAAAGAAGGAGCAAAGAGGGGAACAGTAGGAGGGAAGATATCTTCCCCCTACTTACATAATAGTACAGAATGCCAGAGAGGGGTACTGGACAGCTGGAGAACATCACGAATGTCTGTACCAGGAGCTGAGGTGGAAAGGGCCCCCCAGGACGGAGCAACCCACAATTCCCCACAGGGATAAGAAAGTCCATGCTGTTGTGGTTAGTGGTGGTAAGTAATAGCTCCAAAGTGTCTGTGAAAAATAAATATGGAACTAAAGTGAGATGAGTGAATGACCATATTGGAGTAAATCCATGATAAGTAGTGACCAGAGGCGTAGCTTGAAACTTGTGGGCCCCAATACAAAAGTTGCCCAGGTGCCCCCCACTACTACCCGCCCCTTCAACTGCGCGCCAATATACTCCAATTAGGCGCTGGGATACTGCAAGTGGCTAAAGAGTTTTTTCAGATATTTACGTATATATTGAGAGGATGATTCAAAATATTTTGTAGAAACCATCCTAGTAATCACATGACCTTGCCCCCCTTTCCCAATCTTAGTAATGACATGACTTCACCCCTCATCCTAGTAATGACATGACCTTGTCCCTTCCCCCCCAACCTATTAATGGCATAACCTCGCCTCCCTCATCCTAGTAATCACATGACCTTGCCCCCCTTCCCCCATCCTAGTAATGATATGACCTCGCCCCCCATCCTAGTAATGACATGACCTCTCCCCCTCCCCCCATCCTAGTAATGACATGACCTCACCCCCCCATCCTAGTAATGACATGACCTCGCCCCCTCCCCCCCATTCTAGTAACGGTATGTCCTCGCCCCCTCAACCCCTATCCTAGTAATGGCATGTCCACAGTCAATGAGAGCAGAGGAAGGGTGTGGACTGGGGAGAGGGCAAACAACTTGAAGCTGATTACTGGATTATAGAACTTGGCTGGGGTACTGGGGGACACAAGGTGGATTGGAGCTGGATTTTGTGGAGGAAATCAAATGTAATACGACAGCAGGGAACAGAGCTGTGGGCCCCCTGGAGCTAGGGGCGGGGTCACAATTGCAACCCCTGAGACCCCTCATGCTACGCCCATGGTAGTGACAACCACTAGGGAGCAAGTATGATAGGAGAATTGTGGGTGTGTGATAGCCGCAGGGTGAACAGCGCAACTAAGTGCAAAGTAATTATAAAGGTAAGGAAGATACATGTGCATATAGCTACCCAGAGAGATCAAAACTGGGAGCAAGTTAAATAGTGTGAAGCAAGAAGAACAGAGACGTTCCTGCAAACACCAATATATAGAGACAGAATATCACAAGGAGTGTACCTGTGTGATTCCAAAGGGAAATTTGGGAAAGTGAAAAGCTGCATGGACTCACAGACAACTGAACCAACTGATCCAAATGGCAAAAAAAGGGGAATTTCACCATGTCAGAAGAGTGTGTTGTCGCCACATCCCTGTTATATAGCAAAAAAGAGGATCCCCTTTGTTGGGACTTTATAGGCAACAACCCGTAAATGAATTGACGGATATATTTATTATTTATACATAAAATCGTTCGATCATTCAAACATGAAATGATCATTAAAAAGACATATCAAAAGGCACATATTTCAAAAAGAAAAAGAAAAGACAAAAAACATGACAGGTTACATATTTTGCATGACATATAAAAAATTACTCTCCAGTACAAAGTGGTGTCTCCGGTACCCGACGCGTTTCTGGATAAAGCACCTTCGTCACGGGTATTGGTAAGAGCACACGTAGTCATAAATTTGTCTTACATGCAAAATGTTCCACTATGCAGCTTGTAAGAATGAAGCACTGCCAACGGCATTGTCAACAGATGCCCACCAAGCACATCAATGTCGTAGGATGTTTGCCCTAAAAAGGTAGCTCGTTATTTTAGTTTGCCTGATTATCACAGGAAGTCGTATGTAGCAAAAAAATACAGGCTACAATGTCTGTAGAGTGAAGCGTGATGCTATCCAAAGCCTCAAATATGGCTTCTTGTCCACATATAGCACACTCTGAGTCGTTTGGCAATGGCTCTTCTGTGTTAGCAGAGGAACCTCTATATGGCATCCACCCCGCTCTGCAAGTGGCGATCCAAATGGGGATATTTGTAAGCAAAAAACTGCCCGGAGGTCCACCCACCAGCGTCACGCTGGCATGGCTCAATAAGAGGAGTACTTCCACCAGAGCGGCAGCCGCCACCCATAATGGTGTGCGAAGGCTCCTCATGAGCCAGCCACATGATGGAAAAGACACGCCGGTACAATTGTCTGTGAAATGTTTTTGCTTCTACATCCGGTTCCTTTATATGCCTCATTCAAAGTCCCAATTCCCCTCCTCAATACCTGATATAGGGATGGAGGCGCCTCTCTTTCCCCCCCGAGGTGTCTCATGTAAAGTCCCATTTTTTCTTTTAATACTATATACCAGAGATGGAGGCACATGGAGGTCCGGAATGTAGCTATCACACCAGAACCCCTCTTTCCCCTTGGGGCTTTGTTGTGTGTCAGGAATGCTGATCTCTGATTGTTCAAACACCTCCCACACAGTTAGAAAGCACTCCCTAGGCACACATTTAACCCTTTGATCACCCCTGATGTTAACCCCTTCCCTGCCAGTGTCATTAGTACAGTGACAGCGCATATTTTTTCTAGCACTGATCACTGTATTGGTGTCACTGCTCCCCAAAAAGTGTCACTTAGTGTCTAATTTGTCTGCCGCAATGACGCAGTCCCGCTATAAGTCGCTGATTGCCGCCATTACTAGTAAAAAAGTAAATAAATAAAAACTCAATAAAAATATCCCATAGTTTGTAGACGCTATAACTTTTGCGCAAACCAATCAATATACGCCTTTTGGGATTTTTTTTTACCAAAAATATGTAGCAGAATACATATTGGCCTAGATTGATTAAAAAATTTGATTTTCTTGTACATTTTTTTATTGGATATATTCTGCTATATATTTATAGCAGAAAGTAAAAAAAATTGTTCTTTTTTTATTCAAAATTGTCGTTCTTTTTTTGTTTATAGCGCAAAAAATAAAAACCACAGAGGTGATCAAATACCACCAAAAGAAAGGTGTATGTGTGGGGGAAAAAAAGGACATCAATTTTATTTGGGTGCAGCATCGCAAGACCTTACAATTGTCAATTAAAATAACGCAGTGCCATATTGCAAAAAAATGGCCTGGTCATAATGGGGGTAAAACTTCCGGACGGCGAGTGGTTAAAAAAACAAAACACATTTTCTAACAAATTTCACCTTAATTGTGTTCGAAATATTTTGTTTTAAGAACATTTGCTCGTTTTCTAATAATTAGTGGGGTCAAATCAACATTCAATTTCAATGCAGTGATGAGAAATTTTGAAGGATCAAGGTGGAAATATTTTCTCCAAGGATTGAAAGCATAGAATGAATTTTTAAACATTAGAAAAAAATTTTCGGTTTGTTCACATGTTTAGCAGGAACTGCTGCTCCTCTGAAAAGTGATCCATGCTTGAATCACTTTCAGATGTGTTTTAAAGGGATACTAAAGTCCTGTTTTTTATTATTTAAAAAAAAAAACATGTTATACTTACCTGGTGCTCTGTGTAGTGGTTTTGCACAGAGCAGCCCAGATCCTCCTCTTCATGGGTCCCTCTTCTGCGCTCCTGGCCCCTCCCTCCTGCCGAGTCCCCCCATAGCAAGCAGCTTGCTATGGGGGCACCCAAGCCGCTGCTCTGTGTGTCCATTCAGACACAGAGCCGCAGTACTGTGCCGCAACCGTGATTGCGGCACAGTACTGCGGCAATTCTAAGGGTAAATTAGGCAGTGGGGGTACCCTTATATCATTATGTATATCAGCTAATTTCTTATACATATACTGTATATATAAAAGAAAAGTAATTGGGGAAAAAAAGTATAATTTCTTTTATTACATCCATGTTTGCAAGTCCTATTTATCAGCCTTATTATTTTATTATTCCTTTTTACTTAAATATCCTTAATATTGCCTATATTTTTGCTAATGTAATAAAAGCGATGCAGTGATGGATAAAAATGCTTTCTGTAAATTCTGCCCTATATAGGCCTATAATTAAAATCTAATATAAAATATAAATATAAAATAATAAATTTATAAAATAAAATAAATAAATATAAATATAAAATAAATACATTTTAAAATATAAATATAACATTTTAAATATATAAAGTAAAATAAATAAATATAAATATAAAATAAATAAATATAAAATATAAATATAAAATATTAAATTATTATTAATATAATGCCAATAAAACCTAATCATTTTTTTCATCCTTTGCTGGTGCGGTAATGTACAGCCACCTGCCTTGCCTCATCTATGCTCTGTGAATGTCATTAGCTTTGTTATCTGTCAGTGTCGTCCATACAGCTGGACATGGAGTGTGCATGAGATCAGGCCTGTACCATTCAAGTGTGTGAGTGAAAAAAATTGAATTATTTATGGACATGTGAACAACGATGACTGGAGCTAAATGGGAAAGGTCTTCTGTTTCATGGAAAATACAAAACCACTTGTTTCCAAGGAGCCCATGTCTGCCTCTATTCTATCACCTATGCATACAGAAACCGCACACATTGATTGCTGAGCTGGAATTAATAACCGGCTATCATTAATAGAAGCACCTTCAGAAAGCAGTGCCGTCAAATCATTTTAGACACATTCAGGTTGATTTACCAAAACTGGAGAGTGCAAAATCTAGTGCAGCTCTGCATAAAAACCAATCAGCTTCCAGTTTTTTTTTTAGTTTTTTTAGTGTCAAAGCTTAATTGAACAAGCTAGAAACCAATTAGGCTACCATACACAGCTGCACCAGATTTTGCAGCCTCCAGTTTTAGTAAATCGCAGACCGGTCAGGGTGCCCATGCTGACCCGTGTCCACAGCCAAAAGTGTCTACAACGGGCCTGTTCTGATGAATCACATTTCTTCTTTTACATCATATGAATGACTGTGTTTGTTTGTCACTAAGACTCCATACACACTATTAGATTTTCTGCAGATTTTTGTCTCCAGATTTACCAAAACCATGTAGTGCAAGGGCCTGCCTGATTACATATAAACTGAAACTCTAAAGCCTTGTACACACGGTCAAATTATTGGACGAATTTTCATCAGTTTTTTGTTGGATGCCAGTCTCAAATTGTCAAGTGAAGAGGGTACTCACCAAAATTTTCGAACAACAGAATTCAACGTCAGAAGTGACGTAATATGTTGAATTGTTTTGTATGTGTTCTTTCATTTCTGAGCATGCCTAGTCTTGCTCTTGAGATTTCTTTTTTGGCAAAAAAATATACTACCCTGTTTCCCCGAAAATAAGACCTAGTGTGATTGTCAGTGATGGCTGCAATATAAGCCCTACCCCCCAAATAAGCCCTACCCTGTTTCCCCGAAAATAAGCCCTACCCTGAAAATAAGACCTACAAGGACTTTAACTAGGGCTTATTTGGGGGGTAAGGCTTATATTACGGCCATCACCGTCAATCATGCTTATTTTCGGGGAAACACAGTAATAAAAAGAAAATCGGACGTTGTGGTCACATCAGACAAAAATTTTGGAGCCTACACATCCAGTTTTTGTCTGTCGAAAAATTTGTAATCGGCTGTCAAAAGCAGCATACTAACGATCAGAAAATCGACAGATCGTTCATCGGACGAAATTTAACTTCAGATTTTCTGACCGTGCGTATGGCCTTTAGATGATCTTCATCCTCAGATTGATGCTTGGGAGGGGGCTCCAAAAATGGCCACATGCTCTTGAAACGCCATCCCAGTGCTAAGAGGTACCAAGGAAAAATTATTTTTAACTTAACTGGCCCTTGAACTGCTTTATTATTTGTCATCAAAATAGTGCAAAAATAGATTGACAAATTTACATTTTTGATGAAGCACCCTGATGTTTAAGCAGGGTTGCTCCTAAATTTATCTGCCAGGTGTATTTGCCTTGGCCAATTGTAAGAGATCAATTGAGTTCACCTTAAGTCTGGAATTGCTGCACTTCTCTCTTCTGCCACTGGGTGGCTGGGTACCCAATGGCATTAGATAAGACAAGGGCAAAGCAAGGAAAGATTAGGAGTATATGGGGTATCTCAGCCAATGGGCAGGGATTTTCTCAAAACCCTTGGCCTGCTGGGAGAACCTATATATTTGGGCGGAGTCAGGTGATCGGGGTTCTGTGCCACCTGGACGGCTGTCTGGGTGGACGTGTGTTGTGCTGCCCGGGCTGCTAGGCTGAAGTTTGGGCCTAACCCAGGCATATCTGGCTGCTAGTCTGTCTGAGGGCCTATCCAGAAGCAAGAGAGCAGCGTAGGGTAGTGAGTCCAACCAGAAGTGACGGTTCTTCTGGCCGGAGAACATGTTGTGGTTGCAGATAGAGGGGAAGCTATCACCACTAAGGGACCAAACATCTTATTACCAGGGACCACAGTAAGTAGCTGAAGCAAGTACCGGAGCAGTATTCTCATCAACCGGGGACAGTAAAGAATCGGAAAGCCTCAGCAAGACCAAGCCAGGGACCCAGCCAGTGAGGTGATGCTTGAGGAGTATCTGGAGTGCCAGGGACCCAGCAGGGAAGCGGAGGTTACGCTTGAGGAAGATACTAAAGTAAGAAGATTAGAAGAGCTCACGGGATTCAGTGGCAGTGAATCAGCAAGTCTAGTGAAAGCGATTGGAAGCTCAGTGGGCTGAGAATCTAGAAGAAGTGATTATATAACAGTAAAAGAGTTTGTTACAATGTGTGTTAGAAACTGTTCTAAGACTGCTACCATAAGAGACAGCGCTCCTATGTGGTGCCCTGCTGGGTGCCTTTCCCTGCATGGTTGTCTACCTGTAGAGTCTGCCAATTAACATTGCAACTACCTAAGGGTGTCCTGGCTCTAAACCTTCTCTCCCACTGTTCTGTTCAAGAGAAAATAAATCTCTTTGCATTCAAGTAGTGTCTGGCGCCCATGAATCTACCTTGCATTATACCCACTATGCCTTGCAACCCACTCTACACAGAAGGATGTCAGCTGTCCTTGTCTCTGGAGGTTCTCATTAGACTAAAAGAGGCCTGGGACCTTGCTATATTATAAAGAAAAGAGTTAAAAATAATCCAGACCAGAATTATTCCTTCTAGGCTCCATGGCATGCCTTGCTTCTATATGTAAAAAATAACATAAATCAAGGGTAATTTTGGGGAGAAGTAGCTTCCCCATTTAGTGTCCAATGGCTTTGGGCATGAAAAGTTCCAAGATTTGTGATTTATTGATTGAGTGATACAAACAGGAAACTACTGATGTACATCCAATCATGTTGCCCCTCTATATATAGAGAATTTCTGCTTCAATGTTTTGATTGAAGTTTGAAATACAGTTAAATAACAATATAGCCATAAGCCTCTGATGGTAAACGCAGGCTAGACATGAATGAGAAAAAGTACAATGGTGAAGTACATAGTAAGAGTAGCCAACCCTGAAAGATTAAAGTGAACCCTCGAGAGGAAAACACCAGGATATATAGAGAATTTCATAAGATATTCAGCTTATTCTGTGGCTTGATGCCATGAAGTGTTGACACATTTTTTTTTTTTTAGGACGAAAAAACAAAACAAAACAAAAAACACACAGGACCTAGAATAAAGATTTATTTATGAATCTTGTGTTGTTTTTTTTTACTCTTCATTATTGTATAATTGGAGCAAAAGGAGAGGGGGTGGGGGCACAGTGTTTGCTTTATAATACAGATTTTTTTTCAAGCCGGTGTGTGTTTCTATTAAATGCTTTCATTTATATGAGGCCCAAAGAGATTCTTTTTCAGCAGCGTAATGCCTGGTACAGACGATCAGAATTTCCGACAACAGATGTTCGATGTGTGCTTGTTGTCGGAAATTCCAATCGTATGTATGCTCCATCGGACATTTGCTGTCGGAATTTCCGACAGCAACTGTTTGAGAGCAGGTTCTCAAATTTTATGACAAGAAGACTTGTTGTCGGAAATTCAGAGCGTGTGTACACAATTCCGACGCACAAAAGTCCACACATGCTCAGAATCAAGCAGAAGAGCCACACTGGCTATTGAACTTGATTTTTCTCGGCTCGTCGTACGTGTTGTACATCACCGCGTTCTTGACGTTCGGAATTTTGGACAACATTTGTGTGACTGTGTGTATGCATGACAAGTTTGAGCCAACATTCGAAGGAAAAAAATCCAGGATTTTGTGGTCGGAATGTCCGATCGTCTGTATGAGGCATAAGAGTTGGTTATTGGACCTACCAGAGCAGGTAAGTTGCACAAAACCTTCCTCCTTTCTCAGTTATAGGCACCTCCTGCTTGGTACACTGAAACTGAGGGGGCAAGTGGGGGGGGGGGTGCTGATTTTGTTAGTGGCTTTCATCCGATAGTCATGCTGTAAAAACAAAATAAAAGCCATGTAAATCAAAGTATGAAGCCTTCCTGACACCAAGGATGGGATTTTGTAACTAGTACAGGGCGGTTCCACAATTTTCGTACCTCTTCTCCTGTCCTTAGACAATACCATCTGCCTTTCTGTCGTAATTGGATCAAGATGTTGGTGCTACATGAGTGGATTTTTTTCTTGATTCCCATTAGAACTGAAGACATAGCCTGGACAATGTACAAAGCATCTTCAACATTACAGAACTAGTCCAGCTGAATGTGACTTACTGCTACTTGATATACCATTACCTGGATAAATGGGAACCTCCAAAGACAAAACTAATGAGTGCCCCAGAAATTTTACAAAACATCTTTTCAGTAAAGTAAAAGTAAAATGGTGAAAATGTGTTTTGCTCAGTTTATATTGTCAGTCTTGAAAAAAATGTGTTATACATCTAAATACAAAGAATAAAATATAGAAAGAAGAATAATAAAGAATGAAAACTACAGAAATGAAAGGTAGAACACTAAAAAAAAATTGAATATTGACCGTTAGCAAAGAGGCAGATTATAGCTAGATAATTAAATTCATCATACAAATCTGGGGGAAGGAAAAACTTGTGAAATATCTATGGTGAAATATTGGTGAAAATGTTTAGAAGGGGCAGATCTTTTAAAAAAAGGCAAAAGAGAAAAACAGTTACAGTAAAGAGACCCATTAATTTTTTTTAAAATATACTGCATATGATCAATATGGCCTTCTGGCTGGAGCAATGATCAAAAGGTGCATTCTTCATGGCTTTGCGGTGCTTAGTATACTACTTTGCCAGGAAATACTTTTCCTATTGGCTACCAGTCTATTTACAATGATAGCAGCTCTAATGGGCCATCCAGTCTTTGCAACAGCATCCTCTCTGACAATCTTTGTAAAGGAGGGCTTTTAGAGGTACACCTGCATTATCATGAGACACCAAATGGTCAGAGTTATAATGAAAATGACCTGTATGACACAGCAGCGCATGCAATAATGCACTTCATGATTGTAAATATACTAAAAGGGGTTAGGCAGTTGTCAATGTCAGGGGTCAGACTCGGAGACCAGTAGCTATAGCAGTAGAGAGGTTCACACCAACCAGCAGGATAAGTACATGAGCAGGTCACCCTGGCAGATGGAGTGGGCTCACACAAGGAGTGGTTTCAGCACTAACCGGTGTTTATCCGAGCTCCTGATGGTGAAGATGGGTTTAGCTGAGTGCTAGTGCCAGGTTGCAGTACTCAGGATCGTCCCACTAGTAGACGAGCAAACTGAAGTCTAGTGGCAGAAGAAGCATGTAGGGATCAAGCAAAAGCTAAGTCAGTAAACAAGCTAAAGGTCAGTAACAAGTGGTTGCAGGTTGGGATAATGTAAAAGTGTAGTCGAGAAACAACAAGCCAAAGGTCAATAACAAAACCAATTTTGATTAATGATAGTTTTACTGCATACGTGTATCAGAGACCAGATCAGAGAACAATATCTAAAAGTCATCAGTCACTCTCTAGTATATCACTTATAAGAAAGTGCATACAGTTGTGTAATGGGCAGATAAAAAATGATCATGAATATGGGTACCTTTGGAGAGGGACACCAGTCCTATTATATATGTGATGGAGTGGTGCATCAGGATTTGGTACAAATAGGCAATGCATTTTCTACAAACCAAAGTAAAAGCTGAGTATGCAATGAATATTTTGTTAAAATTTAAGTTAAAAGAGGTCTAAAAAAGCCCATCAGTGATCCAACGCTGTGTGTCTAAAGATGAGTCAGAGTCACCTAGTTTACTGAAAATCGAAATACCTTATTCCAACAAAAGTAAAACAACTCGACGTTCAGTAAACCAGATAACTGTGACCCATCCTTAGACACACAAGGGTGCCTGTGCCGCTCAGACCACCGATGGCCAATTTTAGACCTCCTCTAACTCACCTAACTACCAGCACCCTCCTGAGAGCTCTGAAGAGGATCCAGGTTTGGGACCTCCATGGCATCAAGAGTGACCGTTTTAATCCTGCATGGGGACAGGGTATTCTCCACCTGTGCCTACAGAAGTTTGCATGTTTTTACCCTACAGGGTTTCCACAACTTTAGCAGATGTAAGTTATTTTCTTTATTACTCATTGATAAACTTTTTTGAGGTAATGATTATATTTGAGTCATTTACAACATGATAAGGGATCTCCTGCCACCCTCTTTTCTGGTGGACACCACAAGTCGCCCCATGGGTCTTTACCAGCCTTTTGCATTCCCACCCTTTGGACCTCTGTGGACCACCATATACTAAATCCCACTGAAATGATCACCAGATCCAGAAATAGATCCAAGACAGCCTCTTGTATGTACAGCTTCATTTTCCTAGTAAAAGTAGAAAGATTTTAGTTTATAGCATACCCCTTATTAGCTCTCTTGTGTTAGTAAAGATTCAAGGTTTTGGGACCTCTTGGATCCAATTTTTTCATGCTGAAGAAGGGATTTAAGTGATCCCAAATAGTTGCATCTTGAAAGTAACTCCACCGCCTTAAAAAAACTGACAACAGCAATGCAATTGTTTATTTTAAAATCAATAAACTTGATTACTTGCAGTTACTTGCATTTATCTTTTATTTTTCCTGCAGTCTCCTTGGTCTGCTCCCCCCCCCCCCTGAATTTGAAACCCACATTGCCATTAAAAAAAAAAATATTACTAGCTGCCAACTTCTTCTTACTTTGCAAGGGAAGTTTCACTTTGTAAGGGAATTTCCCCAAAGTTTACTGAATGTTTGCAAAGAATACCCAATCACATGCAAGGTAAAGGAAAAAAAACATTTTTTGCCTGCACATGATTGGATGATGAAAGTCACTAAGTTTAGGGGAAAATTACCTTGCACAAAGGCAGTGTGAACAGTCTATTTGCTTTTAGTAAATCAAGCCCAATGTCTCCTGATCTTGTGCATACAAGATATAGCACAGTATGTATAACAAACCAAATTTGCATGAGGTGTATGATGAATAATAACATATCTCACCATATCACCATAACATGGGCAAGATCAGTAAAGATCTTCCTGAAAGGCATTGGTGATGTAGCCCTCCCAGGGGGCATCTGTAAGCCTGTCACCAGTTCCTACAAAAATCCCATAAGTAGAAAAAAAAGTGTAACTTATGTAAAAACACATAGAGTTATACAAATAACTCAATGATGTTTAGGGATGTCCATGCAAGGCTGCATGCATGATGAATTTTTGTGTATGGGGGTAAATATCAATTTTAATAATGAACGTTAGCCAATAAAGGGTATCACCTAAACTCCAGATGTTCTTCATTAATCGATAGCTAACATATCAACTCCTGTAAAAGTAGATATGGAACTGCCATTCCCATCTCACAATTCTGACTATGTGTCAGTCAATGTGACAGGCACGTTTACTGATGAACAGACAGCCCTAAGAGTCTAAATTTTCAACTTTTACAGAGAAAATTTAGATTTTCTTACAACTTGAGCTGATTTTTTTCATTTCCGTTAAAGGTAACTTCTTCTTAAAGCTGAATCCCGTGTACAAAAAATGTCATTTAAATATCATACAGCCTGCAGTTGCCACCACTGCCATCACCATATCAGTTCTGTCTGTTCGCATCCCTGGTCAATCTTACCAGATCCCACA
The DNA here is from genome assembly GCA_037952925.1 of Lithobates clamitans. Taxonomy (NCBI): domain Eukaryota; kingdom Metazoa; phylum Chordata; class Amphibia; order Anura; family Ranidae; genus Lithobates; species Lithobates clamitans. The sequence goes on along the minus strand of JBBGZY010000301.1, from coordinate 3,917,200 downwards.
CAGGATATCCTTCATCATTCTGCATGCCTTTAATGGATCAGAACTAAAAGCAGAATCTCCCAACCCAGTCTCGTAAAGGCTCCTTCCCCTGCCATCTCTTCAGTAATGGCTTCTTCCCCACTTTTATTCAAAATATGGGCTGCTTCTCCTCCAAACCCTTTTCAAAATCAGCATCATTCTGTACCTGATTGATCCATCCTTGTCCCTTGACCATCAACACCAGTGGGCCTTCATTTGATGACCTCTTGTAAAATACAACTGTTTTTAATAGTAATAACAGGGTATCCTGTAATAGAAAAGCAAATAAAAATAATTTGGAGCAAAGCTGGTATTAGATAGTCACATTCAACTGGACTTCTTCTGTAATGTTCAAAGAAGTGGTTTGGATAAGCATTGAAACGTCGTCAATATTACAGAATAAATCCAGCTGAATGTGACTAACCACTACTAGTTCTACCATGACCTGGATGGATGAGAACCTTCAGAACCATGTTTGAGAACAGACTGGTTTCCCGAAAAGTGTCCCTATTTGACCATGCCTCTCTTAATGAACCATTATCTTTTAAAACATTGCTATTTAGCCATGCAACATCTATTAAGGCATAGCTACTTTTTACAGCAGTATCTTCCCACTGGAGAGGGGACATCTAACATTTTGCGGTGTATCCCCATAATTTGAAGTTACACCCTCGTACACAAGATTACTTTCACTTTCCTGTGTTGCTGTGGACTTCTTGGCTGACAATCCTTCAAGACTCCTGTTCAATGAGATTACCATGCTGGACAATAATGCTCTCTTGTTGACCAGGGGGGTGGTGGTGGGTAATGCTTATGTGCCAAGTCTAGAAGTCAATGCCTGCACAGTGAGGTGAAATTGATCCCTAAGAAGGCACAATGGTACCTTTTATGGAAAACATAGGGAAAAACAGGCAGTCCATTTAAATAGTCAGAGTAAGGGAAACTTTCACTATTCCTACTGCTGAGTACTGTACAGAAAGCCAGTTAAGTGCTTGACAATATTGTTCTCTACTATACTATTTACCTTTTAAAGGTATTTTGCTCTGCTAATGTCTTGATACTTTTATACATTCACCCATAAATTTTATTGAGCCATAAAACATCTTGTAATTTATAATTAGTAACCCTTTAAAGCAAACTTGTGCTTTGCTCTTTCAATGAGTTCCTTTCTTCACTCTTGGTGGCTAAAGAGAGCTGTAGAGGAGCAAAGGAAAGCCATGCACAGTTGAGGAGGAAAGCAATAAAACATGCTACATTTCAGATACTAGTTTTTATTAATTTATAATGTTCTAAATATTACATATTTGAGTCTGTAAATAACGGAACACCCCCCCTGTGGATACTTGGATAGCTAATAGGTGTTGAATGGGGACTAACTGTTTGAGGCCTTATATTTTATTGAATAATGGCTTATATGTTGTTAGGTGTATAGTGTGCTAATAATACAATTCTAATTTTATATACTATAAAAAGGCTTTATCTGGATATCTAAAAAGTCCACATTTTTTTCTGACTTTTATGTATAATTACCATTAAAAGTGTCGATATATATTTCATTTTAATAAATTAAAATGTAAAATAATAAAGAAAGAAATAATAAATAGTTTTTAAAATAAATATACCTAATAATAAGGTAATTATCCTTTAAAAGTGTAGTAATTAAAACTATTGTTATTCTTGATAAATAGAATGTATTTTTTATGCATTTTAAGGAATATCTATATTAAATTAACCATTTTTCACCATGACATTAGCATTAGCATTTTTTTAATGCTTTCTGCTGCAAATGTTTCAGAACCAGTAATTCTTCATGTATTCAATTACCCATAGTAAACTACATCCCAGCCGTGCCGTGATCTCCACTGTGAAGGTTCTTGTATGTGATTTAGGAAGCTCAAGCAAGCAAGCCCAGGCTGTCAACGGAGGGCAATTGCTGCTCAACCTCACAGGGGGAGCTAGCTTGCCTTTGGTAATTCAGGCCTAGTGTGCCTATGGCCTTTAATAGGTAAGGTGATTTTTGAGAAAAGAAACTGATGAGGTAGTGCATGAGATTAATTAACATTACAGTATTATAAATTCTTTATAGTTATCTGCACAAAAAGCCATGAATGCCATGTTCATGTTTCCACAAAATGCACGTATCCCGAAAATAAGAAAAAAAGGGAAAAAAAAATGGAGACAAAGGCCTTTAATTGTTACCATGGTTATTTGAAGTGCTTCATTTAAGCCAGCTGCGTAATCACGACTGGCACAAGGGTAATTCAGGGGGGACAGAACGTGTTGCTCTGTGGCTGATATTGCTAAAAAGCGGAGACGGTAGAAGCCCTTTATCATCACAATGAATGATAGGTAGGGAAAAAGCTGCAGCATGCCAACTCTGCATGAGCACCATAGGAAGCAATTCTCGCTGGCACTCATTCTCAGTGCATTTAATTTACAATAGATTTATTTATATTAAGTTATTTTATCAAGATACAACACAGATGCATGTCTTATTTGTAGATAACATAGAAAAAAAATACGCCAAGTAACATCATGATGGAAAAGCAACTACATTGCCCTCTTTCAATAACAAAACATCAAAAAAGACTCACAAACTAAATTGAAACGATGAATATACCCAGTCAATAAGGCACAACAGGCAAAAAAAGCAACAACAACAAAAAAAAAAAAATTAAGATTAGGTGTGGAGTGCAGTAACTTGTAGAATTTACCTAGCTTTCAATTCACACAATTTGATTGGCTACTATGAGCTATCTTCTATATAAATATATATATATATATATATATATATATATATATATATATATACACATATATAGATATACTGTATTTATTGGCGTATAACACTCACTTTTTCACCATGAAAATTGGGTGCAAATAGTGTGTGCGTGTTATACGCCAATACTTCAATTGTAGCTGCCTCGGCGGGGACAGGGAGGGGGGCGGGACGAGCGCTGTCAGATTACATACAGTGAGAATCTCCTGTTTACTTGGCAGCCTCTGTATTAGGAAGTCCCTTCTCCTGGTTTGCCATTGGAACACTGTTCTGTCTATCATAGGAGATTCTCACTGTATGTAATCTGTCAGCGCTCGTCCTGGCCCCCTCTCTGTCCCCTCTAGACTGCAGATGGGCATTGATCAGGCTGCACTGGTGGCAATGGTAAGGATGCTGCATTGAAGGCAATGGTGAGGCTGCAGATGGGCACCGACCCTTATTTTGCTTCAGATTTCCTTATTTAAAATCTAAGGTTTTTTTCTGAAACTTCCCTCTTAAAATGAATGTGCGTGTTATACGCCGATAAATACGGTATATATATAGATATATATCTATATATATAGATCTATCTATCTATCTATCTATCTATCTATCTATCTATCTATCTATCTATCTATCTATCTATCTATCTATCTATCTATCTATCTATACCCTGTTTCCCTGAAAATAAGACCTAACGTGATTGTCGGTGATGGCTGCAATATAAGCCCTACCCCCCAAATAAGCCCTACCCTGTTTCCCCGAAAATAAGCCCTACCCTGAAAATAAGACCTACAAGGACTTTAACTAGGGCTTATTTGGGGGGTAGGGCTTATATTGCAGCCATCACCGACAATCACGCTAGGTCTTATTTTCGGGAAAACAGGGTATATATATTATTTTTTTATATATTATATTTACAACGCGGTGGCTTAGAGGTTAACGCTTCTGCCTTGCAGTACTAGGGTTTGCATGGAGTTTGAATGGTACTGCAGTGCTAGTAGTGGTGCCTACTATAGTGATTTTCACCTTGGATCCCACAAGTATGGACACGCATACTTACATTGGACCAAACTAGTATGTAAAATATGTCATACCTAATCTTCAGCTTTAAGCAAAACAAATAAACGTAGCAGGCTAAATCTGCGTATACACTACTAGAATTTTGTTCAAAATTTTTAATTTGAAAGTGGTTGTAAAGGCTGAAAGTTTTTCACCTTTATGCATTTTTTGCATGAAAATAAAAAACCTTCTATTGCGCAGCTTCTGCTATAGCCGGATACCATGAAGTAATAACAAACATGACGTTTGTTATTACTTACCCGAGCGCCAGCTCAATCCAGCAATGTGCATGAGAGCAGCGGCTCTCCTGGGTCTCTGCCTCCTCATTCGTTGAGACACAGCAGCGGGTGCCTTTAACTCCCGCTGCAGTTAATCACAGCCAGTGAGGAGGGAGCGGAGGGCGGGGTCGAGCCACGCTCTGTGTGACTTATAGAGGAACGAGCATGCACAAGTGCCCCCATGGCAAGCATATAACATGTTTATTATTAAAAAAAAAAAAAAAAAAAAAGCATTAGCCTCATTTTAACAATCTTTGAGTTTTTAATCGTTAGTGGGTTCAAATCCCGCAGTGGGTTTATCACCCACAGTGACAAGAAACTTAGAAGGAGGAGGATGGAATTTCTAATGAATGTGAATGTATTTTTTTTTTGTTTTTTGTTTTGTTTTTTTTTTAACATTCTTTATTTAATTTTATTTTTTAAATAGTGTTAACAATGAAATATAACAGAAATAATACTGCTCATATACATGAAAGAAACATCACAGAAAGTTTGTGTATGTGGTTTTTGTTCCAGAAATTGAATTCATTCCAAAATGAAATATTTGTACAACTGTCCATATGAGTATGTGTGTAAACATCCTTTTGAAAATCTACTAGTGTATAGGCAGTTTAAATGGGTTGTAAACACTTGTGCATTCTATGCATTAAGGTGAAAAACCTCCTGTGCTACAGCAGCACCTCAGAGCCCCTATTTTATTCATGACGGAGACGAGCAGAGCAGCTCCAGCCAGTGTCTCAGGTCCTGATTGGATAGCTTGATAACAGTGCAGCCATTGGCTCCCGCTGCTGTCAATCAAATCTAATGACACTGGAGCCAGGGGGTGTTGCCGAGTCCTGCTGTCTGTGTCAATAGAAGCAGCAGCAGGACACGGGAGCGCGCCCGCACAAGTGCCTAGAGGGAGAGCAGCTCTCCAACGGGGCACTCGAGAAGAGGAGGAGCCAGGAGCGCCACTGAAGGACCCCAGAAGAGGAGGATCGGGGCCACTCTGTGCAAAACCAACTGCACAGACGAGGTAAGTATGGCATGTTTGTTTGTTTGTTTGTTTGTTTGTTTGTTTTTTTTAACACGAACCTTTAGTTATCCTTTAAGACATGCTTTAGGCGTATTTTGGGTGCAATGCCCTGGTTTTGTTTTTGTATTGTTTGTGTTTTTTATTTTTTTTAGTTTGCTTTGGTTTTCTTTGTATTTTGATTACAATGCAAAGTCCTGCTTGCTGCATTTTTCACAGACTTTTTAGCAAAATGTGCGTTACATTGAGTTTATTAGTAAGACATGTAAAAGGCACCTATGGTGTTTGAAGGTGTTTGATGAATGCTTAGTAACGAAACGCATTTTGAAATCACAAGGCTAGCAGTCCTCAAAAATAACCGCTGTATTAATTAGTTCACTTGCTGTCAATCCTAGATGCTACATGTGTATACTTCACTATACTTCTACTGTTATCATAAGATGACCTTTACAGAGATCCGTGAGAGAGAACCTTAGAGACTGAACCTTAGAGATATATATGTAAACTGCCATTCCTGACGTTCTTTTGAAAATGCTCATTTCTGACTGCCCTGCATGTTTGAATCTAATATTTTCCTACTCAGCGGCCCAAAACTTCATCAGCAAGTTAAAGCTTCAACCCTTCGGCTGCCAGAGCCATTTATGCGTTTTTTTTGCACACGTTTAAAAAAATCATTTTGGGCTTGAAGATTATGAGAACCCCTCCAAAACATTTTTTTTTGTGAAAGTAGAAACCCTATAGAATAAAATAGTGGTAGTTCCAATTTTGTCACACGCTATTAGCACTACAGTTTATGAAATGCGCAATTTCAGTACAAAAATACACAAAACTTAAGTTTAGGGCACACATATGCAATGTATTAACAGCTTCCGGACCACCCCAACGTACACTTACTGCGGCGGGCCGGCCCGGCTGCACAAAATCGAGTACCTGTACAGGATTTCATGCACGCAGTTTAGGGGGCGCGCCGCCGGCACGCCGCTGCCACTGTGATTGGACACAGCTGGGAGCCAATCAGCAGGTCCGGTGGCCGTGATGGCCACGGTGACCCACCGATCGTTCACAGGAGAGACAGATCATCCGTCTGCCTGTGTAAACAGGCAGAGGCTTTGAGCCTACCTTCCACTGTGGGTGCCCGTTCTTGGCGGTTCCAACCAGGCTGGGCGGTGGAGCCCACGGTAAAACCGATGATAACCACACAACTCGCCACCTTTTGGCCAGCCAATATAGACTCCTCCACCCCTCAGATGGTGTGGGATTCTTTTAAGGCGGTCATTAGGGGTGAATATCTGTCAGGAAGGAAAGAGAGATCTTGTGATTCAGCTAAGCTGAAGAATCACGGATCTCTCTTTTTCTTCAGTGTGACACTGCCCCACACAGTTAGTAAGCACCTCCCTAGGGAACATTTAGAACCCTTGATCGCCCCCTAGTGTTAACCCCCTTCCCTGCCAGTGCCATTTATACAGTATTCAGTGCATTTTTATAGCACTGATCGCTGTATTGGTGTCACTGGTCCCCAAAAAGTGTCACTAAGTGTCAGATTTGTCCGCTGAAATGTCGCATTCCTGCTATAAATTGCAGATCACTGCCATTACCTGTAAAAAATAAAATAATAAATAAAAGTCCCTAAATCTATCCAGTAGTTTGTAGGCACTATAACTATTGTGCAAACCAATCCATATACACTTGTTGGAATTTTTTTTACCAAAAATATGTAGCAGAATACATATTGGCCTAAATTAATAAAGAAATTACTTTTTTTACATTTTTTTTTGGTTATGTATTATAGCGGAAAGTAAAAAATATTGTTTTTTTTCAAAATTGTCAGTCTTTTTTGGTTTATAGCGCAAAAAATAAAAAGTGCAGAGGCGATCAAATACCACCAAAAGAAAGCTCTATTTGTGGGAAAAAAAGGACATCAATTTTATTAGTGTACAGCAGCGCACGACCGCGCAATTGTCAGTTAAAGTGACGCAGTGCCATATTGCAAAAAAACAGCCTGGTCAGGAAGTGGGTAAAACCTTCCAGAGCTGCAGTGGTTAACAAGTTTCATGGTATAACATAAAAGACAAGGTTTTGCCAAGTAAATAGATACCCAACATGTCAAGGCTTAAAACTGTGTGCCTCTGACAGAGTGACAACGTTTGGTACACTATATTTTCCATTGGCAATGCTTTGAAAGCCCCTACAAGTCATCAGTTTAGCAGTAATAAGTAAAATGTGTATCACACGTCAACGTTTTTATGTGGAGTCACCCCAATTCTATTTACATTTGTGTGTGTCTATGTGAGAGGGGGCTCAAAAAATTTTTGGGGGGAAGTTTTAAGTGCTTGGGTGTAACTGTATGTCATATGCCATATGTCAACACAGGCAAATGCCATACAGAAGTGATGGGAAAAATCATCAGTTTAGAGTTGACCATGAACAATGGACCTATAGCTATTGCTCCTACTCTAGTGTGCACAGCAATACGTAACATGATCACGTATGATTACGTATCATAATCAATGTTTTCCAATGTAGACACCCCAATTCTGTTTACATTTGTATATGTGTATATGGGGGGGGCGTCAAAAATTTTTGGGGGGAAGTTTTAGGTGCTTGGGTGTAACTGTATGTCGTATGCCATATGCGGACACAAAGCATATGCCATACAGAAGTGGTGTTAAAAGGGTTAAGAACTCAAACACTCCTTTATGACGGGCTGCATTTTGGCTGCTTTTAATGGTGATACAACATACTAAGGCATTGCAGTTCCAATACTCCTGCATTTTTGATCAATTCTTTTGCATTGGCAATCAATTCCAAATGAATGAATTCTCCTTTACTAACAGTGGGCATAACATGCACCACTGAAACATTTCCAATTAGTAAATCACAATGCAGATCTATTTGGTATCTGCTCTTTGAGTTTGTTTAATTACAGTCTAAAGTCTTAAGCCCTGATGAAGGGGGGGTGAGTTTGTCCTCCTGAAACGCGTTGGCTTTATTCTGCTATGAATCACTGTTATCATTAAATGACCCTTAAATCTTGGACATTTGTTTGACATTTTCATTGGCTCTGCCCAGCCCCTGCTCCCTCCTCAGTGGTTTTGGTTTTGTGCTGCCATAGGCAAAATTAAAATCGGGTGCCCCCACATCTATATTTGTTCCACCCCAGCCGTGGTATATCAGTCTTATTTTAGGGTCTGATGGGGAAGCTGCAGCCATTTACAGTAAACAGCTGTGGCTTCCTCATCAGATCCTGAGACATGATTCATCCAAGTGCCATATATAGAATTAGTGCCCATGATCTGACCTTCACGGTGATACCTCATGTGTGTGGGATGATCGCTGTTTTTTAATGATTAATTCATTTTTTTTTATTTTTTTATACACTGTTGCTTTAGTTTTTTTTTTTCAGCACTTTTATTGCTGTCACAAGGAATGTAACATCCTTGCGACAGCAATAGACATGTGACAGGTACTCTTTATGGAGAGATCTGAGGTCTATAAGACCCCAAATTCCTCCTCTGCACTTAAAAGCATTCAAAAGATCAGTGTTTTTGAATGCTTTTGATATTTAGAAACTGGCGCTGATGGTTTCCAAATACAGTAAATGTCAGGTCATTGCTTCCGGTTTTCTGTTACGAACAGCCGACCAAAGCCGATCCCGGCTTTGCTTGGCTGTCCAGCCAGCCAGTGGACGTGCTGGCTGGTTGCTCGAGTCTCCCGGTTTGACAGGAGAGCACGAGAGAGCCGCAGAGGGTGGCGGGAGGGGGGGTGTCCCCACACAGGGAGGAGAATTAGTGATGGATGACAATTGTGTTATTAGATTGTAAGCTCTTCTGAGCAGGGCCCTCTTAATCCTCTTGTATTTTATTGTATTATAACTGTATTGTCTCCCTTTTATATTGTAAAGCGCTGCGTAAACTGTTGGCGCTATATAAATCCTGTATAATAATAATAATGCCGCGTACACACGGTCGGACTTTTCGTCTACAAAAGTCCGACAGCCTGTCCGACAGACTTTCGACGGACTTGCGGCGGACTTTCGACGGACTTGCGGCGGACTTTCTAACGAACAGACTTGCCTACACACGATCACACAAAAGTCCGTCGAATTCTTACGTGATGACGTACACCGGACTAAAATAAGGAAGTTGATAGCCAGTAGCCAATAGCTGCCCTAGCGTGGGTTTTTGTCCGTCGGACTAGCATACAGACGAGCGGATTTTTCGACCGTACTCGAGTCCGTCGGAAAGATTTAAAGCATGTTTCAAATCTAAAGTACGTCGGATTTGAGGCAAAAAAAGTCAGTTGAAAGTCCGGAGAAGCCCACACACGATCGGATTACCAGCCAGCTTTAGTCCGTCAGCGTCCGTTGGACTTTTGTAGACGAAAAGTCCGACCGTGTGTACGCGGCATTATAATAATAATTGTGTCTCTCTTCCTCCAGCAGATGAAAGCTGGTCTCTCCCCTTCTCCCTACTGCCAGCATTATTTTTCTGAGAAAGAGACAGTCCTCCCTCACTAAATCTCCCCCTCCATGTGCGCCCCCACCCCTTCTCAGTGCTGGCTCTAATGTTAGCTCTGCTCCTGAGTTTGTTATCTCTGTAATTTTGTTTCTCTCCCTCTGTCTCTCTGATCCCGGAGCCCAGACTGTATATTTTTTTCATCTCATCTTAATTTTTATTTATTAGCTCGGTTTTATCATTTGGATTTTGCAGAAATTCTGTAAATTATGCTGTATTTGTGTCTGCTAATAATTTTATTGTATTTTTAGCAAAATATAGCTTTATTATTTTCTTGGAGGGCCCTGTCAGGTAGTCTGTACGGGGCCCCACGATTTGTATCAGCAGCCTTGCCTGCAGCTGTAGGCATCATCCCAGTACAACCACCGAAAGTAAGGGAAGTGGTTAAAGAGCCGCGTTTGCCCTTCTGCTTGGGAACAGCACAGCCCCCCTGAAAAATGCCACCCAAGGCAAACATCTTGTTTGCCTCGTGGTAGATTAGTTTATAGTAAAGACTTTTTGGTGATGTGAGTTTTTGGTAGACAACTTTCCTTATAGATAAGGAAGATGTTCTGCAGAAGATTGCCTAGTTGTGGAATGTACGATGGGGTCGTCTGGTGTTTGACCAGTGGCGGCCCATGCACTGGCGCATGGGCGCCGTCCCTCCATCCATGCGCCCAGCCCCTTTCAGGACGCTAGACGCATGGATTCCTATGGTGGGGGCGGGAGGGGGTGGTACTTTTTGAAGCACCTGATTAGAGCCAGAGGCTCTAACAGGCTTCAAAATAGGGTGGGCTCGGAGCGCAGAGAGTGCTCTCGGATCCCACCCAATTGTGTGATGATAGAGAATTAATTTTCACTATTTTCACACTAACCTTCCTCCCCGCCAAGTGGCTGCATATACTGAGCATAAGTGGCTGCATATGATGGGCACAAGTGGCTGCATATGATGGGCACAAGTGGCTGCATATACTGGGCACAAGTGGCTGCATTTGATGGGCACAGTGGCTGCATTTGATGGGCACAAGTGGCTGCATATTCTGGGCACAAGTGGCTGCATATACTAGGCACAAGTGGCTGCATATACTGAGCACAAGTGGCTGCATATGATGGGCACAAGTGGCTGCATATGATGGGCACAAGTGGCTGCATTTGATGGGCACAAGTGGCTGCATATACTGGGCACAAGGGTCTGCATTTGATGAGCACAGTGGCTGCGTTTGATGGGCACAATGGCTGCATTTGATGGGCACAGTGAGGCTGTATATGATGGGCACAGTGAGACTGCAATTGATGGGGGTGGGGGTTCAGTATTTTTTAGTTTGTTTGCACCCCCCCCCCAAAAAATTTGAGCACCAGCCGCCACTGTGTTTGACTAATACATCTTTCATGTAATCTGTCCTTGCTATACTACATAGTAATGGGACACTGACCTGGAAAAGACATATAAAGACATATAGCTAGTGAGGTCCATATTCCTGACCTCTATGTCTATTCTGGGACAATGACTCATTAAGTAGTGATGCAAAGATTAAGATGATATCTCAGAAGCTTGCACTGGAAAACAGACTGGTAATGGCAGCTACTCAGATATGAAATCATCTTCATGTAAGAACCTATTTTCTATTCAACAATGGTAGACCATTTTTGTTTCATTCAAATGGAATTCCAACTAGGAATCTAGGGTTCTGGATTTGCTAGATCATTTTCATTTAATTTACTAGATAATTTTAATCATTTTAATTTACTAGATAATTTGAATTTAATTTACAAGATTTTTTTTTACGCAATCTTAGGATTGCGGGATTTGCATTGCATCAGAGTTTAAAGCTGGACTGCAGGCAAACAGCTATATGCACAGATGAACTGCATGTATGGGAACTGTTTAAGGCTCCGTTCACACTTGTGCGACTTGTCATGCAACTTGAGGGCTATAGATTTCAATGTTAAGCCTCAAATGTTGCATGAAAGTCGTACCTGAATGTTATACAATGCAACAGTTGTGCAACAGTTTTTCATTATCACTGGTCAAAGCCAAAGTCGTATCCAAGTTGCACCCATCCGAAATTGCATCAAAGTTGTGTCAAAGTTGCACTCCAAAGTCAGTGCCACTTTGAAATCGTACAAGTGTGAATGGAGCCTTAATGACCAGAAGATTTGTATTACTGGCTATCCTCTTCTGAGATTTACACAGCTATGCCACATAGCACATCCATATCTGTCAGGGGTAATGACTTGGCCTATCTCTGCTGCAGCTCAGTAATGCTTAAAGTGGAGTTCCACTCACTTTTACAACTCTTCAGCATCCCTCACTAAACTGTGCAATGTAAACGAATTGGATATTTTTTTATTTTTTTTCTCAGCACTTACTGTATATCTGCTGTATTCATTTTTCACTTCCTCCTCCCTGGCCGCGGCCCATCGCATCATTTCCTGTTTGCAATGCCTTCTGGGAAGGGGCGGCAACTTCCTCTGACACTGCTGTTGCTATGCAAACCTGACCTGAAACCTATTACACTGCTTGTGCTGCGCTGAGCATGTGCGAGATCTGCAAGGATGAGATCCAGGAAGAAATTCAGTCTGGCTTCCAATGCCCAGACTTAAGATGGCCACGGCCTGCTGTAAGTTTATAAAATAACAAACTACTGCTATAAACTTACAAAACAGACCTTAGTTTACAGACTAACTTTACTAGAATACATTAAGCTTATGTATTATAGGGGTATTTTTATTTAAAAAGTATAATTTCGGCCGGAACACCACTTTAAACTAAGGCCCTGTCCACACTTACTGCGGTGGCCTGGGATTTACAGCACTGGATGAACACAGGTCACTATTAGGACGCACAGAAAACAATTGTCATCTATGTGCCCTGTTCACACGGCAACACAGCCCAAAACTGGGGTGCAGTGAGTTGCGATAAAAAACAGGCATGCTGCATTTTAGTGCAGGGGAGCATCGAATGGCACAAAACAGCAGCATAATGCACTGCACTGCTGTCTGGTGACATGACTGAAGTGCCAATTTGTGCCCTTAAAATAAAGTTCATAAAAAAAAAAAAAAAACAAGAAAATGTTTGATGCCCTGAAACGTGCATCACACTGCCCCCTATTGCTAACTGCCTCCAGCCTGTGATTGGACAGAAAAGGACAAGCCACAGTCTGAGGGGCTCATCAATCTGCTCTCTGTTCCTTTAAACATGTTTCTTGCAGCACAACTGACAGGCTTTCTGTTCTTCATTCTCCCCCCAGCCTAAGCTGTGCTGTACAATAAAATTGAGGGGAACATGTACCAAAGCAAAAAAAAATAAATAAACTTCAATTTGGTGAAGAGCAGTGATTTTCATATTGCTTTAAGGTCAACATTAAAAATGCAAGATTCAATTAAATACCATCACTGGGGTGGCCTTAAATTGAAGTGGCGGATCTGTAAGATGTACACAACCTACTACAGCAAAACTGGCAAGGAAAAATAAAAGGCTTCTTAAATTGCCGCCAAATGACAGCAGGCTTCAATTTGTTTGTGAAACTCTTTTCCTCTTTACCAGACTCTTTTCCTAGATGAGAGTCTGATATACTGTAGATATTAATTGGGTTCTCCCCACAAAAAAAAAGCAGCACAGGTTTCCTCCTATCATTACATACTAGACCCTTATCCTTGATGAAGGTCTGGTATGTATGTCAAAGGGGACCCCACACAAAAGAAAACAATAAAGGGTGCCCTTCAAATTCCATAAGTTTATGAGTAAACCACAAAAAATAAATAAGAAAAGAGTGGGGTCCCCACACAAATCCATATACTGTATGGCAGTCACACCCCTAAAGCCTATGTGTTAGAATAACAGGGAGGTGCAGCCTCCATCAATCAAGATGTAATATCCCACCCCATTGTGTTTAGTTGGTTAGTGGGCATGGAGGAGGAGGGAGGAAGTGGGCTGTCATTTACCACTGTGTATACACCCACACGTGTGGCTCTACATGGGTTGCTCACATGTGATAAGGAGAAAATGCTTAGGGTAGAAAATACACTGAAAACTGAGCATGTGCAGAGCTGCCAACACTGCTCTGCAAAGTCCCCAACTGCAGGGGGGACATGGAGAGGGGTGGGGGGCGGAGAACAGCAGGATCAACCAGGTTTTTTGCACAATACAGAAAACTAATCCCATAGTGACTGAGAGAGTATGAACAACATGTAATACACCATTTATAGAGAGTTTTTAATGATGTGGGTTTAATGACGCTTTAAAGCGGTAGTAAACCCGCTGTCTTTTTTTTTTTTTCCCTACACCTGTAAGGGAAAAGGCATATTGAGCTAGTATGCACCGCATACTAGCTCATTATGAGATACTTACCTTAGAACGAGGCGCCGGCATCTCACCCGGTCCAGGCCGAGGGAGCTGACATTTCCCCTCGGCGTGCCTTCCGGGTATCGCGGCTCCGGCGCTGTGAGTGGCCGGAGCCGCGATGTCACCACTCCCGCGAGACTTTTTTCTGGCAAAGTCCGGCGGCTGCCGGGCTTTCAACCGAGAATCCCCTGTGCGCATGCGCCGCTGCAGTCAGCGGCTCTTTGCAGGGGGAATATCTCCTAAACCGTACAGGTTTAGGAGATATTTTTTTTACCTACAGGTAAGCCTTATTATAGGCTTACCTGTAGGTAAAAGTTAAAAAAAAGGTATACAACCGCTTTAAATATGCAGTTCAGACCCAATAGGTGCTGGTCATAGATCTCCGGCATCAATTAGGGTTCAAAAGAAATAGATTTGGTGAGGGATGTCATGCTATCTTGCCCCTTTGTTTACATGGCCGGGGATTCCTGGCCAGTAAATGAATAGGTTTGGGTGATGTCACTGGTTGCTAAGGATGCAACCATTGGCAACCTTAGCAACCACTGACAGATAATACGTTGTCATATATAGTAGCAGTAGAAACACCACTATTGTATAAGATGTTCAGCTCCCACCAGAGGGCTAAATGTCCAGGATTTGGACGAACGACTGAACAGCCATAGTTTGGCCTGAAACTTGAGATCATTCCTAGTGAGGATGCTAAGAAGTCCAAATCTCCCGAGTCCAGCATTGTGCAGGAGCGTAATCTTATGAAATCCAGAATCTTCAACCCTCCCCTGACTGTGGGAGAATGACTGGTGGAGGACAAGTATATAGTCAGTATTTTTAAATTTTTTACTGTTTTTTTTTTTTTTGGGGGGGGGCACCTATTTTGATGCAAGGTCTGTTTTAAAGTGTTATTAAACCAAAAATACAATATATTGCAGCTTACCAATCATTAAATGTGGTGGCTGCATTCTTTTTTTGGGACTTTTTTCCCCTCTGTTTTCCTCTGGTGATCTGGCCAGGAACACACCTCCTGTATAAGCGTGCCCCCACTCTGGATGAAGGAGCACAGGAGACACTTTTGGAAAGCAGCATAGTCAGTCGGGGGGAGAGGAGTGTAAAATGTAATAGCAGATTGAAGCCAAACCTCAGCTCACACGTTATAAGCAGTTACAGCAAACAGTTGTAGTTTTCCTTTTGGGATAAAGGTTTTACATGAATAAATAAAAGCTGATCATTTTAAGCACCCCTGTCAGTGTTAAATGGTGTGTCTCATCCTTGTAATTGATACATCTGCAAGAGAACTTGTTCTTTTCAGAAACAACAGATTTACGGTCTGGATCACCAAATGAGAATAGAAGACACAAAACCCTAAAAAAGAAAATAATGCAGCCATTGGGAAGCCTAATTATGATGAATGTTTGCTTTTTGGTTTAATACCGCTTCAAAGTGGAACTTTAGTCAGAAAATTAAGTCCTGATAGATCACTTCAGGCCCCTTTTGCAGGTATAGCTATGTAGCACCATCTACCAATAGGTAAGTGCTAGTAATAGATTTTTTACTAGGAACTGTCAGCACGGGTAAATTTAGGCAGGCCTATGCTGCAAGCTAGGCCTGTCTGTTTTGATCTGGGGACTGAGAGTGGTCAGAGTAGCAGTGGGTGTGACCACCTGTGCTCTGGTTCTGAGGCACCTCCCATGCTTCCAGGGAGAATGTTCTGGAAGAGGGGCAGGGCCTGCAACTGGAGTGGCAGGCAGCTCATGTGGGAGCCCTGACCAATCCCCAATTGGTATTGGCAAGGGGCGGGCCTCCTATATAAGCTGAGGTAACATGCCACTCAGGGGATGTCGGCTAAATGAAATGGGGGATGAAATACTAGGCAGCAGCAGGAGGACACCCCCATCGAAGGAGGGGGGGTGCGCCGATCGCAGGAGGAGGCTCAGGGAGAGCTGTGAAGGAACTTTGCCTTTACAGAGTCATTGGCATTGTTTTTATCATCACACAGTGGCTGATAAAGAACTCCTGGAGCAGAGGGGCAGGTGAAGGTGAACGTATGGTCCGGTCAAGTTCCTCATCAAGGACTCAGGGCAGTGAAAGGTCGGTGAGTGTTACCACAGTGGAGGGCTGGATGTGCCAGGAAGTCTGTGAGGGAACTTTACTTCTACACGGTCATTAGCAAAGTCTTCAACATTTATACGGTGAATAATGAGGAGTCCTGGATCAGAGGAAGAGACTGTGGGGATCTGTGTCAAATCGATGTGGCCTGAGGGCACAGGATTTGCAAGCTGGGCTGGTTGGGAACAGTAGTCCACCATTCAAAGAAATGCTTCTAAACTACTAGGCCCACGGGGAGAGGTGCTGCAGGCCTCAGGCTTAGTAGCAGAGAAGAAACCAGAGCCTGCTTAAGGACTTATTCAGAGTGGGTCCTTCTTGCTCAATAGAAGAAGATGTGACATTACTTCAGTTCAGGATTTTTGTGCAGTTTGTGCAGGAGGAAAGAAGTTTCTGGGAACATCATTTCTACACGGTCAGGAGCGATGTCCTCATTCTCTACACAGTATTGAATCGGGAACTCTTGGAAGCAAATAGTATGCGGGAGTTGAGGCGATTCAGTTCGCATTTGCAGCGCTTTATAAATCATTCATTCATTCATTCATTCAGAGAAGGAGCAACAGTCTGCATGGAGATACAGGAGGAGAAACATAACATTAAGTTACAGATGCACATCATCTCTTCTGGCTCTAAATATGTGCTAGTGTGTATAATCTCTAAAATATGATGGCAATTGAAACATCCTATGGGCATCCCATATACCCTTTTCCCCAACCAAGTTGTACCCTCCAATAAACAAAAACAAAACCAGCAAAAGACTGTTCATTGTCTCTGCAAGAGATGTATGGAGTTTGGCAGTGGGGTGAATTGGTGGATTGTCTGTTACTAGTGGCAATTACACTGCTGCAGCTATGTAAAACATTAAAAATAGGTGTCTATACTGTATAAAATCCAGTGATACAGTTTCACATTGCTCTGCACATGCTCATTTGCTCTCCATTTTTAGGCCCTGCCGAGTTTGTAGAGGCCAATCTGCTGACAGCCTTGACATACCTGGCCATCCACATGTTGCCCCTCTCCCAGGTGGTCCTAGTGGTGATCCCTGGTGGTCCAGTGTAGTCATCTGAGGGGGGGCTGTGCTGATAAACAATCAGCGCAGACCCCCCCTGTCAGGAGAGCCGCCGATCGGCTCTCCTCTACCCGCTTCTGTCAGACACGAGTGAGGAAAAGCCGATCAACGGCTCTTCCCATTGACATCGTGATCAGCCGTGATTGGACACGGCTGATCACGTGGTAAAGAACCTCCGCCGGAGGCTCTTTACCAAGATCGGTGTAGCGGTGTGTCAGACTGACACACCGCTCCACCGTTCGCCGCGATGCGCGCCCCTGCGGGCGCGCGGCGACATGTTATCCTGCTGGATGTCGTATGACGCCCAGTCAGGATAACTGAACCACTGCCCGGCCGTCATCTGCTATGGGCCAGGCGGGAAGTGGTTAATAGCAAAATATATATATATAGTTTATACTATTAAAAAAAAAATTGCTGTGTGCCGCTAAAGTGTTCGGGTTTGACTTGAAGAGAAGGTTGCAACCCTAACTTCTACACTTATAGAGGAGCCTCTTTTTCCTTCTTGTTTTCAGCTTCACTGGAATTTTGGCTTCTATTCTTCATTGGTGGCAGCCCTGAGTGTATGGACTTATCACTATTATTTATCTTATTTTCTATGGACTAGTTATGGACTTCTTTGGGTCATGTTGGAGCTGGTAATTCGGGCCTTGTACTTGTTGGGTTTTTTTTGTTGTTGTTTTTTTTTACAAATACTGAAGCTGCTGAATTTTTAATATATGGACACTTACCTGTCGAGGGACCCTGTGGTGCACCCCACCCAATTTTCCGATCGACTCCTGGGTGCTTCTGCCACCATTTCTGGTAAGGGAAACCAGCAGTGAAGCCTTTTGGCTTCACAGCTGGTTCACTACTGAACATGCACAAAGTGCACTGAAGCAGTGGAGGAAGGAGGAGGGGGGTCGAACAGTCGAGGGACGGTGCCCGAAGTGGGGGACGGTACCTGTCAAAAACAGGTACCTGTTCCCCCCTCCCCCCTGAAAGGTGCCAAATGTGGCACTGGAAGGGAGGGAGGAAGCAGATAAGCCAAGGTTCCACTTTTGGGTGGAACTCAGTTTTAAATTCTAGCAAATGAGACTCAGGAATTGCATAACTTACCAACAACTAATGCATATTTATGACCCATAATTCACATGGAAAGAATAAAATTTACCGGTTCCATTTAGACTCCCTTTGAACTTATTTGTTTCAAATGTCCAAGTCGTTCACTCACATCTACTCAGATCATCGACTCTAAGGATCCGAGATCAATAGCACGCTAATTACTGGAGTACCAACTTAAATGTGATTGAGGGCTATTGGTCATGATAGAGCAGAGCTCTGCACAAATTTTGATGAGAGGGTTATCATGGTCGCAGAGAAAAGGGAGAATGTAGTACATTCAGTGAAATACTATCGAAATTGCTTTCTTCAGAATGGTTAGCTGAAATACACAAGAAAAGAAATCCTCGTAGCTTTTTACATTTGCTAGATAGGCTAAAAGTGTTACTTTCCTCGAGGATGATTTGAATTTATTATCCCTATCTATATCAGTTTATAGCTGTGAATCATCTGCCTATAAAAAGATATCAGATGTGACAGAATTTTTTGTCATTTGGCAAGTTTATAATGCTCGTAATAATAGGCGTAAATTATTTATCTAGTGCCGTCTTCCCAGAGGAATGAAACCTGCCTTTATTCTGCCAGTTTAACGATGGCATACTAAAACAGCATAACAATATCCTCTTATATGTGTACCATGGAAATAAAAACTTGATATTTGGGATCTGCTGGGATAAGAGTTCAATAAAAAAAAAAAAAGAATAACAAACAGAATGAATCCATTTTTTTTAAATACGCGTATTCAAGACTGATACAGAAAACGCAAATGGTAACTCCTGGTGTAATTTTCACAGGTATAACCACTACTGTTGATACCTTAATGTATTCTGCCAGAGAGCACTGCATTTTTTAAGAACTATTGCCACTATTTTATTTTATACATTCTTTACATTTACAAATGTAGTGCACCCCCTAAAGATCTGCTGGTGAATTTGGTTCTATTTCCCCATTCAGAGCACACACAGCCAGACACACAGCATTTCTTTGAGTTTTCCACTGGCTCTAAGGGTTCTTTTTAGGGTTTTTTTTTTTCGGAGCAGTGAACTTGGATAGAACTAGGAGGCAAAGGATACCCTTTGACAACTCCTCAGTTTCTGGCTGCACTTCATAGAGTAAATGTCCAACAGGATTCCTAATGCCGCTAGTGACATGTATTCCCTTAGGTGTTGAAAGCTAAACATTTTCACTTTCCTGAAGAATTGGAGGTCATCTACTCACTTAGCCACAGGATCACTGGTTGCCTCCTGCCAATTTCCACCAGGCTCTTTCCAGTGAGGGAGATGTAGACTCACACCACAATAGGATGGTTGGACTCCTCTCCACCAACTTCCTCCTGGCTCACTTCAGTGAGCTTCCTCCTGACCCAACGTAATCCCTAGACAGCGATCTGTGAATAGGCCCCCCAGCTAAGCCTAGCTGGAACCTCAGGGTGTTCCTCAAGAGGCTCTCCTGGTGTAATTCCCATAGGCATAACCACTACTGTGGAACTATAATATAATCTGCCGGGAGCACTGCATTTTGGGAGAACTATCGCCACAATTGTTTTTATACATGCTTTTTTTATATACAAATGTAGTACACCCCCTAAAGAGCTGCTGGTGAATTTGGCCCTATTTCCCCGTTCAAAGCACACACACAGCTAGACACACAGCATTCCTTCCATTTTTCCACTGGCTCAGAAAACAGTCTAGGGGTTCTTTTTAGGGGTTTTTTTTGGAACAATGAACTTGGATAGAGGTAGGGGGGCATAGGATACCCAAAGAAGCTACAGGCTTGACAATTTGAGGACACCTCAGTTTCTGGCTGCACTTCATAGACTAAATGTCCAACAGGATTCCTAATGCTGTTGGTGACATGTACTCCCTCAGGAGGTGATAGCTACACACTGTCCTTTTCCTTCAGCATTGGGGTTCATCTACTCACTTAGCCACAGGATCACCGGTTGCCTCCTGCCAATATCCACCCGGCTCTTTCCAGTGAGAGAGATGTAGACTCACACCACAATAGGATGGTTGGACTCTTCCCTGCCAACTTCCTCCTGGCTCTCTCCAGGGTTCTGCGAATAGCCTCCCCCAGCTAAGCCTAGCTGGGACCTCAGGGTCTTCCTCGAGAAGCTCTCTCTTAAGGATTCTGCACCAGGGGGCAGAGCCCCTGCACAGGGGTCTTCTCCTGCAGGACTGGACCCAAGAACACTGCACTCTGCTGCCAGGGCTCAGACTATTTATGGTCTCTCTCCCCACCTTCAAAATTAGTTGACAGGATGGCAAGAAAAATTGGTTCATATATAGCGCTCCTCTTGCGCTGGGCATTTTTGAGGGTCTCTTACCCTTCATTCCCTTACTTAATTCAATGCCCATAATGACTGGCCAGTCTTCTCTCTTCTCTACTTGTGCCTATACCCTCTTGCCTCTAAACTACTTTATCTAGCAGATTTACTACATATACCTGTAAACAGCACTATTATTCCCTTTCTTATCTATAACACTCCGATGGACAGTAGACAGGGACAACATAACATATAACCACCAATCAATACAGTTCGATTAAGGGGAGTAAAATAGGTACCCTTTGTCCCGAAAATGCCTTACCGATCAAGGAAGTCTGATAACTCAAATGTAAGCAAAAGGCTTACCTCAGCCGGCTGATTATCAGAAATTCCCGGATCGTCTCAAGCTCCTCGTTTCGGATACTCAGGGTCACCTGGAATCCCCTCCTAAGGCAAAGCTCGCCATGCTGACTCGGTTGAATTGATGATAGGCAACTCCTATCCTCATATTGATTAGTGGTTCCAAATTAATAATAACTACTGCAGTAGGGAACAGACACAAAAGATACGCTCAGCATCTATCCAAATTACTGTTCTGCTTTATTATGACGCAATTGAAGGTTTTTATGCACATGATTACGTAGGTATCACATTAATATTACAATTGTACGTTTATGGTAACAAGGGGCGTTACATAGGCAGGCTTATTCTAATCAGGACTCAAAAGAATGTAAACATTTACTGAAAACATTATTAGTGCTGTGTGCACAGTGAGGGCAGTGTGCAATACATACAAAATACAATACAATTATATACAGAACTTACAAATTTCCATTACAGATGATATAGTTGGATGATATGTGACATTGTTTTTTAAGCTTTTTCTGGACACTTACAATCTAACTGGATAATATATGTGACTGTTCTCACTTTTTTTTTTTTAACTTATAACCTAATTGGATGATATATGGCATTGTTTTCACGTTTTTTACTTTTTTCTGCACATGATTTATGCTGATTGTGTAATTTATGAGCTTTGTTGTTTATATGTGCATTTGAGTCTACATTTGGTAATTTATATTAACTCCTTGAATTACCGTGATTTTAATCCGTAGCACAGTCACGTTTATACACTAAAAGAACTTTATATGTTATTATATATTATATTAACTCCTTGGCGCCAACAGTATACAAATATGCATCCTCTCAGCGGGTGTGCCTTAACGCAGAGAGGCTGCATATTTGCGTACCAGAATGAAAACACAGCTGTGCCGAGAGCGTGTACCCTGCGTACTTCCAGCACAGTTACTGGCGACTAGCGCAAAGATCGCAATCGCAAGTTACGATCAGGAGCTTTCTGATCATGTTACCACTGTGACAGCCAATCACGGCGGCCACATGATTATAAACCCTGCCCCTCCTCCGGGCATCTGAAACCCCTTAAAGGGCCAGAAGGCACTAGCGCCAAGGGGTTAAGGAACGCTTCACTGTTAGTAGGTATACATTTTAAGATGGCAAGAAAGAATGTTCTAAACGAGCGATTTTTCAGAAGTTCCACACGAACCTTTGAACAAGAATCTATCCGTGTATGGCCATGGAGGAGGAATTATTAAGTACAATGTTACACTAAAGTTTTTAGCAGACAGTGCAAAGCTTCTTTAGTCTAGCGAAGACATTGAGCCACAATTATAAATTGTGTTCACCACAGGAACTCCACTTACTATACTTGAACTCATACTTGAAGGTTGTTGTAAAATCTCAGTTAAAATGAAGTGTGGCTTTTAAGGAAAACATGCGCCATACCATGAGTTCAAAATATGAATTGTTATTCATCATTTTCAGTGTACTGAGTAATGGAGCCTTAAGTACAACCCTTGGCTGCTATGGAGGACCTCAGGCATGTATGAAGTGTTGTATGACTTTTCATATGTGTCTGGAGAGCCGAAGCTGTCCTGAGCAATGAAAATCTGCACCATGACAAAGCCATTGAGACTTAAATATTGGGATGTAAGAAAAGAAATGAGATGTTGCCTATAAAGTATAGTACAGAGTTTACTGGTCGTGTTTCTTTAGAAGATTAAAAAATGAAAGCAAGCAACTTACCTATTGCTATGAGCAATGTTTCTATTTTTTTCCAGCACTCATGCATCAGTCCTGATGAGCTTTCATTTTGTCAGATGCAGAACAGGAAAATATCTTATGATTACCATTAATTAGCATGTGCTCTCTTTTCAGGATTTCCCTTTCACCACTTGCATTTTAAAGGGGATGGCATTAGTCCAAATAAGGTGCTTTAGTCTTATGAAATCCATAGTATAATGATCATGACATGATGCTGCCTACACAAGCTAAATTTTAGGACAGGCTAGAAAGTGTAGCGGTCAGGGAGAATACGTCTTTCTGGACTGAACAGGAAGGGAAAGGTCGAGAGTGCCGGATCCATCCCCATGGTAGGACATTGCAAATAACATTTGACAAATGTAAACCTCTGTGACTATCGCTGTTCATGGAGGGATCTGATGGCCTCTAAATCTGTTGTTGCCAAAGCACTATTCCCAACGCACACATTCCTGTAGAGATGGTTGTATATGTAAGTGGGTTCTGAAGCGACCACCGGCTGGAAATCCGTGGATAGTGAGAAAGAGAGATGTCCCCAGCACACCAAGATCTCCAAAATGGGCCCAAAGCTTTTTTCGGCGAATAACATCTTTACATCTTTACTAAATAGCAACATTTCGGAGCCACGCAGGACCCCTTCATCAGGAGTGTGACATGCCTAATGAAGGGGTCCTGCGTGGCTGCTATTTGCTGTAATGCCGTGTACACACGACCATACTTTTCGACAGCAAAGGCCCGACTGAACGAATCCATCTGACAGGACGCAAGGACGCAAGGGCAGCTATTGGCTACTGGCTATGAACTTCCTTATTCTATTCCGGTCGTATGTCATCACGTTCAAAACAATCAGACTTTGGTGTGATCGTGAGTAGGCAAGTCCGTTTCGTTGGAACTCCGTCGAAAAGTCATTCGGAGTTCAGGTGGACGAGAAGTCCACTCGTGTGTACACGGCATAACCATGTGATCGCTGAATAAAGCTTTGGACCCATTTTGGAGATCTTGGTGTGCTGGTGACATCTCTCTCTCTTTAGAGGAAATTTGGATGATGGAATTTATAGGCACCACAATGACAACATAGTAAAATTAAATACATTTTATTACAGCATTTTTACAATTAAACAATACTAAAAAACATTGACTATTCATTGTGCAACAATGTTGCCTTGATGCACTTGACACACCACCTATTAAACCAATAACATTGGGCTACTTATTGTCAAAGGAACCAAGGATCAATTTCCATTGGTATTGTTCCATCAGGTGTAGCGCAGAATAATATAACGTGGCACTTGTGTATCTGTTTTTGTATCCTCGGTACCACTCTGTGGTGATACAAATAAAGTCTTTCTTCAATCTCTGTCTCTTTGAACCTGTTGTTGGTCATTCGCTGACTGGAACACGATTGCTGAAGAAGAATAGAAAATCATTGCCACTCTCCTCCTTCCATCCTTTTCCCCTTATGGGCTTTTTAGACTAATTCTGTGTTTGTTCTGATCATTATTGTTCAAGCTAGTCTTTCTCAAACATTTATACTCCAGAAGAACCCTTGAAAAAATGTTCAGGTCTTTGGGAACTAAAACAAATTAATTGGCGGTCTGTGGACAAATGTCCCTTACATTGGTGGCCAGTGGAAAGAATGTCCCTTACAGACAGCTGAAAAGATCTTTGGTATCATGCAACTGGCTCAGTCAAGTGACACTAGCCCTGGAACTATGTGGACACCATCAAATGGAAGGGTTAATTAGTCACAGCCCAAGGAACCTCTAGCAACCTTTGGAGTAACTCCAGGGTCCTACAGAACCCTGGTAGAGAATAGCTGGTCTAAGCTGTATGCAGGTTCCACTAAGACAGCTTCCTTATAAGATATGAAAACAATGTTATTTCCAATGTCATGCGAATATGTGCAATTCAAGTCACATCTGAAATTGTACTAGTGTCGATAGAGCCTAAAGGTTGCCTTCAATGAAAAGAGCACTATAAAACAATTTGTGAATCTAGAGACAGAGGCAGCTGAAGTTATATGTACGGTAAATCTTGACTTCTGCTGTGAAAATGTTAAACATGGTGGACTTGGGAACCAAAACCAACCTTTATGGAAACAGTCCAAATTTGCCTATAACTTTATTTAACTTTTTGAGATGCTGTTTTTCTAAAGATAGCTTCAAATTATGCAATTGTCATTGTATGCTTCATTGTGCAAATTATAAGAGTTCTTTTTAGACCACAGTTCCACTATCTCCCCTGCCACGACTAACCAATGTCCACATCCTCCAGAGATCCTGAGAAGCCTACATACAATCTTTGTCTTTGGGTAGGAACGCGATGTATAACAACAGTCCCCAGGGTAGAGATGTTTACCAAAAGTCCAAACACTGGAAGGGAGCGGGGCAGTACCTGAAAGTGCAAGGGTGAGTTAGGCCAACTTCACACCTGTGCATTAACACATACGCATTAGCACATCACAGCACATTAGCCATCCATTGCATTAGGGCAGTCAATTTTTTTTTAATGAGCTGCCAACCCACCCCATCACACAGGAAGCCATACCAGACCCTTATTTTTAGGAAAGCAGTTCACAACAATGCAGGTATGTTGCTTTGGTGCATTGGGGCGTCATTCAAAAGGCATGCATGGTATGGTGTGCCTTACGGCAACGCAAAGGTGCGAAGCCAGCCTTGCAAGACGTTGTTTTTCTTATGCCATGCAGCCGTATAGCAAAGCAGTGGTTATTTGTCCGATAAAACATTTTCAGTATATGTGTTTAATCTTGTGTTTAGCCGGTGCTGATCTCTGTAAATACACATTAATGGAGTTTTGCTTTTCCACATTGATTTTGTAGTAACTTCGCTTGTTTGTTGCCAAACATGTCATGTGACATTACCGTATCTGAGAACCCAGGAGCTCTGCCAAGCAATAGTTGATGTGCTCACAACTCAAGTTCTTTTTTCTTTTTTTAAATGACACGTTGCCCACACACGTTGCCCAGATTGATAGCCTTATGATGGAGCCATGAATATGATTTTATATCTTGCTGTGGTGAGGAAATGAGAATGGGAAAAGAAGGGGAAATAAAATAATAAGGAAAAAAAAAAAAAAAGAATTAAAAAGCAGCACGGAGAGAGAAGGGTAATTATCCCTCCCTTCTATCTCAAATACAATTAAGCCGACTCTCCACAAGCCCCCTGGATATTGTGGTTTACTAATTAACAAGTGGATATGCAGAGGCCTTAGTCAAGGCAATTACGGTGAGAGACAGGCCTTAGGATTTCTAATTACACATCAGACTGAGACACATGCTGAATCACAAATTAACAAGGGTCTTTGGCATTAAAGGGAATACCTAACAAGTGATTACTGCCAATAAGTGATTGAAATACAGGTTGGGGGGATGGAGCATGCATGTTCTGCAAAAGGCCTTTGTATTACAATTTCAGTTTGGCAAATGATACAAAAGGCTTAAAAGAATATAAACTGGTAGAACAGATTTCCTGAGTAAACCAGTATAAAACTATAAGAATAAAAAGAGAAAAATGAAAGTATGTCTGTGCAAAATATAAATCGATCAACAACACAACGGGGTTTATTAACCGCTTAAGGATCGCCCCACGTACATATACTGCGGCAGGATGGCTCTTTAGCGCAAATTCACGTACCTGCACGTCATTGTTTGTACCTGTTCTGGGGTGCGCACGTACCGCCGGAGCCCCGCTGTGATTGGACACAGCAGGAGCCAATCAGCGGGTCCGGCAGTCGCGATCTTTCTGAGGAGAGGCAGAACAGCGGCCTGACTATGCAAACAAGGCAGATCGCTGTTCTGCCAGAGAGGAAAATGGAGATCTTGTGTTTCTGCTAAGCAGAAACACGGATCTCTGTTTTCCTCCAATGTCAGCATCCCCCCCCCACAGTTAGAAATCACTCCTCTCCACACTTAACCCTTTGATCGCCCCTGGTGTTAACCCCTTCCCTGCCAGTGTCATTTTAATGCCCCGTACACACAGTCGGATTTTCCGACGGAAAATGTGTGATAGGACCTTGTTGTCGGAAATTCCGACCGTGTGTGGGCTCCATCATACATTCTCCATCGGATTTTCCGACACACAAAGTTTGAGAGCAGGATATAAAATTTTCCGACAACAAAATCCGTTGTCGGAAATTCCGAACGTGTGTACACAAATCCGACGCACAAAGTGCCACGCATGCTCAGAATAAATAAAGAGATGAAAGCTATTGGCCACTGCCCCATTTATAATCCCGACGTACGTGTTTTACATCACCGCATTCAGACTGATCGGATTTTCCGACAACTTTGTGTGGCCGTGTGTATGCAAGACAAGTTTGAGCCAACATCCGTCGGAAAAAATCCTAGGATTTTGTTGTCGGAATGTCCGATCAATGTCCAATCGTGTGTACGGGGCATTACAGTGACAGTCAGGGTGGATAAAAATCCTTTTTTTTTTTTTTTTTTTTTTTAAAGAAATCAAAAAAATCTGATTGTTTTGATTTAAATCTGAGTTTTTTGATTCTTATCAAATTTATTTTAATAAAATGCTTTTGGAGTAAAAATCTATCTAAAGATAGTTTTCTATTTAAGATACATTAATAATTTAGTTTATTCAGCATGAAATGGAGTTTAGTTATGTAGCATAAGGCTGTATATTCTGCAATATTTACATTTTTGGTGAACTCATTCAATGAATCCAAAGCTCTGCAAGCTGAGATAACATGCACTGCATTGATGCATTCACACAATGTGACAGTAACCATTCGATAAAACAAAGTTCAGGAATATTCCGTAATCCCATTGTTTTGCAAATCTATGTACACTACAAACTGTATGATTGAATCGGTTTTGATATCGCTGTTTTACTAACCTGACAGCTTATTATTCTAAATAGGAAATCTTCATTTTGTTTGCAAATATTAATGATTCTAATTATCAGCAAGAATATGTACTTACTTTTAAAGAGCACCTGTCATTTCAGATCCATCATGGCAGTGCCTGTTAGCGGGCATCCACTCACCTGCCGCTGCCGCATCCCTCACCTTGTTGTGTCACTGCCACATCACCAGCCGTCCCATTAAAAAGAATGGGACTGTCAGCGAGTGAACAGCGGGTCAGAGGAGGAGCCGCTGCGGGACAGAGATGACTGTTGCTCTTTAAAAGTTATGATTTAAATCAAGTTGATTTAAATCAAGTCATTTTTTACTAGTGATTTAAATCATGATTTACATAGATTTTTTTTAAATCCAATCCACCCTGGTGACAGTGCATTTTTTTTTAGCACTGATCACTGTATTAGTGTCACTGGTCCCGAAAAAGTGTCACTTAGTGTCAGATTTGTCCGCCGCAATGTCACAGTCCCACTAAAAATCGCTGATCGCCGCCATTACTAGTAAAAACAATAAAAAAAGTCCATAAATCTATCCCATAGTTTGTAGATGCTATAACTTTTGCGCAAACCAATCAATATACGCTTATTGGGATTTTTTTTATTGGGATTTTTTTTACCAAAAAACATGTAGCAGAATACATATTGGCCTAAATTGATGAAGAAATTGTATTTTTTTTTACATTTTTTTAACGGGGTATGTTTTATATCAGAAAGTAAAAAATATTGTTGTTTTTTTTTCAAAATTGTCGGTCTTTTTTTCTTTATAGCGCAAAAAAATAAAGACTGCATAGGCGATCAAATACCACCAAAAGAAATCTCCATTTGTGGGAGAAAAAGGACATCAATTTTTGAGGGTACAGTCAGCGTCGCACGACCGCGCAATTGTCAGTTAAAGCAACGCAGTGCCGAATCGCAAAAAATGGCCTGGTCAGGAAGGGGGTAAAACCTTCCGGAGCTGAAGTGGTTAATAAATGTTTTCACATAAGATCCACCCAACTTTCACAGAGGATTCACAACTTTCCAATTGAATCTAAAAAAAATGCATGAATCTTGGGTGAAAGTTGTTAAGAAATTATTTAGAAATAAAACCCTATGGGGTTGATTTACTAACACTGGAGAGTGCAAAATCTGGTGTAGCTCTGTGTGGTAGCCAATCAGTTTCTTCAGCTTGTTCAATTAAGCTTTGAAAAAAGAAAAAAAAAAAGAAAAGGGAAGCTGATTGGTTTCTGTGCAGAGCTGCACCAGATTTTGGACTCTCCAGTTCCAATAATTCCACACCAGTGTGTTTGTTTTATAAAAACTAGATAAATGATGCAACCATTCAAAATCAGCCGACTAGATGATCATGTTAGATTTTCATTTAAAGTGGACCTGAACTCAAAATGTAAACCTTTTCTATCTTATACATGCCTAAGCAGTACCGTGAAAGATTTACAGTTTTTCTCCAGAGTTTGCCTTTAACAAATGCTTACAGGGCACTTAAACCCCCCTCCTGTCCAGACCAATTTTCAGCTGTCAGCGCTGACGCACTTTGAATGACAATTGCGCGGTCATACAACACTGTACCCTAATGAAATTTTTATCATTTTTTCCCCACAAATAGAGCTTTCTTTTGGTGGTATTTGATCACCTCTGCGGTTTTTATTTCTTGTTTAAAAAAATTAAAAATGATGAGGTAAACCTCGAGTTCGAGGCTGTTTAGTTCCTGTATGTATCTGTTTAATTTTCTGATAAACACATATCTGACTCGCTATACTTCAGTGAGATAAGTCATGTCAATAAGGTTTATGTTGTCTAAATACCTATTATATGTAAAAACTGTGTAACAACACTTTGTTCACAATAAAAACTTTTATGGATAAAAAAAAAAAAAAAAAAAAATTAAAAAGACAGAATTTTTTAATTTTTTTTTTTTAAATATTTTGTTATAAAATTTTGCAAACAGGTAATTTTTCTCCTTCATTGATGTACGCTGATGAGATGGCAGTGATGGGCACTGATGGATGGCAGTGATGGGCACTGATGGGGGGCAATAATGGGCACTGATCGGTTAAACTGATAGGCAGCACTGCTAGGTGGCACTGATTGGCACCACTGGTGGGAATTGATAGGTGGCACTCATGGGCAATAATAGGTGGCACTGGTGGGCACTGTGGGCACTGGCAGGTGGCAACGGCAGGTCGCACTGACAGGGGGTACTGATGGGCACAGATGAGGCATAATTGCTTCTTCCTCTTCGGGACCGATGTCCCTTGCAGATGAGCCAGTGATCGGCTTTTTTTTTCTCCTCGCGCTGTCTCTTTAAAAGTCTATGGGAGAAATCAAAAGTGCTAATTTTAAAGGCTTATATGCATGGTATTGTCATAAAAAGTGTTTGGGGACCTGGGTCCTGCCCCAGGGGACATGTATCAATGCAAAAAGAAGTTTTAAAAACGTCCGTTTTTTCGGGAGCAGTGATTTTAATAATGCTTAAAGTGAAACAATAAAAGTGTAATATCCCTTTAAATTTCGTAGCTGGGTCGTGTCTATAGTATGCCTGTAAAGGGGCGCATGTTTCCCATGTTATGAACAGTCTGACAGCAAAATGACATTTCAAAGGAAAAAAAGTCATTAAAAACTACTCGTGGCTATTAATGAATTGTCGGTCCGACAATACACATAAAAGTTCATTGATAAAAATGGCATGGGAATTCACCACAGGGGAACCTCGAACCAAAATGTTAAAAAAAAATGGAGTGGGGGTCCCCCTAAATTCCATACCAGGCCCTTCAGGTCTGGAATAGAAATTAAGGG
Organism: Lithobates clamitans; assembly: GCA_037952925.1. Classification (NCBI taxonomy): domain Eukaryota; kingdom Metazoa; phylum Chordata; class Amphibia; order Anura; family Ranidae; genus Lithobates; species Lithobates clamitans. The sequence goes on along the minus strand of JBBGZY010000301.1, from coordinate 3,886,901 downwards.
GAACCCCACACCAAAATTAAAAAAAAAAATGTTGTGGAGGTCCCCCTCAAAATCCATACCAGACCCTTCAGGTCTGGTATGGATTTTAAGGTGAACCCCGTGGCAAAATTTTTTTAAAAAATGGCGTGGGGTCCCCCCAAAAATCCATACCAGACCCTTATCCGAGCACGCAACCTGGCAGGCTGCAGGAAAAGAGGGGGGGACGAGAGAGCGCCCCTCCTCCTGAACCTTACCAGGCCACATGCCCTCAAAATTGGCAGGGTGCTTTGAGGTAGCCCCCCAAAGCACCTTGTCCCCATGTTGATCCCTGTTCTGTCAGGGAAGTAGAGAGAGATCTGCTGTTCCTAGTAATAAGGAACAGCGATCCCTCTCTACTCCCTGTCAGCCCCCTCCCCCCACAGTTAGAAACACCTCCCTAGGGAACACTTAACCCCTTGATCGCCCCCTAGTGTTAACCTCTTCCCTGCCAGTGACATTTATACAGTAATCAGTAGCCATTTTTAGCTCTGATCACTGTATAAATGTCAATAGTCCCAAAAAAGTGTCAAAAGTGTCCAATCTGTTCACCACAATGCCGCAGTCCCGCTAAAAATCGCTGATCACCGCCATTACTAGTAAAAAAAAAAAAATGAATAATAGAAATGCCATAAATATATCCCCTATTTTGTGGATGCTATAAGTTTTGCGCAAACCAAGCAATATACGCTTATTGCGATTTTTTATACCAAACATACCGTATTTATCGGCGTATAACACGCGCCGGCGTATAACACGCACCCAAGTTAAGGAGGGAATTTTAAGGAAAAAAACTTTTAGCAGTAAAGTTTAAGGAAGAAAAACTTACATTAAAATGCCCATCAATGCAGCGTTATCGGTGTCCATCTGCAGCCTTGTCAGTGTCAGTGCAGCCTTGCCCCAGTGTCCATTGCAGCCTTGTCAGTGCAGCTTTGCCCCAGTGCAGCCTTGTCAGTGCAGCAATGTCAGTGCAGCCATGTCAGTGCAGCTTTTCTCCAGTGCAGCCTTGCCCCAGTGCAGCCTTGTCAGTGCAGCAATGTCAGTGCAGCTTTTCTCCAGTGCAGCCTTGTCAGTGCAGCAATGTCAGTGCAGCCATGTCAGTGCAGCCATGTCAGTGCAGCCATGTCAGTGCAGCCATGTCAGTGCAGCTTTTCTCCAGTGCAGCTTTGCCCCCATGCAGCCTTGCCCCAGTGCAGCCTTGTCCCCAGTGCAGCTTTGCCCCCGTGCAGCCTTTGCCCCCCCCGTGCAGCTTTGTGGGTGGGATCGCCGCGATCCCTGCCGTCATACACAGCCCTGTGTAAATTTAAATATGGCGCCGAGACTGCAGTGACTCGGCGGAGCGCTGATACACATAGCCGAGAGTCCTCGGGTTTCCTCGGCGCCTCTTACAGTCCCGCCCAGTTCCGCCCTATGGGCAGGACTGTAAGCGGAGCCGAGAAAACCCGAGGACTCTCGGCTATGTGTAGCTCCGCCCTGCCGAGACCCTGCAGTCTCGGCGCCGTATTTGAATTTCCACACAGCTGTGTATGTCGGCGGCGATCGCGGCAATTGCCGCGATCGCTCCGATCACACACAATTGGGGGGGGATCGGCCTATAACACGCACCCACGATTTTCCCCTGATTTTCAGGGGAAAAAAGTGCGTGTTATATGCCGATAAATACGGTATGTAGAAGAATACATATCGGCCTAAACTGAGAAAGAAATTAATTATTTTTTTTTAATTTGGAATATTTATTATAGCAAAAAGTAAAACATATTGTGGATATTTACGAAAGGCAAATCCACTTTGCACTCCAAGTGCACTGCAAGTGGACTTGGAAGTGCAGTCGCTGTAGATCTGAGGGGGACATGCAAGGAAAATAAAAAACAGCATTTTTGCTTGTACATGATTGGATGATAAAATCAGCAGAGCTTCCCCTGTATTCAGATCTTCATTTCAGATCTAAAGCGACTGCACTTCCAAGTGCACTTGCAGTGCAAAGTGGATTTGTCTTTAGTAAATCAACCCCATTGTGTTTTTTTCAAAATTGTCACTCTTTTTTTTGTTTCTAGCACAAAAAATAAAAACCGCAGAGGTGATCAAATACCACCAAAAGAAAGCTCTATTTGTGGAGAAAAAAAAGAACATCAATTTTGTTTGAGTACAGCGTCGCATGACTGCGTAATTATCAGTTAAAGCGACGCAGTGCTATGTCGCAAAAAATGGCCTGGTCATTAAGAGGGTAAATCCTTCTGGGGCTGAAGTGGTTAAAGACATTGAAAATACATAGACCATAAAATGATTGTTGGTGCTGGACACAGCAGTTGTCATGTTTGCTCAATGTAAACCATTAACCAAACATGACAAAGGCATGGTTCATAGACTATAATTCATCAATAAAACATTACTATTTGTAGAACGTGTCTTATCATATGGTCTGTTAAGTTTGCATGAACATCAGAAAGCTCAAGAATAAAGAGTCCACAAGAGAATACGGCCCTTTTCTCTTCTATAGCCCATTTCCTAAGATAAAACCATGGGCTATTCCAGCATTAACATTTTGTGAATGATCATATTATGATATATGTGATTGTTTCCTAATGCTTTATTTCCATATATCTTATACTACCCCAAATCTGTACATTTGCACCTTTAAAAAAGATCCTCATTTATTTCTTATATAATGTTTAATAGACAAATCAGTGATTGTTAGAAATGTAAAAATCAAGTCCTACAAAGCATTGCTTCAGGGGAATTTCACACAAAACAAAATTCCTGTTTACGATAAAAGCAACTGTCCCCCATCCAGTGTTAATTTTGGCAGCAAATTTCGATTTAGTTTTAGTCTTAGGACTAAAATGGCATTTTAGTTTTAGTCCCATTTTAGTCTTCTGCAATTGTTTTAGTTTTAGTCGTATTTAGTCGACTAAATCTCCAGTACATTTTAGTCGACTAAAATGTCCTACGTTTTAGTCGACTAAAATCTCCAGTATATTTTAGTCGACTAAAACTCATTTTAGTCATCTAAAATCTAATGGGTGTAATTCAATTGTAATGCATTAGTTAACAATTCTCTACACTTTACAAACTCATTATATACTGCTGGAGTGTAAAAATCTAATATGTTATTTATTATTACATTGAGGTATGAACATGCACTACAGACCAGTGTTAATTTTGAAGTCAAATTTCAATTTAGATTTAGTCTTAGTCTTTTGACTAAAATGGCATTTTAGTTATAGTCCCATTTTAGTCTTTTGACTAAAATGCCATTTTTAGTTTTAGTCGTATTTTAGTAATTTTTAGTTGTTTTAGTTTTAGTCGTATTTTAGTCGACTAAAATAATATTCAGTCAGTCGACTAAAATGTTTAGTCGACGAAATTAACACTGCCCCCATCTCATGAGGAAGTCCCAGGCCAGGGGTCTTTAAACTATGGACCTTCAGTTGTTCAGAAACTACAATTCCCATCATGCCTAGTCATGTCTGTGAATGTCAGAGTTTTACAATGCCTCATGGGATGCGTAGTTCTGCAACAGCTGGAGGGCCGTAGTTTGAGGATCCCTGTTCCGGCCAATTTCCGGAGTTTGAATTCTATTAAATTTTTGATGGTACTTTTTTCCATCCATATCAATTTCAAATTGAAGCAACAATCATGTGGATGTGATGTTCAGGGGACTCTATGCGGCGGTGTCATTCCTTTGTTTTTTAATCAATGTGGCTGTTGTGATGTATATGTAAATGACCAGGATATATTATATTTCCTGTGAAAACCCCTGATGAAGGAGACAGCATTCATCTCTGAAACGCGTTGGGTTCAGGAAGCTATATCTTCTCTTTGCATTTTTTGTATATATATATATATATATACATCCACGTTTATGTACAATATTCTATATGTGTTTTTCAATAAATACTTGATATTTTTCTAATATTGTCTGTTCATGTGGTAGTGCCGGTAAGTCCCACCCTTAGGGGGTTCCTCTTTGTTCAGTTTTAGTAAATCAACCCCCTAGTGTTTTTTTTAACAATTAGCTATGCTTAAAGATGGCAGTAGGACTCCAGTATACAGTGGAACCTTGGATTACGAGCATAATCCGTTCCAGGAGAATGCTCGTAATCCAAAGTACTCGCATATCAAAGCGAGTTTCCCCATTGAAGTCAATGGAAACGAAAATAATTTGTTCCGTATTGACTTCAATGGCATGCAATACCGCATGTGGCCAGAGGTGGGGGGGCACCGGAGAGCCTCCGAAATGGTCAGAAAGGCCCGAGGACACCTCGTCTGACCTCGGCAAACCTCGGAAAGACTCCGTTCCCGGGGTTTGCCGAGGTCAGCCGAGCTGTCCTCGGGCCTTTCCGCGCATTTCCGAATGGCGACAATCGGCTGCGATCGACGCCGCTCGGCTCCGGCGCCCCCCCCACCTCAGGCCAAATGCGGTACTGCACACGCTTTGGCCTGAATCCTGCTCGTTTTGTAAGATAACACTAGCAAACCGAGTTACGATTTTTAAAAATACAGTGCTCATATTTGAAAAAATAAAAATAAAAGAAACCGAAATGTGACCCACATCCGCCCAGACATAGAAAAGCAGAGACTCACCTCCATCCCTGTTTTTTACAGTGCTCATATTGCGAAACTCTCGTTAACCGCATTACTCACAATCCGAGGTTCCACTATACTTTCCAGTAGTAAATATCAGTCAAAAAAGCTTTTTTTTTTTCTGGTTATTTTAGCATGCAGTAACAAGTGTGTTTTCATCAAATAGTGCTCGGCATGCTTTGACTAGCAGAAGCCCAGAAAAACTATTATTTTTATTTTTTTAGCGACATATAAAAATTGCATAAATAAATATGTTATATTTTCCATTTGTAGTGAGCAACTGCTAGGCTGTGAATAGCCTAAGTAATTTGTAATTTATTGGGTTGATTTACTAAAGACAAATAGACTGTCCACTTTACAAGAGAAGTTGCACTTTGCAAGGGATTATTCCCCAGAGCTTAGTAATGAGGTCTGTTGACTTCCATCATTCAATCATGTGCAAGGAAAAATGCTGTTTTTTTTTTTTTTTTAATTTTCCATGCATGTGATTAGGTGTTCTATGCAAAGTGAAATTTCACCTCATTCACTAAGCTTTGGGAAATTCCCATGCAAAGTGCAACTTTCTCTTGCAAAGTGAACAGCCTATTTGCCTTTAGGGAATCAACTTTAATTGGTCTATTTACAATACCCACAGCTGAATAAAGGAAGAGGAGAGACACACTCCTCCGCTGTGGCTAACTTACAGCTGTCTCAGTCTCAATTCGTTAGAGGAAGTGAAAAAGTGAGCAGGTACTTGTTTGAGAAAGTCTAGTAAGCCTTACAAAATATGTCATGAAAACACTTAGTATTAAAAGTTTCTTTGAAAAATATATATAAATGAGCATCTTTTAACTGCTTCGATATACTGCGGCAGAAGGGAACGTACAGGCAGATTAACGTACCTGTACATTGCCCTTTAGGAGGCAGCTCGCGGGCACGCCGGGAGCTCCGTGAGTCGGATCGCGGGTCCCGTGGACCCCATGTCCGTGGGGATACCCGCGATCATCTCACAGTGAGGAAGAACGGGGAGATGCTAATGTAAACAAGCAACTCCCCGTTCTGCCTAGTGACACTGCCACTGATCTCTGCTCCCTGTGATCGGGAGCAGCGATCAGTGTAGTATCACACACAGCCCCTCCCCCCCACAGTTAGAAACACTCCCTAGGACACACCTAATGCCTACAGTGCCACCTAGTGGTTAACCCATTCACGGCCAGTGATATATTTACAGTAATCAATGCAATTTTTTAGCATTGATCGCTGTATTATTGCCAATGGCCCCAAAAATGTGTCAAAATTGTCCGATGTGTCCGCCATAATGTCGCAGTCACGATAAAAATCGCTGATTGCCGCCATTGCTGGTAAAAAAAAAATAATCAATAAAAATGCCATAAAACTATCCCCTATTTTGTAGACGCTATAACTTTTGCACAAACCAATCAATAAACACTTATTGCGATTTTTTTTACCAAAAATATGTAGAAGAATACATATCAGCCTAAACTGAGGAAAAAAAATGTTTTTTTAAATATTGTTTGGAGATATTTATTATAGCAAAAAGTAAAAAATAATGCGTTTTTTTCAAAATCGCCGCTATTTTTTGTTTATAGCGCAAAAAATAAAAACCGCAGAGGTGATTAAATACCACCAAAAGAAAGCTCTATTTGTGGCAAAAGGACATCAATTTTGTTTGGGTGCCGAATCACAAAAAGTGCTCTGGTCAGGAAGGGGGTAAATTCTTCCGGAGCTGAAGTGGTTAAAGGTGTAATTATTGAAAAAGATGCATTGAAAAAAATGCCAAATGCATTAAAGTGTTACTAAACCCACAACAGTAAAATCAGTCTGTATATGCAGCATAGCATGCTTGTTATACTCGTTGTGGAACCTAAGGGGTTAATCCTCTGCATTGTGTATAAAGGCTGTTTGATCCTATCTTCTATGATCCTTCTCTTCTTTGACACCAACCCATCTCTAGATAGAACAGAGCATTAGGAGTCGGGCTGCACATGCTCAGTTTGGTGTGTATTGCTAGAGAGTTTTTTTTTTTTTGGGGAGAGTGCATGTGATCAGCACAGGGCCAATCAGCACTGTCCAGACAGAGGGTCAGGGAAAAATGAAAATTCCTCCTACAGGCTTTACCCAGTGCTCTGCTGGACATTAATAAAAGTCACAAGACTGCTATATACTGCTGATCAGAAAAGGTATTTAGCAGTTTATATTTACTAAAATACATGCATTTTCCATGTTCTGTGTACTGTGGGAGGCCAGATATAAATGCAGGGTCCTGGGTTTAGTAACACTTTAACCGCTTGCCGACCAGCCGCCGCAGTTGTACTGTGGCAACATGGCTCGGCTGAGCAAATCGCCGCCATGTTATGTCGGTTCCGCTTTTGTCCACTAGGGGCCTCTGGTGGGGCACCCCTGCTCGCCCACGGAGCCGATGCGAGTGCCCAGTGGTTAGCGATCACCGCCAGGCTCCCGCGATTGCTCGGGGCACACGGAGAACTGGGATCTGTGTGTGTAAACGCACAGTTTCCGGTTCTCTGAGGGGAGAAGTGACAGATCGTCTGTTCATACAGAGCATGAACAGCGATCTATCTTATTCCCTACACAGTCCCATCCCCCCTTCAGTTAGAACACACAATAGGGAACAAATTAACCCCTTGATCGCCCCCTAATGTTAACCCTTTCCCTGCCAATGACATTTTTACAGTAATCAATGCATTTTTATAGCACTGATCGCTGTATGAATGACAATGGTCCCAAAAATGTGTCAAAATTGTCCGACGTGTCCGCCATAATGTCGCAGTCCCGATAAAAATCGCAGATCGCCGCCATTACTAGTAAAAAAAAAAAAAAATAATAATAAAAATGCCATAAAACTATGCCCTATTTTGTAGACGCTATAACTTTTGCGCATACCAATCAATATGCGCTTATTGCAATTTTTTTAACCAAAAATATGTAGAAGAATACATATCGGCCTAAACTGGGGGAAAATAATAGTTTTTTTTATATATTTTTGGGGGATATTTATTATAGCAAAAAGTAAAAAATAATGCGTTGTCACTCTATTTTTGTTTAAAAATAGAGCAGCAAAAAATAAAAACCGCAGAGGCGATCAAATACCACCAAAAGAAAGCTCTATTTGTGGGGAAAAAAGGACTTGGGTGCAACAAAAAAAGCGAGGCAGTGCCGAATCGCAAAAAGCAATTATGCTCACAAAGACAGTTAAGAGTCGCCGATAGAAAATAAAAACCTATGTGCAGTTTTTAAATAAAATTATACATTCTCCCAACTCTTTTTCTTTTTTTTTTTTAAACAAGGGTAATTCCAGGGAAATTTAATAGATGGGTGCCAAAAAATAAGACATTTTATTGAAGAAAAAATATTTTTTTATTTACTGTACATAGCATTTGTAACAGAAAAATTATTCAAAAAAAAGTAACGCTACATACATTTTTTTAGACATGGCCCTTCTAAATTGAAAAACACTGGCAAATCCCATTAATTAATGGCAGGTTTCTCTGACAGTTATTGATAAATCCTACACACAGCCCAGAAGTCTAGGTTATCGTGCATTTATGTGTACTGATATTGTGGTTTGCTGTACATGCTGCGATAAAGCTGGGTCACACTGTACACACGCTGAGCTGGGGAGAGTAACAGTAGCCTGTCGGCTGATCTCCAGCTGCTTGATTGGCTGAGGGAAGATCTGTTCCTATTTTATTGATTCAGCCGCACAAAACCGCTGCTGTGCCTGAGCAGCCCAAAGACTGATAAAACAATTTTTTTCAGTTTAAGATAACGTGAACTGCCTACTCAAATAACAACTGTTGAAAGAATATATGATATTACTTAGAACTGAGACATAACATACCATGGTTTATTAATTATACATGGCCAAAATACCTTATTTACATAATTTCTGTTGTTTTTTTTTTTTTTTTTTTTTTTTTTTAAATAGCACTGACATTCTCTGGTGCCTTGCGGGATACTTTTTGAACAATTTTCGCTGCAGTGAACATTACAATCTAGTATTTCGATTTGAAGTCATACAGGCACACTATAATGCTGCATTCAACCAACTGGTTTGTATTTGTACAAAGTAACCTTGCCAAGTAACCTTGATTCTGTTGCTTATAACTACCAGAATCTTCTACTTTAGCTTATTAGTTAAAATTCTAAATAGAAAGAAAAATATCACTGCTCTAGGAAGGTCAATCATGAACAGACATCTCCTCCATGCTGGAAGTAACAGGTGCCGGTGTTCTGCCGAGAACTGTCCTCCTATCATATAGTGTCCGCCCCTTACTGCGCAGGCGCAGCGCCTGCGCAATACGGAGGAGAAGGAGATGCCGAAAGTGTCCGAAGTTGATCAGCTGACCATCAGCTGTACACGGCGCTCGGGCACTTGTTAGTGATGGCTTTGCAAGAGGGCCCCTGGCGGGCTCGCTCCGCTCGCCACGCTTCGGGCACGGCCTCGCTGCGCTCGGCAACTATTTATTCTTACTCTATGTCCACTTGGATAGTAGGGAATGAACCTGGACATAGGGTAAGAATAAAAGCGCAGGCGCCGTGTACAGCTGACGTTCAGCTGTTGAACTTCGGAGACTTTCGGCGTCTCGTTTGTCCTCCGTACTGCGCCTGCGCAGTACAGGGCGGACACTTTTGGATAGGGGACTGTATATGACAAGACACCGGCAATGCTTATAATGAAGTAGAGAGAAAAAGTCCTGGACAGCCGCACTCAAAATAATGAATTACCTTTATTGAATGATGATCATAAAAGATACATGCCACAGCAGAAAATAGCAGGAAAGCTGACGCGTTTCATAGTCAGTGCTTAATCATAGCTTAATCATAGCAGACATCTCCTCCATGCTGGAAGCAACAGGTGCCGGTGTCTTGCCGAGAAAGTTCCCTCGGCGGATAAGTTCCTCCCCCTGTACTGCGCAGGCGCAGCGCCTGTGCAGTACCAACTACTAGCAGCCGCCAGAGATAGCCGAACGACAAAATCTACAATCAGCTGTACACGGCGCCTGCGCCCTGGGTCCAGGTTCCTTCCCCACCATCCAAGTGGACCTAGAGGGGGAATCTAAAAGAGCCGAGCGAAGCGAGGCCGTGCCCGAAGCGTGGCGAGCAAAGTGAGCCCGCGAGGGGCCCTCTTACAGGCGCCGTGTACAGCTGATTTTCCCCTATTTATCTTCGGCTATTTCCGCCGGATCCTACTGCGCAGGGGGGTCCTTATCCGCCGAATGGAACTTTCTCGGCAGAACACCGGCAATGCTTATAATGAAGTAGAGAGAAAAAGTCCTGGACAGTCGCACTCAAAATAATGAATTACCTTTATTGAATGATGATCATAAAAGATACATGCCGCAGCAGAAAATAGCAGGAAAGCTGACGCGTTTCATAGTCAGTGCTTAATCATAGCTATGATTAGGCACTGACTACAGTGTGAAACGCGTCAGTTTTCCTGCTATTTTCTGCTGTGGCATGTATCTTTTATGATCATCATTCAATAAAGGTAATTCATTATTTTGAGTGTGGCTGTCCAGGACTTTTTCTCTTTACTTCATTAAAATTCTAAATGCTAACTACAATATTTAAAGTGATTGTAAGGGTTCTTTTTTTTTTTTAAATAACAAACATGTCATACTTACCTTCACTGTGCAGCTCGTTTTGCATAGAGTGGCCCCAAAGCTCGTCTTCTGGGGTCCCTTGGCGGCTCTCGCGGCTCCTCCCCACATCATATAAGCCCCTAGGAGAAGCGCTCTCCCGAGGGGGTTACCTTGCGGGCACGCTCCCGATTCCAGCATTCGGCGTCCATAGCCGCTGAATGTATGACTCGGCTCCGCATGTAAGATTAAAGTCCAAATAATCGCTGCAACACTGTAATCACTTCACATTAAAAGTTTAGTAGAGTCCAACAAAGAGAAAGTGATTGATTATGTCCTAGATATAACCATTTCACCATCACCTCCACAGGTGTAGAGTTGGGGAGTAAAAATTCCATTGATGATTACTGTTAACTAATAATTAACAGCCGCCTTGCAAGTGTAAGTATAGAAGTGGTATGACAGAATGGGTTAACACATTGCAAAGTGGGGAGTCTATATAACGGTACGTCGTGAGGTGCAGCCACACCCTCAGATGATCTCTCAGGTGACGAAACACGTCAGGATGGGGCGACCAACAGTGATGTGAACACGCCATTTGGGGATACCACAAACATTGGAAAGCCGTGCTGTAGTCGGTAGGAGACTATCGCTTATGTCATATGCCTGTTTGAATTTGCAATCTTGTAAGTGTATGTCCTATAAGGGGGAATTGTATCTCATAAATCAGTTTGAAACGGGATTACGCTATGGAGTTTCCTTTCTCTCCATGTGAATGAGCTCATTAGTGGGTGACCTGTCCTCCGTCCTCCCGGCTACAATAGGATCTGTGATTCATTATTCAGAGAGAGGATTGAAATCAAGATCTGGTGTTCTGCGCCTGTTATCCAGGACAGTCTGGTAAGAGTCTGATCTATAGAGGGATTTTTAACCCCCCAACTCTACACGTGTAGAGGTGATGGTGAAATGGTTATATGTAGGACATAATCAAGCACTTTCTCTTTGTTGGACTCTACTAAACTTTTAATGTGCAGTGATTACTTTGTTGCAGCGATTATTTGGACTTTAATATTACATGCACCTTTATGATAGCACACCCATAGTAGCGGGAATGTGTTTGTTTATGTAGTGCTGCTTTGATGAATGTTTTTGTCTTTTTTAAATTGAGTTTGCTTGCCATCGGCAGGCATATGTGGTAGCAGCTTCAGCCTTAAATAGGATATCTTTGTTTTTTGTACACCTATTGTGGTAGTTTCACCTATCCCATAAGCGCTTGAATTTGTAGGAGGAGGTCTGTTTGTCTACAAGTCGTTATAAACTAACTACAACATATAATATATTACTAAAAGTATTGGACGCCTGCCTTTACACGCACATGAACTTTATGGCATCCCAGTCTTAGTTCGTAGGGGTCAATATTGAGTTGGCCCACCCTTTGCAACTATAATAGCTTCAACTCTTCTGGGAAGGCTGTCCACAAGGTTTAGGAGTGTGTCTATGGGAATGTTTGATCATTCTTCCAGAAGCAAATTTGTGAGGTCAGGCACTGATGTTGGACCAGAAGGCCTGCCTTGCAGTCTCTGCACTAATTCACCCCAAAGGTGTTCTATTATTATTATTATTATTATAATTATACAGGATTTATATAGCGCCAACAGTTTGCGCATCGCTTTACAACATGAGGGCAGACAGTACACTTACAATACAAATCCATACAGGAGGGATCAGAGGGCCCTGCTCGTTGGAGCTTACATTCTAGAAGGGGGGGCAAGTGGAAACAAAAGGTAATAACTGTGGGGGATGAGCTGATGGAAAAAATTTAAATACAGTTGTTAGGTGTGGGTAGGATAGGCTTCTCTGAAGAGGAGGGTTTTCAGGGATTGTCTAAAAGCTAATAAAGTAGGAGATCTATCGGGTTGAGGTGCAGGCCAGTCAAGTTCCTCCGCCCCAAACTCACTCATCCATGTCTTTATGGACCTTGTTTTGTGCACTAGTCCAAATAATTTGGTGATGGGGGGGTTATGGTGTGGGGTTGTTTTTCAGTGGCTGGGCATGGTCCCTTAGTTCCAGTGAAGAGAACTCTTAAGGCATCTGCATACCAAGACATTTTGGACAATTTCATGCTCCCAAATTCATGGGAACAGTTTGGGAATGGCCCGTTCCTGTTCCAACATGACTGCACACCAGTGCACAAAGCAAGGTCCATAAAGACATAGTTACATAGTTACATAGTAGGTGAGGTTGAAAAAAGACACAACTCCATCAAGTCCAACCTATGTGTGTGATTATATGTCAGTATTACCTTACATATCCCTGTATGTTGCGACATGGGTGAGACATGGGTGAGCGAGTTTGGGTGGAGGAAATTGACTGGCCTGCACCTCAATCCGAGATCCGTTAGAACACTTTTGGGATGAATTAGTGCGGAGACTGCAAGCCAGGCCTTCTTGTCCAACATCAGTGCCTGACCTCAAGAATGGTCAAACATTCCCATAGACACACTCCTAAACCTTGTGGGTAGCCTTCCCAGAAAAGTTGAAGCTGTTATAGCTGCAAAGGGTGGGCCAACTCAGTATTGAACCCTATGGACTAAGACTGGGATGCCATTAAAGTCCATATGTGTGTAAAGGCAGGTGTCCCAATATCGTTTATAATATAGTCTACATATCCATCCACAGCTCCATCTGAGCCACATCACCAACCTCGACTGCAGATATCAGTCAAATTGAAGACCTCTTTCTATCTCCTTTGTCACCTCCTCCCATGCTCACCTCCAGGACTTTTCCAGAACCCCCCCCCCTCCCTCTGGAACTCCCTACCACAATGCCCGATTATCTCCTTCTTTGTCTGTCTTTAGGTGATCCCTGAAAAACAGGGAAAAACAAAGCCTATCCCACCTCCACCTAGAAACTGTACATCTCTACCCCCTACAGCTATTACCTTTTGTACCACATCCCCCCACCTCTATTTTAAATTGTAAGCTGCAAGAGCATAGTCCTGCTAATCCTTCTGTATTTAACTGCACTGTCATTTTAGTGTCTCCCTTTCTATATAAATCCTATATAATATTAATAACAATTAGTTGAGAGAATGACAGCAAGTCATAAACCTTGTCCAAAATCTCAGCTCCCTGTGACTGACTATTCAATATCCAAAAACTGATTTGGCAGTCTTATATAAAGTGAGGCATGCGGCAGTTTGATAACATCTTACCATCAAAGGATACCATTATTCTTGTTGCCTGTTATGCCATATTTCCTTAACATCTGCAGGACCATATATTGGTAAAGTTGGGCTGAGCTATTGGGGTCGTGTAGGTTTAAATGCGCAAACAGGGCTCTATACATGGCTTTTAACCCTATGAATCAACAAAAGCTTTATATCTTTAAGATCCTGTTGAGCGCTGACTATTTTGGATGTTTGACAACTGGAACATAGTAAATACCCCAGTCAAGATCTTGCAAGCCTACAAAGATTTTTGCTCTAGTAGGATCTTACATATACTGCAGTGATAAAAATATATATGTGCCGGGGCCCCTAAAAACTCATGACAATTACAAGTTCAGTACCTAAACCAGATAACACAGATTGAGGAGAGAAGAAATTTTCAATGAAAAAGTCCATGTAGTGTATGAACCCTACAGAATCAAAAACCCTGAACTGTTATACAATTTAAAAGAGAATAAGAATGTTACTGTGTCAGCAGTTACACAACTGCATAGGAAAGAGTGGCCTGCTCACAAAAGGCAAGTCCCCACTAAATTCAAAGGGATCTGACCAGCCGCGGCCCGTCCATACCGGGCGCAGGAGAGCCGCCCCCCCTAATCCATGCACCTGGCCCCCAACTTACATGCAGGGCGCCGGACACATGGATTCCAATGGGTTTTTTTCTTTTTTTTAAAAAAAGCATGTGATTAGAGGCTATAATTGGTTTAAAAAAAGGGTGGGCTCGGAGTGCAGAGCACTGCGCCCCGAGCCCACCCAGTTGTGTAACAATAGCAAATTAATATTTGCTATTGTCTTTCTGATTCTCATCCTGGCCAATCTCGGGTCTCAGGAAGCGCTTGCTCTGCGCCCCGAACCCAACCAGTTGTGTGACAATAGCGAATTAATATTTGCTATTGTCTTTCTGATTTTCCTCCCAGACAATCCCAGGTCTCAGGAGGCGGGTCCTGAGACCTGATTGGCTGAGAGGAGAAGCAATCCTATAGGCCAGCGGGGAGGACAAGGAGGGAGGAGACGCAGGGGAAGCCACGTCGGGGCTGCTGCCCAGGGGAAACCCGCGACCTAGATGGGATAAATGCGGGGACCGATCAGGGGTGTGTGTGTGGTAGACCCGACCTCTGGGGGACAGATTGCCGCCCCCCTTCCCAAGAATATACCACTAGCCACCACTGGATCTGGCCACTTTCGATTGACAATGACCTCAAATCAGGAAGCAAAACTCTAATATGAAAAGGTCATATATATCTTAAATGCTAAGGAAACCCAACATATTTTATTAAGGCATTCGAAACTGAAACAAGACCAATGATCAAATAGTATGGCCTGCCATATCAACACATATTAAACAAATGGAGAAAAACTGTAAAGTCTGTCAGGAAGACAGACCTATCAGCTCAAAAGACTATTTTGTCAAGTCACCTGCCTACCTAAACTACTTTGAGACAAGATAAGCATAGATGTCATTGATTTCAGAGGATGTATATTCTTACTGGTTGTGGACTTCCTTTTGTCCTTGTTGATTGTGAACTCATTGTGCAAACTTTGTTTAATTCTGTAATAAATTTGTTCTACACTAGAATTCCAAGAGAGATACTTCAAATGTGTTTTTTCCATGCAAAGGGATACATTTACTCTAGTCTTGGATGCCTTCAATCCTGTCAGAAACCATGAAATCAGGCCGAGACAGAAGTACAGTTAAATCACACTTGTTTGATAAAAAAAGTAAAAAAGAACAAACGTAGTCAAAACATAGCCGAAGTTCAGTAACCGGAACGGATAGTCAGCCAAGCCAGAAGTCAGGGATCAATGTAGTGGAACAGCAAGCAGGATCTGGAGCCAGAAGGGATGTCAGCAAAGCAAGTCTTGAACAGGATCGCAGGAGTTTCTGCAGTTTCTGCAATGTTGATCAAGGCAAAGGCAGAGATCCACTGGGGTGAACAGCTTAAGTAGGCAGGACTGACGAGCAGGATATCATCAACAGCTGAGTAACTGTGGAGAGATAGGAGTTGGCAATTACCCGACAGCTGAGCGGCCAACTCTGAGAAGGAAGGGCTGAGCCCAGCCCTGACAAATCCATTGGACATGCTGATAGGATGACCAATGGATTGGCCAAAGATGGCCAAAGTCATTCAGCACAAATGTTGACCAGTGTTTATTTCTGATCTAATTATGGAATATGCTTACCTCAGTTAAATCCTTATACCTGCCCAGCTACTGATGGAGCGCATGGAGAGTAGAATTCTAATCTAAAAAAAAACATATTTTTTACCCAAAAATTTGGCAACATTAAAAATAACTGCTGAATTTACGGGATAAACAAAAATATACCCACAGCAGTGTTGCAAAAGATCTACTGATTTCCTATCCAAGTGTAAAAAGGCGAAGAATGGCTCTTACTGCTTTTAATCCATCTACGGTCGTACAATATCATGATTCTAGGACAAGCGCACTTCCCAGCTGAGACATTACGCGGGTGCTTCCTTTGCTGAAGTCGAGATACAAGACTTGTATCTGGTCTGAATCCACATAAATCTCTTGGAGTGTGACTTTTCAGTGCCTGTACTAGTCTTCCTGATTTAACAGAGAATTGGTTTACAGAAGTATTTGCAAGCAAAATGCTGTTTTTTATTTTTTTATTTTATCTGTACCTGATTGGATATTCTTTACGAAGTTAAGCATCACCACATTCATGAAGCTCTGGGGAGAAATTAGTGCAACTGCATTTGCAGAGTGCATAGTCTATTTGCCATTTGGAAATCTACCCCTTCGACTTTGTCTTGACTTAATTCGAAACTGAGAATTGTGATTTGTACATTTTTCTTCTGGGTTAAAAAGGAAGATGTACTATACATGGTGTAACTATGACAAGGCTGTAGGTAGCACTAGGTTACATGGTCTGAAACTGTACAAATGTTGTGTGCTGCTGGAGTTTGTTCAGGGTGTTCGCCATTTTCTTTATTAATTTATGTCCTATACAAAGCTTTCATTAACCACTTGCCGGCGCACGTCGATATACGTCGGCACAATGGCAGCGGTGGGCAAATGGGCGTACCTGTATGTCACCTTTAAGTGGCAGGGATAGCAGGTGAACGCGCGCGCCTGCCACATACATACTGCCCATGGGACCGGTGGACTCGATGTCCGCTGGTCTCCCGGCGATCGTGTCACGGAGCCTCAGAAAGGGGAAGTGCAGTAAACAAGGCATTTCCCCATTCTGGCTAGTGTCATGACTGAGAGCACTGCTCCCTGTCATCGAGAGCAGTGATCGCTGTCATGTGAGGTGTAGCCCAACCCCCCCCTCACAGTTAGAATCACTCCATAGGACACACTTAACCCCTTCATCGCCCCCTAGTGGTTAACCCCTTCCCTGCCAGTGTCATTTACACGGTAATCAGTGCATTTTTATAGCACTGATCGCTGTATAAATGACAATGATCCCAAAATAATGTCAAAAGTGTCTTTTTTTGTTTATAGCGCAAAAAATAAAAACCACAGAGGTGATCAAATACCACCAAAAGAAAGCTCTATTTGTGGGAAAAAAAGGATGTCAATTTTGTTTGGGTACAACCTCGCACGACTGCGCAATTGTCAGTTAAAGCAATGCAGTGCCGAATCGCAAAAAGTGCTCTGGTCAGGAAAGGGGTAAAATCTTCAACGGCATTGTATCATAGTGTTGGACCAATAGGAATGTCTTGGAGGTGGGAGGGAGTAATTGAGCCCCAACACTTTTAGAAAGAGTGGAGTACTTAAAGTGATTGTAAAATCTTGTTTTTTTTTATAAAAATGATAAACATTTTATACTTACCTGCTCTGTGTAGTGGATTTGCAGAGAGCAGCCACATCCTTCTCTTTTTGGGTGCCTCTTCTGTGCTCCTGGCCCCTCCCTCCTGTTGCGCGCCCCCACAACGAGCACCTTGCTATGGGGACACCAAAGCCAAGTCACAGCTCTGTTTGACCATTCAGACATGAAGCCGTGGCCTGACCCCACCCCCTCTCTCTCCTGATTGGCTAGCCAACTTTGATTGACAGCAGCGGGAGCCAGTGGTGTGATTGCTGTGTCTCAGCCATTTAGAAGAGAGAGTCTTGGATGGCCGAGACACTTGTGGACAGCTCTGGATAGAGATGGGCTCGGGTAAATATTAGGGGGAGCTGAGGGGGGCTGCTGCACACAGAAGGCTTTCTATCTTAATGCATAGAATGCATTAAGATAAAAACTCTTCTGCCTTTACAACTCCTTTAACCAAAAATGAAGTTCCTATTGCAGGCCATGCCTAAAGTTATAATTGTATCCTAGTGTAGGTAACAGAGAAAATCAACGAGCCAATCACACAAGCATGAAATTATATTTCTGGGTGCTTTCTGTATACCAGCTGTATACAGAATGCCTCCAGGTTGCCATATTGCATTGAATTTTTGGACAGTTTAGGAAAATTACTGTGGCTTTAAAATGAAATGGAAAGGTGATTTTTAGCCCTGGTTCACATTGATGCTACTTTGAAATCGCACTACTTCACTTGAAGTAACGCGATTTCAAAGTAGCAAGGACAGCGTGATTTCACCTGCCACTTGATAGACATCTGTGTGGCTTCATGCACAGATGTCTATTGAAGTCGCACCTGAAATCGTCAAAAGTAGTACAGAAACTACTTTTGCAAATCAGTGCAGCTCCGCAAAATCGGTGTCGCACTGATTGGAACAGTGCCATTGCCTCCAATAGGCTGCGACTTGTCATGTGATTTGATCTCTCAAATCACATGATAAATCGCTCCAATGTGAACCTAGGCTAAATAACATTCATTTACAAAATGGCTTGCGTGGAAATCAACACTTTGAGTGCCTAATCCAGACTTTTTTTTTAACAAAAGTGGAATTCCCCTTTGATGTGAACTTGATGTGAAAGGGAATTTTCCCCAGAGCTTAGTCAAGAGTGTGAAATTTCATTTTGCAAAAACATGTGCAAGGAAAAAAAAATAGATTCCACATGATTGGATGATGGAAGTCAGTAAAGCTTCATCTCATTCACTAAGCTCTGGGGAAACTTCCCTTGCAATGTGCAACTTCCCTTGAAAAGTGAAAAGTCTATTTGCCTTTAGAAAACCAACAGTTTGAGTGCCTATTCTAGACTTTTTTTTATAACAAAAGTGGAATTGCCCTTTAATGTGAACCTTCCCTGAAGAACAGTAGTCTGCCATAGCTGACTTCCTTCCTAAACACTCAGCCCAGGTTCACATTGAGCTGCGGGAATGAGTTCAGCTGAACTCGCACGATTTCACTCCCACATCTTAGTCCCGATTTCGGCCGCGATTTCAGAAACATCTGTGCAGGTTTCTGCACAGATGTCAATGTAAGTCGCAAAAAGTAGTACAGAAACTACTTTTTGAAATCGAAAAAAGGGGGGGGATTGGGAAATTGGGACTTTAAATGAGGCTAGTATGGCTGGGTAGAACCATGTGCCTCCATCCCTGTCAACTGGAACAAAATATACACTGAAGCGGCCAAGGCAGCAAAGTGTAGCAAAAAAGGTGGGACTTTAATTGAAGCTCGTGGTGACAAAATGAACTCAGTGGTGGACAATAAAAAATTGGTTTAGTATTGCATAAAACCATATTCAACCAACATAAAATTGTACATACATGAGGCTGCACCCATGACTAGGCGCCAGACTCTATAGTTGCAACAACTGGTAACAACATGTTTGCAATCCTGTATAATACTGATAAAATTTTTGGGGAGTCCACTAGTGTTCATAGAGTGTAAAAACATTTCAAAAGGTAGCAACTGCACAGTCAAAAGTTCTCAGATCCTTCATCGGTGGAAATATAAAAAAAAAAAAAATTGCATAATATAATGGGTATATATATGGTTCACAACATCAATTAGCTCGACGCGTTTCGCGGCTTAAAGCCGCTCTTCAGGAGCAGGTATGCGATTTGTCTGTAATAGAAAATGCGTAGAAAATCAATAACCCAGTTGGGGGAGTATGGGTAACCTTCCACCCAAAACCCGGGTAGGGCATTTAAACTTACTGGGTATGTGCACCAGGACACAAGACGTCCAGGTCAGTGGGCCAACCCATGGTCAGTAACGGGAACCGAGAGGGCGCGTCCAATGGCGGCAGGCAACACAGACAACGAGCACAGTAGACCACCACTCCCAGGCTCACCTGGTGTGAAAAAATAATTAAAAAACTATACGTGTGGGACAATGTGAGCAAAACAAACACATGTGGATGTAATAGTGAGAAAGTAGGAATGGGAGGGAGGGGGGGCAGAAAAAGTGGTTGCTGGTCAACCAGGGGTGAGGGTGAGAGACCATGGTGGGAGGTCAGCACCAAGACGCCCAGTGTAAGGGAAGGAGAAAAAGGGGGAGAAGGTAGGAAATGTGCCTGATGGGGGAGAAAAGGGACAAACCATCCAACCAAAGTGGGGAGCCTATCTGGCAGGGAGCTCAGAGAGCACTGGAACACGCCAGGGCCGCTGCCCGCATATACTGCCGTCACGGACCCGCCCCCAACGTCACAACACGCGAGCGTAGAGGGAGGGGCATCCAGACGCCGACGCACAGGCAAAAGGTTGCCCGCTGGCCGGCGCCGGATTATACCCCCCACTGCTCGCGCAGATGGATAGCAAGCATCGGAAGGGCCGCGTCAAAAGACGCCGCACATCCGGTGTGCGTGTGTGACGTTGATGCGCAGTGGTAGCGTGGCCACCCCCCGAACGTCGGACAATGGGCGGGGGAAGGAGGGGCACCAGTGCGCATCGCGGCTCCCGAACTGAGACGTGGGCAGCCGTCGGGCCAGAGCCATCTGGTGGCCGGTGCAGAATACAACAGAAAAAAATAAAATAAATAAAAAATAAATAAATTGTATAACATATCATCACAACCTCCAAATTATAGGCAAAGGGTAGGAAAGATAACATAGTGGTCAAGGAAAGAAGACTAATGAGCCAGTAAGGCTAGTTGCAGAAAACAAGTCATAACAATGTATGGGTAGATGTCACCAGGAGCTTCCATCCCTATTATATAATTGAAAAAAGGGGGGGGATTGGGAAATTGGGATTTTAAATGAGGCTAGTATGGCTGGGTAGAACCATGTGCCTCCATCCCTGTCAACTGGAACAAAATATACACTGAAGCGGCCAAGGCAGCAAAGTGTAGCAAAAAAGGTGGGACTTTAATTGAAGCTCGTGGTGACAAAATGAACTCAGTGGTGGACAATAAAAAATTGGTTTAGTACAACATGTTTGCAATCCTGTATAATACTGATAAAATTTTTGGGGAGTCCACTAGTGTTCATAGAGTGTAAAAACATTTCAAAAGGTAGCAACTGCACAGTCAAAAGTTATCAGATCCTTCATCGGTGGAAATATAAAAAAAAAAAAATTTTTTATCAGTATTATACAGGATTGCAAACATGTTGTTACCAGTTGTTGCTACTATAGAGTCTGGCGCCTAGTCATGGGTGCAGCCTCATGTATGTACAATTTTATGTTGGTTGAATATGGTTTTATGCAATACTAAACCAATTTTTTATTGTCCACCACTGAGTTCATTTTGTCACCACGAGCTTCAATTAAAGTCCCACCTTTTTTGCTACACTTTGCTGCCTTGGCCGCTTCAGTGTATATTTTGTTCTACTTTTTGAAATCGGCGCAGTGCCGCAGATGTGGCATTGCACCGATTAGGGCGGTGCCATTGACGGCAATTGCCGCCGATTTGACATGCGATTTGACATGTCAAATCGCATGTCAAAACGGTCCAGTGTGAACCAGGGTATAAAGGGCATATTTATAAAGCAGTGAATCTGCAGGTGAATCCTCCTGATCCATGTGTTTTGAATGACAGTGATTGAGTCACCACCAATAAATGTTTGCTGAAAGTCTCATTATCCTTTATAAGTTTCCTATACACGCAACAGACAACTCCACACTATTCCTATTACATTTCATCCCTGGTTTAATTTTAAGAAATGCTCACTAGTTTTCAAAATCGGATGGGTGTAAGAGGTAAACTGTCAATTATATTGATCTGTTTTCTGAACTATGTGGATTCGGATCATGCACAAATTGTGGTTATCTCAGTAGGGAGTGTATTCATCAAACATTTACAAAGGCCATTGTATAGAATGTACTCTTTGATGCCCGTGACGATGCCATAAATGCAATATTTGTAAAGAAAAGATCATTAGGTTGATATGCATGAACTAACCAGCTTAAAGTGGTAGTAAACTCTTTTTGTTAACTTGTACCTACAGGTAAACCTGTAATAAAACTTACCTGTAGGTACAGTGAATATCCCCTAAACTTGCACTGTATAGGAGATATTCACACTGCATACAGTCGGTGATGTCATCGGCACATGAAGGGATGGCATACCGGTGCCGTCCCTTCAGAGCTTCGCGCTGTGGTCCATGACTCCCACGCGGGAGTGGCATCATTGTGGTTTGGCCAATCAGACAGCCGGATCATGTGAACCCGGAAGGAACACTAGGTGAAGATGGAAGCCCTGTCAGCAAAGACAGCGCCCCTGGAGGGCTTCATTCTGAAGTAAGGCTACTTTCACACTGAGGTGTGCGGGCGCTGGCGGTAAAGCGGCGCTATATTTAGTGCCACTTTACCGTCATTTTAGCGGCGCTATTCGGCCACTAGTGAGGCCGTTTCAACCCCCGCTAGCGGACAAAAAAAGGGTTAAAACTGCCCGCTGCAGCGGCTTTTTGCCGGCAGGTTTACATCGCTGCCCCATTGTTTTCAATTGGTAGGGGCACTTTAGGAGCGGTAAATACACCACTCCTACAGCTCTCCAAAGATGCGGCTTGCAGGACTTTTTTGACTGCCCTGCAAGTGCACCGCTCCAGTGTGAAAGCCCTCAGGGCTTTCACATTAGAGTGCATTGAGCGGCTCTTTCAGGGCACTTTGCAGGCGCTATTTTTAGCACTTTAGCGCCTGCAAAGCGCCTCAGTGTGAAAGCAGCCTAAGTATTTCATAATGTGCTAGTATGCGGTGCATACTAGCACATTATGCCATTGCCTTGCAGGCTTTTTTTTTTCTTAAAGGTATGGTTTAGTACCGCTTTAATGTAAAATAATAAGAGTAATGATATATTTAAATAATCAAAGGGAAATTTGCATGTCGTGATGCCCAATAATTAACATTATTTAATTGTAATTCCTATTCCTATTCCTCCTATTCCTTCAGTATTGAACTGTATTGTAATTGTACTTTCCCATTTTATATTGTAAAGCACTGCATAAACTGTTGGCACTATATAAATCCTGTATAATAATAATAATAATAATAAAGCAATGTCAGAAAATGGATTCTACAAGATCTGCAAAGCCTTTAAGGGGGTTACCACTCTAAACGGAAAGGGGATCCCTATTTAACTCTGACCCATATGCAAAGCAACATGGAACCTGTTACTACATATAGTGATGAGATTAACTAAGGGTTATTTATTAATCCCTTGCCGACCAGCGCACAACGATATACGTCGGCACAATGGCACAGCTGGGCAAATGGGCGTACAGGTACGTCGCCTTTAAATCGCGGCACTGTGGGTGTGAGTGCGCCCACTGTGTACTCCGTGACCTTGCCCGCGGGTCCCTCGGACTCGATGTCCACCAGTGTCCCGCGATCGTGTCGCGGAGCGGCAGAACGGGGAGATTCCTATGTAAACAAGGCATTTCCCTGTTCTGCCTAGCAACATGACAGAGATCTACTGCTCCCTGTCATCATTTATAACGCAAAAAAAAAAAACCACAGAGGTGATCAAATACCACCAAAAGAAAGCTCTATTTGTGGGAAAAAAAGGACGTCAAATTTTGTTTGGGTGCAACGTCGCACGACCGCGCAATTGTCAGTTAAAGCGACGCAGTGCCGTATCGCAAAAAGTGCTCTGGTCAGGAAGGGGGTAAATCCTTCTGGGGCTGAAGTGGTTAATGTAAACCTTTTCTAAAAAAAAATCAGAGCTTCTATCACTTACCTCCTCTTGAATTGGAAAGTTGTCTGGCTGTGATGATAACCCTTCAATAATATGCGGTTGATTTACTGATAGGCAAATAGGGTGCTCACTTTGCAAAAAAGAATTTGAACTTGGAAAGGGAATTTTCCCCAGAGCTTAGTGAAGGGTGTTGAATTTCATTTTGCAAAAACATGTGCAAGGAAAAAAAATAGTTTCCACATGATTGGATGATGGAAGTCAGTAAAGCTTCATCTCATTCACTAAGCTCTGGGGAAATTTCCCTTGCAAGGTGCAACTTCCCTTTAAAAGTGCCTTTAGAAAATCAACACTTTTGAGTGCCTAATCTAGAACAAGTATGTGGACAGGATCTTCTGACTTTACTCTGACATTTCTGATATAGACTTTTGTACTGGGTCAAATACAGGTATAGCCATAAGACTTCTCTTTTATTTTGCAGTATTGGCAACCTGCTTGAAACCCTCGGGGGGTGTCTGGAACTGCAGGATACAGAATATATGAAGGCAGTCCTACAAACAGAGCATCTTCTTGTCACCCTCCGGTAAGTACAATATGCCGGCAGTCTTCTTGACTATGTGTGTCGTCAGACAATAAATTGTGTGAATATTCAATCAGGTCAATAATACAACTGTGTGTAGATAAACAGTACATTGTTCATGACATGACTGGATAAGTGAACATTCACCAAATTTATATTGTAAATATTCATCTTTTCACTAAAGCTGAAAGTTATTTTTGTATAATTTTATTTGTTATTTATTATATTTTTATATAATGTATTATTATTATTATTATTATTATTATTATTATTATTATTATATGTAACCAAAGACAGGAATTGTGCGAATGCATCTTTGACTTTTTCATAAAATCTAAATTTGTTAAAAATAGCAAAGGGGATTTTTTTTTTTTGTCATACATTATACAGCCTTTGACAAATTTGGTGGAATACAGCTGAAAAAATACTTTATTCCTCCTGAAAAGTGATGTAATTAAAGCAACTGTCTCATGTATAGCTGCATGCCTTTGTTATGTCATAGAGCAGGGGTCTTTAACCACTTCAGCTCCGGAAGGATTTACTCCCTTCCTGACCAGGCCAGTTTTGGTGCGATACGGCACTGCGTCGCTTTAACTGACAATTATGCGGTCGTCCAAAGTTCTACCCAAACAAAATGTATGTCCTTTTTTCCCCACAAATAGAGTTTTCTTTTGGTGGTATTTGATCACCTCTGCGTTTTTTATTTTTTGCGCTATAAACAAAAAAAGAGAGACAATTTTGAAAAAACACAATATTTTTTACTTTTTGCTATAAAAAATATCCCAAATTGAAAAAAAATAAAGAAAGAAAGAAAAATAAAGAAATAAAAATTTCTTCCTCAGTTTAGGCCGATATATATTCTTCTAGATATTTTTGGTAAAAAAAATTACAATAAACGTATATTGATTGGTTTGCGCAAAAGTTATAGTGTCTACAAAATAGGGGATAGATTTATGGAATTTGTATTATTTATTTGTTTTTTACTAGTAATGGCGGCGAGCTGCGATTTTTATTGGGACTGTAACATTTTGGTGGACAGATAAGACACTTTTGACACTTTTTTTGGAACCAGTGACATTTATACAGCGATCGCACCTAAAAATAGCTACTGATTACTGGATAATTGTCACTGGCAGGGAAGTGGTTAACACTAGGGGGGCGATCAAGGGGTTAAATGTGTTCCCTCAGTGTGTTCTAACTGTGGGGGGGATAGGACTGCCTGGGGGGAGGAGACCGATCGCTGTTCCTACATACTATGAACACAGGATCTGTCGCCTCTCCCCTGCCAGAACATGGATGTGTGTGTTTACACACACACATCCACGTTCTGGCTCTGTCAGGAGTGATCGCAGGTGCCCGGTGGACATTGCGGCTGCCGGGTACACGTATCGGCTCCTCAGTGACGCAGCGGGCGCGCGCGCGCCCCCTATTCCCCTTAAAGTGCCCGCCGTACAGCTACGGGGATTTGTGCAGGGGAGCCATTCTGCCGCCGTCAAACAACGGCGCATGGCCTGCAAGCGGTTAATTACAATTTATGGAGGTCTCATCAGTAATATTTTTTTCAGAAGAGGTCTGAATCTCATGTTTGTGCTATAAGACATTACAGCCTCTCGTACATCAGTATCTTCAGCCTACCCTTCATATCATAGCCCTCTTCACATCACAGTCCTCTCATTATATTAATCTGTGCCAGATCTCTCCATTTCACACTCCCAAACACACACAGAGCCCCACGAGAGCAATGTAGATCCAAGTCAAAACACGGACACAGGATGATACACCACTTGTCTTTTATCCCCTGGTTTAGTATCTTAAATACAATATATTATCAGGATATGACCGAGCGATGTTTATAACATTACACCAACAGACACCAATAGACAAATGTCCACCCATTGCTTGACAAACCCACCTTCATAAAGTTGTTATGAACATGTTTGTCACCTTTAGTAACACCTACTAGTAAGTAATACACATCTTTTAAATGTATATATCTGAAGACTATTGTACAATCAAAAAGTTAATTAACTCTGGACACACTTATCAGTATTTATGATTTTATTCTGTAAACATATTCTGTGTGTATTGCCTAACTTATCTTTCTCATGCTCAGTATCATAACATAGAAAATTCCTCTGTGTTGTCACATATTAAGACTTCAATGGAAGCCTCCCCTGCACAG
The DNA here is from genome assembly GCA_037952925.1 of Lithobates clamitans. Classification (NCBI taxonomy): domain Eukaryota; kingdom Metazoa; phylum Chordata; class Amphibia; order Anura; family Ranidae; genus Lithobates; species Lithobates clamitans. The sequence goes on along the minus strand of JBBGZY010000301.1, from coordinate 3,860,779 downwards.
TCCTACCTCTGGCAGGGCAGAGGTACTTACCCTGTTTCCCCGAAAATAAGACCTAGCGTGGTTGTCGGTGATGGCTGTAATATAAGCCCTACCCCCCAAATAAGCCCTTCCCTGTTTCCCCGAAAATAAGCCCTACCCTGAAAAGAAGACCTACGAGGACTTTAACTAGGGCTTATTTGGGGGGTAAGGCTTATATTGCAGCCATCACCGACAACCACGCTAGGTCTTATTTTCGGGGAAACAGGGTATCAGCATGGGGTGTCCTCTCGCGGGTCTCCCTCTCAGGCTGCCACTGTCATCCTTACAGCAGAGAAGGGGACAGGAGGTGCTGCAGGTCTGGGTGGAGGGTGGGACCTGCCCAACCTATTAAAAAGACTCCTGCTTTCTATCCAGCTCTGCAGCATCTCTTGACTCCTTGCTGTAAGGATGACAGCGGTGACTGGGCCGGAGCCCCGAGAGAGGACACCCAGCTGCCAAGTGGCATGGCCGCAGTCTGGACAGGGCTGTCACTTGGTCCACAGTCCACCATTTAGTGATCCCTGTCATAGAGTAAAGCAAAGTGTGAAAAGAGTTACATTTCTGCACATTCTACAATGATATGTTCCAAAAATGGCCTGAAACGATTTGTTGATACCTCTAGAAAAGATTATAAATTATTGGATCATAATGATAGCTCAAACTGTTTTCTGTAATAGTATCATGCATGTCTTCAGTGTTGTAATTAGTCAGCCTATTGTAAAAAAGTGTTTAACTCTGATGTTTGATATAAGCATGTGTACCATACTGAGCATGGACTAACTGACTAATGAAATCAGAAATAAAATTATGGACCTGGATGTCAAAGGTTAAGGCTTGACCATTTACAAGCAGCTTCATGTGACTGCAATTGTAAATATTATTAAGAATTTGCATATATGAGTGTAGTCAACCTCCCTTAATGTGGTTGCAAGAGGAAAAATTACCCTAGATTGAACAGAAGGATAGTGTGAATGTTAGGCAAACAGCCCAAGAAAAATCTTCCAAGGAGATACAAGCTGAATGCCAAGGTCATGGTATATCAGCACCATCTACTGTTTTTCTATTGATCCATAAAGGAATTATGCCCCAAAGAACTTGATTGTTGAATTAAACACCCAATAAAGCTACTTGAATTTGCTAAAATGCGTATTGAGAAGCCACAATAATTCTTGGAGAATGTACTTTGGACAGATAAGACAAACCAGTACATTTTTGGGAACGTCACATCAGCTCTATGATGGTGGACAAAACAATTAAGCTTTCAAGGAAACCACACCTACTATAAAACATGAATGAGGTTCTGTATGCTTTGGGGCTGTTTTGCTGTGTCTGGCATTAGTGCTTTGCATTTGTGCAAGGCACAATGAAATTTCAAGAATTCTGGAAGAAAACATACTGTCCAATATTAAAAAATTTTGTCTGACTTGCAGGTCATGGGTTCTTCAATAGGATAATGACATGACTCCCAACACCCAGCTAAAAGCACACAAGAATGGCTAAGAAGAAAACATTGGGCTATAGTAAAGTTATCTTCTATGAGCCCTGAACTGAATCCTGACAAAAATCTACAAAAGAATAGAATTCTATATTTATTAAATGTGTAAAAAAAAAAACAATCATGGATGCCAATTAATTTTGGCATCGTTGAAATATTACTAAGAAAAATGTGTGTAATTTTTTTAGTGGAAGGGTACCCACAAATTTGTCCATATCTATAACATATACAAATAGCACAGTGAAACATTTTCAGAGTAATCTATAACAGTGATCTTTCCTCCTGTTGACTCTGAACCACACAACTTCATTCCAGTGGCTTCAGTTGGGGAGTCGAAAAATGGTATGTTGGCTGAGTTTGGCCAGTGTAGCTTGGTGAGTGCTCATCATAGGTTGAATAGCTGATGTGTGTACTTGTTGCATGGGTCAGTGGTGTGCTGGGTCTGGGTTGTATCTGAGAATAGGCAGATGACTGGAGAGGGAGATGGTGATGGGCTGGAGGATGCTGGTTTCCCAAAACCAGAAAAGGTGATGTTGGCCGCAAAGGAGGATAAGGCTGAAATTATTAAGATTGCTGATTGTAGGAGTAAACATATTGTTGTCAGGGTGAGGTAACAGATTGAGTAGGAAAAGTTGGATTCTAAAGTCTGGAAGGGGCATCTGATGAGCAAGATGCTGTAAAGAGCTGCAGTATATAAAGCTGCCGGGCTACACCTCATTCTTCAGCTACTGTCTCTAACAGTGGAACCATAAAGATAGAAAAATGGTACCAGAAAAACTGTTCAGACTCTGATCCATGAAAGTGGTAAAAGCCCCTAGTACCTGGTCCTCTTCTGCACAACAATGTTGACACTGGGTAGAGGAATGCATGGAAGACAGTGGTTTTGTTCTTTATGATGGCTGTGATGAAATTTGAACTGCACTTGAATCATGCACTTCTTACTGCATCTCCTGGCACGTTGCTGTTGAGTTTTTGGTATCAGACACTACAGGGCTTGAACAATGATGGCTACTTTCACTTCCTGCCTCAGCTTCCTTCTTGTCAACATGTGCTGGGTCGTAAACATTGCCGTGGGTTCTGTAAAATAAACATGTCTCAAAAATAAATCATTACAAACAGGATCAACTTATGAGTGCAACTCCAAATAGGGAAAGTTTAACTAGTGAAAGTAGTGGTTTGGCACCTTCCTGCTGGCTCTGGAACCACTCCTCTGCTCTATTTTCTACAAACTCAACTCTCTTTGGTAATTATTTCTTACGCTATGCCAGCATGTTTTGAGAGTTTGCACTAAAGTTAAAAAGTGTACAATATATTTAGATTTCAGATTTCTAGGTACTAAACTATCATATGCATATTCTTGTAGTTTGAATTCTGCTTGGTAAAATCCCCAATCTACTACATTGTCCAATCAACATGAAGAGCCTTGTAGAAAAAAACAAGAAAACTGGCCACACCAGTTCCTACGCAAGCACAATGGAGAGAGATTGTTGACCATTTCTGGCAATGCACTAGCTTAGGAGCTAGTGATGGAAAACATATCTGGATGGTGATGTCCCAGTGTAGTGGAATAAAATACCTCTTTACTTGTCGTGATAGACGAATAATACAAATTTGCATTTATCGATGTTGGAGGCTATGGAAGCAGCAGTAATTTCACCATCTTCAACCATTCAAACTTGGCCAGCAGTTGAGGAAGAACAAACTAAATAATCCTGCTGACAGACCCTCATCTGTTACAACAGAAGTGGCATACCCCTTCACGTTTGTGGGCAACATGGCCTTTGCTCTAGGGGAACATTTATTGCAGCTATATGTTCAAAGAGGACTGAGCCACCCCAAACCTGTATTCAATTACAGACTTTGACACTCCACAAGAATAGTAGAATGCACATTTGGCATTCTGGCTAACAAATGGGAGGTTGTACACATCCATGACCCCTGAGGTGCTCTCCTTTTGGAAGCTGCTCACATTCTGCACGATTTGTTCATGAAAAAAGATGGGTACAGTTTTGCACATGCCTTCCACCACAACTTAGAACAAGCTTGGTGGACACCTGTTAGAGGACCAATGGGTGTACCAACTCTCTGAAAAAAAAGTGGCCTTTGTTCCCTGGCAGAAAATTTTGCTTAACTCTACCAATGTATTCTGTTCAGCTTGTCATTGTCTACGCCAGAATATATATCATTTGTAGTTTCTGTGCCCAAATAAAACATAAACATTTTGTTTTAGCTTATATTGTTTCACCTTTTCTGCCTTGGTAATCACCAGTTGTAGTTTGTAAGTGTTGTTTCTCTATTTAGCACATACGAGTGCTTACATGCAGGAGTATCTTGGACAAAGAAGGGTTTCGCAGGTGATAACCTGCAATAGAATTGTACTGAGTTTTATTAGCTTATGGTTACAGACAGACAGGTCACTCAGAAACACATCTGAATAGGGTATATGGGAACACTTTTATCTTTCACTAATGTGGCCTAGAATACTTCAGCAAAAATTGTATATACACTTTTCTACCACTATACCCAATGAAAAAGTATAGTGGCGGCCTAACTACTGGAATCGTGCAAAAGTTTGGTGCCCATTATATGCAAAAATTGAGAAAGCATTTCACATACAGTACCTGTAGCAATTCAATCAGGGTACACCCTTGTGGTAATTTCCCTCCAAATAACAGTTTTTGGTGGTTGACTCTGTGGGCCTCATTGTACAGCTCATCTGGACTTAGCTTATGAATGCATCTACAATGAGTGAACAAGAGTGGGTCTTTTTAGCAAGGCCACACACTCTCTATCTCTCTTTCTACATCTATCATTAAACTGGCACTCTTGCCCTGTCCACACTGTCCCTCTTACCCACAGGTCACTGTAAGAGTCATATTTACGGTATTTATTTACTTATAACTTTAAAGCTCATTGATGTGGCACATTGATGTGCAATGCAACGCATTGTGATGTGTTAAAATAAAATAATAACCAACTTTGCATGTTGGTGTGAGTATGCCCCTATACAAAGCTGTGCTTTTTGGCTCGTCTTTGTGCTGTGCCTGTGTTGGGCAACGCTGTTCAACACAGCAAAGTAGGCTTGGTGTGAACCAGTCCTTATAGGCTTTTTGAATGAGGTAGTGCAAGGATCTACTAGTATGCAGTAAGAATTTACAGAATCAAATTAGAAAAAGTGACACATAGGGGTTGATTTACTAAAGGACTGTGCATTTTGCAAAGTGCAGTTGCTCGAGAGCTTAGTAAATTAGGTAAAGCTTCACTTTGCAAAGCGTACCCAATCACACGGAAGGAAAATTTAAAAAACTGTGTATTTGGTTGCACATTATTGGATGATGGATGTCAGCAGAGCTTCCCCTCCTTTACGAAGCTCTGGAGCAAGTGCATAGTCTTTTTGCCTTTAGTAAATCAACCTCATAAAGTGATTTAATAACCAATCCATTAAAAAATTCAGATTTCCTTAAGGCCTTGCACACACTGGGTGTCAAAAAACAGAGCTTTTAGGGGATTTGATTATTTTTTCTCCCTCCAAATGCCCCTCTATGCTAGCCTATGTGTTCATGCACACATAGGCGTTTACAGGTACTTAGAGGCAGGAGTGTTTAGAAGCAGAAAAAAACAAACACTTGCGCATTCAGGAGAGTAGCATTTCGAAAAAATGGCTGACGTGCCTATAATCTAAAGCCCCGTACACACAAGCAGAATGTCCAATGGCTGGTTCAATAAACGGTTCTATCCGGCTTCTGTCGGACGAGCATGCTGGAAAACCAGCAGCCAACGGACTCCCGATTAGGGCTCTCAACCAATGGCAGAGAGCGCTGGGTGGGGAGTGTCAGGACACAACAGCTCAGTGGTGGAGATCGTTGTATTAACTTCGGATGATTAGCACAGCGGCTCCGACCAGAACTGTCAGTTTTTTCCATTCAACCCGTTGAAAAAAAAAAACCTTGTAGTATGTACCAGGCTTAGGTGTGTTTAGCACTTCAGCATTCATTAATATAAATGGCTAGAATAAATGATTTTTCTGGTTAAATTAAATAAATGAACACCCAAAGGCTTGATGCACCTAAATATGACTAAATGCATTTTCAAACGCAGCTTTGGTTGCTTTTTTTGCGCTGCTATACTCCTACCTGGTGAAAAGGTATTCAGAGGAGCTGGGAAAAGACCCAGTATGTATGATGCCTTATACTGTGTAGTTACTAGCTGCTGATAACTCATTGTTACTGCTATAGGCTTAGTATCTTAACTTGCAGAATAAATTCTATTGTGTGTAACATTTTGGTAAAATGTTTTCTCTATACCTACAGGAATAATATTTTAACTTCCATGCTTGTGGATATTTTACTCTGCATTTTCAACTATTATAATATATAACAGTTGCTGCCATATAGGTGCAATCTGGTTCTATTGATACAGGATGTTATCCCACACAGAACGCTAATCTAAAGAAAGGCTCATTGGATATATGGGCCTTATCATTTGACATTGTTCCTTCTGATGAAGACAGATAGCTGTGCTAAATGGGCAGTAAGCAAGCTGGGTTAAACATGACCATATGTCTGTGTTTGTTCAGTAAAGACTGGAGACCTTTCAGCAATAATCACTCCATAACATCAAGCTTTAGCTGACTTAACCTGCCAGAAATGCCCACATATGCCTGGGATGGTGTATATAGTTCATGTTTGATTTTATGGCTATTTAAAGAACCGTAATATTGCACTTACACTAGCCTTTGACAAAAGTGTAAAAGGTGTAGTTAAGTGAGGCCACTTATTGGCTAAACTAACAGATACAAAATGCAAGCCTTAAAAACCTCTTAGGCCCTTGTCAGGCATAATACATGATACCATGCATGATTAAGAAGCATAGATTAGGGCTACCAGGAAACATCTCTGTTATTTTGTTTATTGAAATTATAGGTAATGTGGGCTACGGTGATAGAGACTGAGGCCCGTCTTCTTAGCAAAGAACGGTTTCTTTTTCATTGAAGAAAAAATGTAGATCAAGTGTGAACTACAACTTCTTATACACAGGTTTAACTTGGGAATCACCTTAGTAGACATAGTAGGTGAGGTTGAAAAAAAGACACAAGTCCATCAAGTCCAACCTATGTGTGTGATTATATGTCAGTATTACATTGTATATCCCTGTATGTTGTGGTCGTTCTGGTGCTTATCTAATAGTTTTTTTAAATTATAGACGCTCCCCGCATATAAGTCCACCGCTTAAGCCCCGGAAGATTTTACCCCCTTTCTGACCAGAGCGTTTTTTGCGAATCGGCACTGCTTCACTTTAACTGACAATTGCGCGGTCGTGCGACGTGGCTCCCAAACAAATTTGACGTCCTTTTTTTCCCACAAATAGAGCTTTCTTTTGGTGGTATTTGATCGCCTCTGGGATTTTTATTTTTTGCGCTATAAACAAAATAAGAGCGACGATTTTGAAAAAAACGCATTATTTTTTACATTTTGCTATAATAAATATCCCCCAAAAATATATAAAAAACCATTTTTTTTCCTCACTTTAGGCCGATCGTATTCTTCTACATATTTTTGGTAAAAAAAAAATCGCAATAGCGTTTATTGATTGGTTTGCGCAAAAGTTACATAGTTACATAGTAGGTGAGGTTGAAAAAAGACACAAGTCCATCAAGTCCAACCTATGTAAGTTATAGTGTTTACTAAATAGGGGATAGTTTTATGGCATTTTTATTAAAAATTTTCTTTTTACTAGTAATGGCGGCGATCAGCGATTTTTATTGTGACTGCGACGTTATGGCGGACATGTCGGACATTTTTGACACATTTTTGGGACCACTGTCATTTATACAGCGATCAGTGCGATTAAAAATGCACTGATTACTGTGTAAATGACACTGGCAGCGAAGGGGTTAACCACTATCGGGCGGGGAGGGGTTAAGTGTGTCCTAGGGGAGTGATTACTAACTGTAGGGGGGATGGGCTAGCAGTGTCATTACTCTGATCACTGCTCCCGATGACAGGGAGCTGTGATCAGTGACACTTGTCACTAGGCAGAACGGGGATATGCTGTTTACATCAGTATCTCCCTGTTCCTGCTCTCCGTGAGGCGATCGCGGGTATCCCTGCCGCAATCGAGTTCGCGGGACCCGCGACCCGACTCAGGGAGCTCCCGGCCGGCGCACGCGCGCTCCGCCGGTGGCGCGCACGCAATGGCACGGCGGGGAATTCAAATGGACGTACAGGTACGCCCATTTGCCCAGCCGTGCCATTCTGCCGACGTACATCGGCGTGTGCCGGTCGGGAACCGGATACACTTTCAATCAACATTAATGTTGAATTCCAGTCTAGATCTATCTAAGCATAAAACAAATCCCACCACCCACCCCTCCCATTCTCACTACTATTTCTGTAGAAGGAAGACGCATATACTTACCTATTCTCAGGGCACTCTGGTCTGGTCATGTAATCAGCTCTCTGTGGCCATCTTCATGCGAGAGGAGGGACAGCCAACAGATACCCCATAGTAAGCCTATGGGTGACATCACCACCAAAGCATTCCATCCATTGTTTCCGCTTTCTCCTCTCCCCTTAAGCCAGCCACTGGGGAGATCACATGCCCGGAGCACCTTAGTGCCTAAGTACAGGTATCTCCCTTCTACAGGATACTTAGAATAGGAGTTAAAAAAGGGAGGGGGGTGGGGTTGGAGCAGGTTTAAGCTTAATAAGATGTAGACAAGTATTCCAATTTAACTATTTTTAATCCTTATGCTGCTAGCATAATTTAATAGATAGAACGGTATATTATACTTGTTTTAAACTTTTTTTTTTTTACATTTCTTAAAGCGGAGTGCCACCCACTTTTGAAAGGTGGTCTTAAACTTCTTAAACTAAAGATCACCCCTCCACCGCTTATTTTGGATATTCTTTATTTTTTTTTTCCTTTAGTACCTTTTTTGAAGTACTAAGTGTACTTCCATTACAGCCGGGACACGGCCCAGGACCTCATGTTCTCTTGTGCGGCGAGCCCCCCCCCCCCCCCCCCCGCTGTCTTCTGGGACCTGTGTGTGTCCCAGAAGACAAGCTGGCCATTCACAAAGCGCCGCGCAGCTCATGCATGCTTAGTAGGAACCCGCCAATGCTGGTTTCCTTTAGTTACAATGGCGGTGCCGGCACCCGATCCGATGGACGGATCAACTTTCAAAGAGGTTTTAATCACGGTAGTACCCTGTAGACTGCCAACTGTTTGGTGATTAGCAGAATTGCAGAAAGACTCACATGAGGTCATAATGGCCACCTCAGTAGCTGTATGAGTATTATCCCGAGAAGGGATACCTTCCCTTAGTTATATGAATTAAAGAGAAATCCCTTGTCCACCCTCCTATAGAGCCTCTACATTTAGTGGCAAAATCTCCAAAGGTTGTTGCCCACCTACTGTTTGATTTCAGTTTTTTTTCATCAAATCTGTTTCCAGGCTTACCCTACAAATAGATTGCTTCAGATATATACAAATTACACATTTTAATAGCAGCTTATCAAGTTTTTCACCTGCAGATTGTGTAAAGAAGCCCCCAATAGTTATGCTTTTCATTCTATATTGGCAATCTAAAACTGTTCTTTCGAACTCGAGTATTTAAATCTGTTCTTCACTTTATTCAAAAGAAAGATTATTGAGATTATACTTCACCTTGTATGAGGGTGCCCTTACATGGAATAAAGATCCAAAGTCTTCACGCCCACGGAGCTGTGCTGCCTTTGACAGCTGTCAGAACACCTCTGTTCATCTGTATGGTGACTTGAGGTTACTGTAGGGCACTTCACAGGTCATTTCATGTCCGCATATCAATGGACAAAGGAAAAAACATATACCGCTACATTTTTGGTTTGTCAGTGTTTAAACTTACTGACATGCTATGTGCCTTTCAGTAACCTCCATTCATTATAGAGATGAACAGAACTGTGCCGAGGGTCAGCATAGCTCAGGACTTCAAATATCAGATCTTTACATAATTGTAAAATCCCCTGTAGTCTGTGCATAATATATATATATATATATATATATATATATATATATATATATATATATATATATATATTGTTATATGGGGGATGTTTAGCTCAGTGGTAGATGATATTTTTGTACAGTGAGTCCATGTTACACAGGTATTATAGTTAAGGGCCTGGTAGCCCACTTTTAACCTCTTCCTGTCCACGCTATAGCCGAATGATGGCTACATGGCGGACCTACATTGCCGGGAGGCCTTTAATAGATGTCCTCCACCTTTGCATTCTCCCCGCGCGCCCCCTGCGGGTCACGCGCTGCACACTCTGTGATCACCGAGTCAATGAGACTTGAGTGATCACAGATCGGCCCCTTACCATGTGATCAGCTGTCAGCCAATGACAGCTGATCACGTGATGTAAACAGAAGCTTGGTAATTGTTTGTTTTTTTCTCCTCACGCTGACAGCATGAGGAGAAAAAAAAGCTGATCACCGGCTTCTGTTGAAGGGACATCGGTCCCGAAGAGCAAGAGGCACAGCCGCCTCATCCGTGCCAACCAGTACGCCTGCCAGTGCCCACAGTGCCATCAATCTGTGCCCAATAGTAAATATCAGTGCCACCAATCAGTGCCACCTATCAATGCCCAAGATTGCCACCTATCAATGCCAACCAGTGATGCCAATCAGTGCCTCATCAGTGCCAGCTAGAAGTGCTGCCTATCAGTGTCACCTACCAGTGCCCATTACTGCCACCCATCAGTGCCACCCATCAGTGCCAGCTATCAGTGCCACCCATTAGTGCCCTGCAGTGCCACCTATCAATGACCTTCAGTGCCGCCCATCAGTGCCCATCAGTGCCACCCATCAGTGTCACCCATCCATGCCACTTAAATGTGCCACCTCTCAGTGCCTACCAGTGCCCACCAGTGCCGCCTCATCAGTGCCCATCACTGCCAACTATCAGTGCTCCCTTATCAGTGCCCATCAGTGCCGCCTTATCAGTGCCCATCAGTGCCGCCTTATCAGTACCCATCAATGCCGCATATTAGTGCCCATCAGTGCAGCCTCATCAGTGTACATCAATGAAGGAGAAAAATTACCTGTTTGCTAAATTTTATAACAAAATATAAAACCGTTTTGTTTTTTGTTTTCAAAATTTTTCAAGAATTCCACATTCTTACCACTCTTACCGGAAAGAACCCCCTACGCAGTTTCCGGTAAAATCGCTTTTCCTCCAAATTTAAGTGAATGGGCGCAATGCTTTTTTAATTTTCCTTTTGCAGAAAAGTTTTATTCCTATTGTGGGGTCACCAGTATGGTATTTGTTCATTGAAATCATATCCCCTCTCAAGCATCTCTTCTCCAGAGAGAAAGTTCATTGCTCGGAATCGTTCCTCACAACTAAAATCTTTCAGTCCCTTTTATTAGCTTTGTTGCCCTTCTCTGTACTTTCTCCATTTCCAGCACATTCTTCCTGAGGACTGGTGCCCAGAACTGGATGGCATACTCCAGGTGTGGCCGGAGAATAGTCTTGTAGAGTGGGAGAATTATCTTTGGAGTAAATTCCCTTTTTAATGCATGTCAATATTCTATTGGCTTTGCTTCAAAACGCTTGGCATTGAATGCCGTTGCTGAGCCTATCATCTACTAGGATCTCCAGGTCCTTTTCCATCCTAGATTCCCCAAGAGGTTCACCCCCTAGTGAGTAGATTGCATTCATATTTTTGTCCCCCCCCCAATACATTATTTTACATTTTTCTACAAAAAAAAACTCATTTGCCATGTAGTCGCCCACCCCATTAATTTGTTCAGATCTTCTTGCAAGGTTTCCACATCCTGTGGAGAAGCTATTGCCCTGCTTAGCTTAGTATTGTCCACAAATACTGAGATTGAGCTGTTCATCCCATTCTCCAGGTCGTTTATGATTAAATTAAATAGGATTGGTCCCACATTGGACCGTTCCAAGTACTCTCCCCTTAATCACTACCTTCTGAACTTTCCCTTGTAGCCTGTTTTCAATCCAGGTACTCCACCCTTTGGTCGATGCCGACAGACCTTAGTTTGTCTAGTAAACGTTTGTGGGAAACTGTATCAAATGCCTTTGCAACTACCTCTACAGGCCTTCCTTCATCTAGATGGCAGCTCACCTCCTCCTGTTCAATTAAGCTTTGACAAAAAAAAAACCTGAAAGCTGATTGGTTTCTATGCAGAGCTGCACCAGATATTGCAATCTCCAGTTTTAGTAAATTCAAAAATGAATATACCCCAATGAAAGTCTTAGGAGCAAAGCTAAATTTTCCTAATCCAAATTAACAAGAATCCATCTACAGTTGAGTCTAATTATTCTTTAAACAGGTGTCCAGCAGACAGTTGATTAAAAAAGGGCGTTAATTAGCAAAAAAAAAAAAACCTTCCTATTTCATGCTGTCAGCAATGGAACCATATGAAAGAGAAATGTCACAAGGCCTGAGAAAGAAAATCATTTCTTTACACAAGAAGGTGAAGGCTACAAGAAGATCAGCGAAACTTAAGGCCCCTTTCACACAATCGGACCGTTCAGGTCAGCCTGTCAGTTTTGACGGCGGACCTGAACGGGCCCTCCATGTTAGCCTATGGAGCGAGGGATGTCAGCGGAGACATGTCCGCTGACATACGACCCGGTCCGATCCGCTAAAAGCAGACAGATGGCCCTACGTCCAGGTCCGTCGCTGGCGGATCGGATCGAGTGAGATCTGACGAAAACGGACATGCTGTCCGTTTTCATCCGATCCCTCCGTAGGCGGCAGCGGCACCTGACAAGCCCCTCCCCGCTCAGTGAGCAGAGAGGGACCTGTCATCCGCCGGCTCAGCGGAGATCAATGGACTGATCTCCCGCTGAGCCGGCGGACCGAGGCGGGCTCCGTGGAAACGGAGTCCGCCTCGTGTAAAAGGGGCTTTACTTATCAGTCAGAATAAGAATACTGTAGCAAAAGTGACACAAAAATGTAACAAAGATGGAACTGTAACCATCTCACAGAGATGTCCAGGCTGTCCATGGACGTTAACACCTCAACAGGAGCATCTTCTGATGAGAAGGGTTGAAGAAAATCACTATGCAACTTCACAGCAGTTAGGTAAAGAAGAAGAAGGCCAAACTGGGGTGATTGTTTCCTGTAACACAATATGGTATACACTGCAGAATAATTGCATGCATGGGTGTTGTCTACAAAGGAAGCCTCTCCTAAAGCCCATGCACAAAAAATCCTACCTAGAATTTTCCAGGGCCCATGCTGAAAAAGAAGAAGATTACTGGGACTCTGTACACTGGAGTGATGAGACCAAGATCAATGTTTTTGGAACTGATGGCTTCAAAACTGTATGGAGTCGCAAAGGTGGGAAGCACAAAGAAAAATGCATGGTGCCTACAGTGAAACATGGTGGTGGCAATGTCCTTCTGTGGGGCTGCATGAGTGCTGCTGGTGTCAGGGAGCTGCATTTTATTGATTGTATTGTGAATTCACAGATGGACTGTTCTATATTGAAAGAGAAGATGCTACCATCACTCCGTGCCCTTGGTCAAGGTGTACTTTTCCAACATAAAAATGATCTAAAACACACATCTAAGGCCACTGTTGCATTTCTGAAGAAGAGCAGGGTGAAAGTAATTCAGTTGAGCATCACTTTCCATCCAGCATCCAGCCTCTAAAAGAGCTCGTTCTTGAAGAATGGAAAAATATAGATGTTACAACATGTTGCCAACTTCTTCATTTAATAGAAGACTTGGTGTTGTCCTTACAAATCGTGGAGGTCACACAAAATACTAGATGTAGTAGTTTTTGTTGTGGGGTGTATTCATTTTTTAATCAACTAATTTGAGTAAAAGTGAAGATTTTGTAAGTTACATTATATTATTAACTATTGATATTAACTATTAATTATTAGTACTCATTTATGCTGAGCACTGTGTGTATATATCAATATATATATATATATATATATATATATATATATATATATATATATATATATATATATATATATATTGTTTTTGTTTTGTTTTTTGATAGTGGGGAAAAGTAAGGGTTCCCTTCACTTTCTGTTCTGTCTGGTACCCATTATCTGGAAATTCTCCATATTAGGAACCTGAAAAACAAAAGGCACAGGTTCTCAGCCATTTTCCAGCCTGCTAAAAAAAAAAAAAGTTGTTTATTGTTGTATTTGTCTCCATTTTGTAGGTATGTCCTTACTTCCTGTTTTAATGGCACCCATGAAACAGACTGGAAAGGAGGAGAAACCTTCCAAATGGGAACACAAGCACTAGTAAATAGTCCTTGTGTTCACAACTATATGCAAAACTGTAAACATGTTTTGGCTGTATTTAGGCTTTAATTATGATTATTTTACATTTATACCAAACATAAAGAACATATAAAGTGGGGACCTGTTAGCTAATAAGGACCTGATTTATATAAAAAAAAATCAGTGTACTAATCAGATTGCGTCTCAGGCAATATTAACATGGTTTAACAAGCAGACAAAATTTAATGGTTTACTTTAACATACAGCAATACATGACTGCACCCTTTCAGCTTTCTCTGCAAGTTCGGCAAACACAGGAATGCATATTTGGCTTACCATAGTCATTTATATTGATTAGAGATGCATTTAGGCTAACATACATATGTAACTCTATATTTTTCTTTTTTTTATACAGCACCCTCTGCATGACCACTAGGACCAAGCCTTTTGTCATTGGAAGATCTTTGGCTGCAGAATATAAGTGGGATCACAAAGACAAGGTAGATACAATTGTTATGTTTATTTTGTTTCCTTTCAAAGATGGAGGGTTTTGAGCCCAGTTTGAGTACATTGATTGAGAAATTAAATAACATTGTCAGGTACACTATACTCTTACTTGCCCAACTACACCATAACAGACAGTTACTATAGTACATCCCTATTTACAAGTTAGCAGATTTATACAAATGCTAAATGTACAGTATAGGAAACAACAAAATTGAAATTTTGTAAACCCCTTAGCGCCGGCGCCTCCTGGCCCTTTAAGAGGTTTCAGATGCCAGGAGGTGCAGGTGGGCATTTCGATTATGTGACCACCGTGATTGGCTGTCACAGCGGTCACATGATCGGAAAGCTTCCAATCGCAAGTAGCAATTGGGAGCTTTACGTTACCTGCCGGTAACTGTGCTGGGACCGCGCAGGGTGTGCCCTCTTGGCACAGTATTGTTTACATTTTTGGTACGAATTTATGCAGCCTCTCACCTATAAGGCCCACTTATTGAGAGGCTGCATATATGCATACGGTTGGCGCAAAGAGATTAATAATAACTAGGGATGAGCTTCGGGTTTTGGTTGCACTTGGATTGAAGGCAAACCCAACCTATTTGCAGTTCCCAGCCATGATGAACTAATGTGGATGTTCACTGCCAAGGCAAACCAACTACCCATAGTGTACTTCCTTGCCTCTGATCTTAGCTGCTTAGAATGGTCAATAGTGGGGGCTTTGTTACATACAAGCCCTTCTTTATAAAAAAGGTAGGTGCCCAGTACCCATATTGACAATGTGGTTAGTTTTGATAGACAGTGCTGCTGATAAATTGCAGAGGGACAGATTAGCATAGGGCTTGTAGACATTGGTCTCTTAAAATAGATGCAAACCCTCTACTGTATGTTATTTACGTAGCAAAATGCTGTAAGTCCTGTCTACAGTCATAATAGTCTGAAAGTGTTTTAAAAGAGAATGTTTCATATATTTTTTGCTGACAGCAATATGTATTTTTCACAGCCTGTCTCTGGGTCTACATGCACTTTAGGGTTCATGCACACTGCAGCGCAGCTCAAAAAGCTGCTTTTAAAGGCTTTTAAGCCTTTATTTCTCTGCTTAAAAGCTTGAAGATGCTTGTGCTTTTTTGTTCCCTTTTACATGTTTTTATTGCGCATATTTGAGCTTTTTTGAGCTTTTGTGAGCATAAGCGTTTTTTTCAGCTAATTTTTCCATTCTTTTTTCTGCTTTTTTGCACTTCCTTACGCTTTTTCACACTTTTTCTCGCATTTGTGGGTGCTTAGGCGTCTTTTCTGCTTGAAAGCTCCTCTCAAAAACACGAGTTTGGTAGTTTTTTTTCTGCCTGTAAGCTCATATGCCTGTAACCTCCTAAAAATGCCATTGTGTACATGGACACATTTGCTAACATGGAGGGGAGTTTCCAGGCAGAAAAAAATGGGAGCTTAAAAAAGCTCAAAAGCCTGTAGGAACAGCTTCTTTGAGATGCAGTGTGCATGAGCCCATACTGATAACTAGATACATAGGTTAGTTCACAAAGTTCATTTTCTATTTTTTGCTGGCTGCAATTAATTTTTTTCACAGGCTGTCCCTGTCCCTGAGTCCACATGCACTTCACTGCTAACCAGCTGCATGTGTTTTTTTCACAGGGCATAGTGCAATGTTTCTCACTACGTTTTTTGTAAAAGCAGTGTAATATTCCTGGGCAATGTAAATCAGCACAGAAGTTTTTTTTTGTTTTGTTTTTTGCTATGGAAAGGCATATGAAACAAAATGATGAAACAATGGCCTTTATATTGATGTAACCAGCAGTTAAAGCTTATATCAGCAATACTTCAAAGGACATTTGTTCATGTTGCTGACCTTTTTCTTGAGACTCAACAAACCTTAGTGTTGACTCACATATTGTCATATGTTTTATCATTGTCACAATTTGTCACTTATTAGATTTGTTTATAGAGTGGAGGTCTCACATTTTTCTATGTGCCTTGCTTGTGCACACAGGTATTTACACCTTTTTTATCATTTGAAAGAAAGAGAAATAGGAGTATAAAGAGTATGCACCTAAACAACCTCATATTACTAACAATAACTGCAACCCCCTATTCCTACAGATAAAATAAAAGTTAGGCATATACTGGTTAGGCCCATTATCCCTAACTGTCCTGCTGCTGGCTCTTTTACACTATTGTATCTTTATTCTTTTGTTTAATTTGCTAGTCATGAGCCATTACTAATAGGTAAATGAAAATAGTTCACAAAACACCAAGTTATTCAGCAGTTATTCAGTAGTTGCCTAAACGCACTTAGGCCTTACACAGTAAGCTTCATAACCAGTAATTTTTTTTGCCTTTCCTTTTCAACAACAAAAAAAGGTGAGCACAAGCACTGGTACATTCTTATCAAATTCTACCTTTGTCAAGCAAGAGAATAGTGTTGGCTATCAGAAAATATTCATGAGCTTCGATCTGCTTGTATTCTATGCAATTGGCACAACAACATAAGCTTGATAGAAGAAACTTTTTGCTTTGGCATCCCCAGCAATTCTTTTTAGATCAGGAGTTTAATTTGGTTTGAGTGAAACATCTTTGTTATGGATGGAGAGCCATGGCAAGATCATTCCATATGTAAACAAGTCTGTATTCGCAGAAAAAGGCTGTCCGGGCTTTAGATCAGGAGATATGATCCTTATAAACATTCAGTTGAGTTAAGTAATAGTGGCGAGTGGGAAATGGCTGGGTGTAGACCAGTGTTTGGCTCTCTCACTATCAGGCTCAGCTTCTGCACTTTCTATCTTGTTTAAAAGACCGGTGGCTTCTCACTACTTTTAATAAACCTAATCTGTCTCACGGATCAGTGGAAAAGAAGTTCTGCTACTGGCTATCCTACTAGAATTCTAGGATTGGAAGGTACAAGTGTCACCAGAACTAACCTGCTGCTTTATTTAGTACCTAAAGGATACATTTTTGCCCAGCCCAGCCTGCCATTCAAGTTCACTATTTCAGACAACGCCTGTTATTTGGTCTTTAGGTTCATTTCCTAACCCTCGGCTACAGTCCATGTTGTTTCTTGTGTTCCCATTTCTCAGCTTGTATTTGACTAGGCTTGTTTGCCACTTAGCCTTCTGTTTGTTCCCGTTTCTGATAACGCCTGTTGGCTGTGTACCACGCTTTGGTTTTATTCCTGGTCAGATGTCATCTGCAAAGATTGTCTACAACCTCAACCTGGTACACCCACTAGGCAAGTGCATCACTACTTGTGGAGTGCTCCGATGAGGATCTGGTTTGTGTGCTTACACCATTAAAAGAGCTCACATCCTTTCCACAATGCAGATACCACGAAGGGTCCACTATCCATTTGTTCTGTGACAGTCTGGCTCTCTATTCATTTCAGAAACATACTTTTTTTAATTCATCTAGTGGCAGTTGAATTTGTTTTATTATTAAATTTTTTTCTAGCTGCAAGGCAGTTGACTATGAACACTTTCACTGACTCTTCTATGTTACCTTGCCATGTTGACCTCTCAATGTTTGGCTGCCATTAACTCATCCACCTTTAAATTTTTATTGATCCACTGTACAATATTTATTGACCAATCTTCCATCAATGCTAAATCATGTTCCATGTTACAGACACCTGCAGGACAGTAAGCCCTATTGCACACCATTGCGTCATCAGCAAAAAGATATACCTTAAAACCTTTCGTTTTTTTTTGCTGATGACACAAAGGTGTGCAATAGGATTGATTTTTGTTGATATTCATGGAGGTCTGTAACATAATTTGGCATTGCTGGAAGAATGCAGTTCAATGATTTTAAATGTAAAATACTGCACTTAAAGCAGAGTTCCAGCTTGTTTTTTTTTTAAAAAACCCCTATAATGATCACACCTAATGCAATTCATAATGTAATGTGTATGTGTAATCAGCTATTATTAATCATGTTCTTTTAAATAAACTCACTTTGTAGTCCCCAACGAATGCGCTCCCATCTTTAGTGTGGTCATCTGAAGCCCCCTCGTTCCTCCTTTGCGGGATCCGGCACTACTGGCTACCCAGCATGTGCATATAGTACAGAGCGCCGCGCGATACCACAAGTGGCATCATGCCCGCCCACCCATTGGCTCCTGGGATCTGAATGTCATTAATCCCAGGAGCCAATGGGCGGGCGAACATGATGTACCTTGCTGCGGAGTATTAAGCATACATAGAAGGTATTTACATTTACATTTACAAAAATTGTCCAAATAGGTGTCACAAACTGATCATGAATGCTGAGGGGCAGTGAAAATAATGCCTGGAACTCCACTTTAAGGAAAAATTTCTAGAGTACAACATTGAGGGTAACAAGCCAAAATATCAGGCCTACTCTTACCTTCAAGCTGCACTACCATCTTAAATCACAGTCAGAGTCCCCCAAAATTCTATACAAGTATCAACCACCAAGTTTTAAATTTGCACAAGAAAATGCTTCTTTGGAACAGAACTGAGACCTGGCAACCGACTGCTAAGGCACCTAGGCCTGAAAAGCTGGAGTCAGGAGATAGTAGTTATATATACTGCTGTGTGATCCATGCGGGTTTCTCTTAGTAAGCTGGCAACAGATCAGGGTTGTGGGTGAGCACAGGCAAGATAAGAAAAAGCACATAATAGCGCCTGCTGTGAATTGTACCTCTTATCTGGCTTAGCCTGGGCAAAGTGCATGTTTACGTTCATCTACAAGTGGTGTAGTTCTTTGGACTGCTGCAAACGATACATTTGCACAGTACATGTTGCACACCTCGTTTAGTGATTACAAAATTAAGTTTAGGGGAAATGGACCTTCCTATAGAGATTAAGGATGTCATCCAACTTTATCCATGGCTTTTTTGTGCTCCAGCAGCACACATAGAGGTTGACTTACTAAAACTGGAGAGAGCAAAATCTGGTGCAGCTGTGCATAAATCAAAACCTATAGAGCCTCAACTTTTTAAGCACCTTTAAATTGTTAGCCAGGTGCAAAAAGTGAAGGGAACCCACCCATTTTTGTTCTGACTAGACTCCACAGCGTTTTTGTGACAAAGAGCATTCAAGGCTTGAAAAAGGTTTACAGTCCTCGGAAACAGTTGGGTCACATGGCATGACATCTTTTTCTCCTGAAACATACTCTTGGCCAGTTTTATACCCTCTATGGCTAGTACTGCTTGCACTCTCTTTGCTGGTACCCTTACTCTCCTTATTCCAATTTTGGGAAAAACTCTGCTTTAAAGTGGTTGTAAATCCTCACATATACCCAGTGAAGTGAATAGCCTCAGATGATACACAGAGATGAAACAAATCCTTCTATATAGGTTTTACTTGTATATCTGCTGTCTTCCCCTTTCTACACCCTTTCAAAAGTCCAGATCATGTTAAAAATCTTTCTTCGTCTGCCAGCAGTAGACAAGGAAGGGTGGAGAGACTGTACTTACACTGTGAGAGCTGATTGGAGGAAAGGGACGCACAAAGGCAGAGGAACTAAGGAACATGCAAAGCTGTATTCTGAACAGACAAGCTCAGTGCTTATCTCCCTCCAAGCTACCTCCCCAACACAAATTTTTAGCTCATATTATCTCATGTGTTGGAGAACTTGTCAGAAGTTATCATGCTGATAACAGAGGGATGAAGCACCTGAGAGAAACGACACTTAGAGCTTTGGAGAGAGAGACAAGAAAACACTACAGATATATGTGTTTAGTTCAAATTTCATTAATAGGATTTACAACCACTTTAATGTATTCTATGAATTAAAGTGGATGTAAACCCTTACATATACCCAGTGAAGTGAACAGCCTCAGATGATACACAAAGATGAAACAAATCTCCCTACATAAGTTTTACATGTATATCTGCTGTCTTCAGCTTTATAGACTCTTTAGAAAGTGCGCATTGTGTTAGAAATGTTTCTTCCTGTTTGAGCTGTGGGAGGGGAGTCTGGGCATACACTGCATCAGAGCTGATTGGAGAAAAGGCACATACCTCCACATAGACAGAGGAACGAAGAAACTTGCAGAGCTGTGCTGTGAATAGACAAGCTCTCTGCTTATCTATCTATAAGTTCCCTCCCCGACACACATTTCCAGCTGCTTTTATCTCATGTGTCGGAGAACTTGTCAGAAGTTATTATGCTGATAACAGAGGAACGAAGCAGCAGAAAGACACGGGACTTAGGGCTTTGGAGAAAGATAAGTAAACACTACAGATATATGTGCCCAGGTCAGATTTCATGAATGGGGTTTACATCCACTTTAAGGTAAAAAACCTTCTTCATGTAGACCCAGCTAAATACTTACCTAAGCCCAATTTTAATCCAGTGATGTACACAAGAGCAGAAGCTCTCTAAGCTCTCTGCCTTCTCATTGGACAGAGAGGCAGCAGCAAGAAACATTGGCTCCTTCTGCTATCAATCACAGCCAGTGAGGAGAGAGGGGAGCAGGACCGAACCATGCTCTGTTTGTCAATGAACACACAGAGTAGACTTGGAAGCAAGCATGCGCGAGTGCCCTCATAATAAGCACCTTGTGTGTGTGTGGGGGGGGGCACTAGGTTTGGGGGAGGGGCCAGGAGCGCCGTCGGGGGACCAGAGAAGAAGAGGATCGGGGCTGCTCTGTGCAAAACTATTGCACAGAGCAGGTAAGTATGACACGTTTGGAATTTGTTTCCTTTAGAATCCCTTTAAGTTATCTGGATTTAAAGCTGTAGCTCTAAATAGGGCAAATATTATATATACCGGTATATTTTTTTCTTTTGCACAGATAGAGTAATAGTTTTCCAGAAATGGTAATGCTATCATGTAATGGGGCCATTTTAGAAACAAACCATGCTCTGCAGAGTTCTTCCAATGAGCTCCTAATTAATACTGAATAATAAAAGAAGCACAAAAACAAAGTTATAATAATCAAATGATATTAAGTGGTATATTTACTATTATTTTGACTAATTACATCTTGGAACACTTATGCACATGGTCTGCCCATTCTGACTAATTGTTCAACTGAAATTAAGCCTATAATTAAGTAGCATTTTCAAATACTATTGTACGTTACCCTATTTACCCAAACAATTGTTTTCCCCATCCACAGTACACTAAAAAAAAAAAAAATAAAACCACTTGGATGCAAACGTGACAAGCGGTGACAGATCAGGACCACATCTCATCTCCCCCTTGTTATATTACAATTTCGAGTATTTCTTAATTGCAGACCCCCACAGTCATTTGCATCATTTCAGGAGAAGTGAGAAAAAGGCAGATGATCTTTATTCAAAAACGGTTATTTATATAATTCAATAGCTAGGCTGTTTTTTCGAGCCTCATTATGGCCTATTCTCCTGATTAATTACAGTTGTGTGATTTATTTGAAATCCTCAAACAGAAGATATGGAGTACATGGTATCCCGCATGTCATATGATCATCTGTAGAGCAAATGATGAAAAGGAGGAAAAATAAATAAATAAATAAAAAACATTAAATGGTCTGTAAATAACATATTGAACAAACAGCCTAGAACAAATCCTGTTTAAAGAATGCACTTAGCAAAGGAAAAAAAAAAAAAAAAAAGCTAAAATAATGGTGCTAATTAAATGGAGAGTAGAGCATAGCTTATCTCTGCAGACAGGAAATTATACCTTGGACCTCTGTGTCTGACTTTTAATAACTCCTTGTATGAAATGCCATGGAAAATGAGGAAGCACAATGATAATCAAACTGCAAGCGTAATGTGATTGCAGAATTATCTTTTTTTTTTTTTTTTTTCGGAAACATGTCCCTGGTTAACTCTTCATCACATATATTACAGAGCAGAGATGACAAATGCATTAGTGATAGGCATTATCACGCTCCTAGTTCACATCAGTTTTTGAACTTTAGTATCGCTTTAAGTTTTGTACTCTCTTTAGTGGTGTTGCAGAGAAAAGATTGCAATTTAAACTATAATTTCAACTTTTTTTTTTTAATAAAATATACAATAGAATGCAAATGTTATAATTAGCGTCTACTGTAAGTAAGGGGTAGCCGAGCTTCTAGGTCAAGTGTGCCAAAAAATTTTTGTATGAAGTTGTAATTGCCAGATATATAAAACAAAATCACCCTCTCAATCATGAAAAAGAATATTTAGTAAGTAAAGTTTAGTGTTCTAAATTAGAATAATAGAATAAAAAACTTTTAGGAGGACGTCTAAGTTGCCCCTATAGAAATGGGATTTTTTGGGGGAGACAGTTACATCTGTATAACGAGGTAAGCACAAAATCATTGAGGTTCTTTAAAAACTAAATTTATCAATACAAAAATATAATGTGTAATATAAAATCACAGAGTTCACATAATACATAGTTTATGAATGATGCTTGAATGTACTATTTCACAAGATGCTTGGATATGCAGAAGGCCAACATGTTTCGCAGTTCCCTGCTTCTTCAAGGGCGTCGCATGCATCTATAAATTCATCTAGATGACATAAAACAACATTAGAACCATAATTTATTGAATACATAATTGATAAGTGTTTCCCTGGAAACGTGTAAATGCTTACCCAAACAGAGATTGCAAGTGCTTTCAAAGGACATGAATGGCGGAAGCTCATAGTCAGGACCCGGTTAACAAAGTCAGCCAACTACTCGGCACATCTACCTTGTTAGGCATGTTAGAGTATGCCATCAGAGGCTGAGTATCCATAATAGCAAAGACCCTATCACAGCAATGTAGGTTTGCCCTCAAACCACAGCTGTATACTTTAATACACTCTTGGTACCTTTATGCCACATAGGCTGCAATGCAAAACCATTGGTGCTTTTTCCTCCCAGTCCCATGATCCACATTATGGATCATCTGTGACTGCTGTGAAAATACGGGCATAGTTGTTCAATCGGTCAGATATATGAGTACCCCACCACTGATCCATTTATGTTAAATAAACCGTCATTTTTAATTTTTAATTTTTAGATTAATGGCACTGGTAATAATCTCCTGATATCTTGGTCACTGCGAGATCCG